>VXBJ01002544.1:42216-66608 GCA_013400055.1 Nycticryphes semicollaris | reverse complement strand
GCACATCCCCGGCTTGAGGACGCTGGGCGCGGGTGGTGGGAAAGCAGGGAGTTTATAAATGGATAAACCGAGTTTTTACTTCTCTGAGAAGGAAAACGCCGGGTCCCTTTGGCACCGCTCGGAGGCAGAAAGGGGCGGTGGGGCTGGGGGCGGGCAGCGCCGGGGGGGTGCCAGGGTCCTGCGCCGGTCCCCGTGTCCCTGTATTTAGCTGGGTATGAAGGGTTTAAGGTGAGAGTACGAGCCCAGGGGCATCAATAAGAGCCGCGGGGGAAGCTGTGGCTGCTGTAGGTGCTCCCAGGAAAGTCTTATTTAACAAGGACTTAGTTTACCCTGGGCTCTGCTTTTCATTTCTCCAGTCAAAGCTCTTACACCAGCCATCTCATTTCTGCTGCCTCGCCAGCGCCTGCCAGTAGCTGTACCTGGGAAAGTCTGTTATTAAAAGAATAATAACTGTATTGCAGGTTTCTGAATCCAAGATTGTATTTTCTTTCTCAAATATTCATTAAAAATATAGATTGTATTTTATTGAAAGTGGCCTTTAATGAATAGTATTCTTGTTTGCGTACAAGAAGTAGCTTCCAGTGCAATTCTCTGACAGTAATTGTGGTCTGAATTGAGACTGCACAATAACGGAGTGCAGTTAATGGCTATCCTGCGGATTGAGTGCTCCACTTTTGTCATTATCAGGCTACTTTTTAAAATGCAGAAATTAGTTAGGCCAGCAAAGAGTTAATTATGTTCCTGTGACAGGAAACCCTCAAAGCACATTAATTGTGAAGAATTCTTTGTCTTTAATGCAAAGCAGAAATTCGAAGGACCAGGGCAGATGATATCATAGAAGTAGTTGCTCAGAGCATCGTTTAAAAAGCAAGAAGCAACGAGAACATGAGGAAACTCTCCTGGGAAGGGAACTCGTGCCGCTGCGTCCGGCTGGAGTCGTTTTGGAGGCACCTACTCCTTTCTGTGCTGATGGAAGAAGAAATCAGGTGCCTGGGTACGGCCTTTGGGACTCTGCTCATTTCCCAGCCTTGCTCCTCCTGGCATTTGGCAGTTTCTACCTCTGATGCCTGGGCAAAGGCACGTAAAGAGAAAAAAAAAGCACCTTCCAAACGTCCAGCCCAGGGTGCTGAGACTGTGCTTGTGGTGAGATGCAGGGTGGTGCAGAGCTCTGAAGGTGCAGAATTCCAGTCTCCAGCCTGGCTAAGTGCCCATTCTGGGGATGAGCTGTCACTGAGGGTGCCACGTGCACACCCTGCCACCTTCTGATCTTGTGGCAGCCCTGGGCACCCTCCAGCAGCTCCATCCTTGGAGGACGCTGGCCGTGCGGGAGCAGCATCATCTCTGAGGCCACCAACAGCCTGGCAGGGGCTTGACCACCTCTCAGCCCTCTGGGACCCAACATCAGGTACCTCGAGGGCCATAGGGCAAGTGGGAACGCTGCACACCCATGTTGGGGAAGGGAATCAAGGAGAAAAAACCCCAAAGAAGCTGCCTGACTTAGTTCCCACCCACAACAAATCAAGTCACCGTGTCCTGCCTGTTGGCCTTGCCGCAAGACCTGCTGCTGATTACTGGGCTGAGGAGGAGCAAAAATCATCAGCACAATCAGAGGTGGTGTAATTAACTGCAGCATGTAAAAAATAAATTAAATAACACCTCTGTAATGATTGAATGCCAGGCTGAGCTGGGTGGGTTAATACAGCAGGTCACATAGGTCCCTGCGTGGGGAAGTGGTGGCTGCTGCCATGGCTTGGCTGGTGGCCGGGATGGCCAGCGTGGGGTTGGGAGGCATGGGGACACCAGGGCAGGGGACAATGACACGCTCCATGAGAACAGACAGGGTGCTGGCTTGGGCCACCGCTCAGCCTGGGTTTTGGGGTGCTGGGAGGAAAGGTGGGGGAGTCACTCGCCAGCTGCAAGTGTTTGCCTGTGGCTCCCCGTTCCCGTCAGTGGGGAAGGAAAAGGCCCTGTCCTGGGCTCTCCTGCTTTTTAAAATACTCTATTAAAGCATGTTTTGGTGGAATTGGACTGTAGAAGACCTTGTGAAACCCAGCAGTTAAATGGCAAGGGACCTTGTTCAAGCAAAAGTCAGGGGGTGAGGGCAAGAACCTGGTCATAGAAGAGAATTTGTTGTGGATGAAGCAGAGAGCAGCATCAGCACCAGCATGTGGGAGTGGAGTCCCACCAGTTTTACAAATAAACAAGATCAAATCCACCAAAAACCCCAACTGTTCCTACAAAGAATTTGGCCACAAAGCCTGAAAAAAAAAAAAGGAGAATTTTTCTGTATTGGAACCGACCTGATATGTAGAAAAACTCATCAGGTAGGTTCCAGTAAATTGGATGTATTGAGGTGGAGTTGCTGTGGGGTGTGGGGAGAAGCAGAGTTGCCCACAGCGTGAGGGATGTCCATAGGAAGGTTGGGAATGTGGCAGCTTTTTCCCTGCTTCTTTTCCACTTTTACTGTGGGGAATAAAAAAAACAAACCCAAATATTTTATACAGGTAACTCAAAGGTAGACACTGCAGGGGTTTTATCTTGAAACAGTGTTTTGCTTTCCAATTCACTTACTAGTTTAGATTTTTAAGTGTTGGAAAAAAGGAAGAGAAGGGGTTTCCATTCAAATGATACGACTGAAGCAACTTTGTTTTTTCATCCATAAGGGATGTGGGGAGGAAGAGGAGGGCAGAGCCCGAGGCCTGATGACCACTGACCCACCGGAGCCCTGGGCAGACCCCCAGTCAGGGCGTCCCATGGGGTGGTGGGACAGGGGTGTCCCAGCATGGGGACAGAGACAGGCCAGCCTCATGCCACCACCTCTGTCTGTCAGATGGCCTCAGTGGTGGCAGGAAGGCAGAGGGCTTTCCCCCTTCCTGCTCATCACTTTCCTGCCTTCCACCCTGAGCCTCAGGGGCGCCCTGAGCCTCCCGGGCTGGGGAAGTGCTGGGGACTGGGGCCGCATTCTCAACTGGCTGAAAGCAGAGCCTGGCTCTGATCGATGCAGTCCATTCCTCACTGTCAACAGCGTTTAAGCAATGGGAAGGGTGCTGGAAACTCGGATAATGGTGTGAGACAGTATGAGATTGTTATTTCCAATTAGGGGCTAGCAGAACTTTTATTTCCATTACACCAGCCGGCAGCCGGCTCCCACTCCACGTTATTTTTTTTTCTGTTCTCCAGCTGTTGCAAAGTTTCTCCCAGCTCATTTCCTCGTTTAGCAGAACAATTGAACCAACTCAGAAGGAGCTAAATAACGTGTCTTGCCAAACAGCCCAGACTTTTCCCACTGCAAATTCTGAATAAACCTCCTTCCATTCAGAGCAGGGAAGTTGGAGGCAGCCGCGCTCGCAGAGAGAAAGGCTGCAGAAGGGGCCAGACTGAGCACTGCTGGACTTGGGCTTTGTAGGGAAAAAACCCAGACCTGAATCCATATTTTTTCTTTTTTCTTTTTTCTTTTTCTTTTTCTTTTTTCTTTTTCTTTTTCTCTTTCTTTTTCTTTTTCTTTTTCTTTTTCTTTTTCTTTTTCTTTTTCTTTTTCTTTTTCTTTTTCTTTTTCTTTTTCTTTTTCTTTTTCTTTTTCTTTTTCTTTTTCTTTTTTTTTTTCTTTTTCTTTTTCTTTTTCTTTTTCTTTTTCTTTTTCTTTTTCTTTTTCTTTTTCTTCTTTCATTTTCTTTTTCTTTTTCTTCTTTTTCTAATTGCTTTCCATTTGAAGTTAATTAGTCTACGTTAATGCAAAGTATTAGAAGTCAATATCAAGTTACTGCTATGGATGGTTCTAAAAGAAGTACATTGGACTGAGGAGTCCACAAGTCCATGGGTGCTGCCAGGAAGTGGCCAAGAGGTGAGCCGGGTCCCTGGCCCAGCCCCACTGTGCTGGGGGTGACACCAGGGTGTCACCACCTCACACAGACAGCCAGTTTGGTCTCTGGGCTTCCCTCGGGATGGGAAGAACAGGAAATCCTTCCCGTCGGCCCTGTTCTCTGCTAGAAGAGAAAACACTCTTCCAGGGGAGGACGCTGATCATCTCACACGTCAGCTTTTGGGCTGCTTTGAAGGTAAATTTATGCGCTGCCAATTGATCTCTGACGTTATGGAACCTGACAGTGAGTCAAAGAGATGTTGTGAGAGTTCAACGCGGACAGTTCCTGTATGTTAAAATACACGACATACATAAACACAGGAGAATTTGATAAGATCAGTGGCTGTCATTCGCCCAGGGCCAATTCCTCAGCCACTGAGACGAAGCCAGAAGTGGCATGATGGCGTGTGAGCTCCAGTGTTGCTGACACTCAACCTTCTGTAGCAAAGCAATGATATGTGCATCACTCTTACATGTTTAAGCCCCACTCCAGCCTCCATAGTACCCAAAATTCGTCTGGGATTCATAGAAAGCTTCACAGAGCCTTCAAACAACCAGTGCTTGCCTTGTCTGATGTCCCAGGACAATTTTTGAGCAGAACCGTGCTGACCTGTGGTTCCATGGCAGTATCTGGAGCTCGGAGCCTGTGATGGCTAATGAACTGTGGAAAATTACTGTGGTTCTGTCAGTGTGTTAGAAGTTTCACACAAGCACTTGGTGCAGAGCTAACGCAGCGCTTCCTTCATGTCTAGGCAGAGGCTCCTTGGGCCTGGATGGGCAGCAGCCACCTGGAGCAGGTCTCCAAATCTCTGGGTGAAGGCAGGGGATGAGCAGTGTGATTTCCATGGCATGCAGGCTGGCCACAAGAAGAAATTGTTGGCCCAAGACCACCCGGTCATGGAGGACCCACCTGCAGAAGAGACATGGGCATCACCTGCTCCGTGAGGTGCTTCCCTGCACGGGATGTACGGTGTTCAGGAACTGAAATAATTTGGGAGGAAGCTCTCCGAAATGGAGAGTACATCTGGGAATGTACATACGCTTCACGCCAGCTAAAATCTTAGCTCTCCCCACTTACAGAGCTGAAAGGAGATAAATGGTTTGAAGACGTTATCTGAGTTCATCTCTCACCATCTCTCTTCACTAGAGGAGCCTCCAGTGGTCCTTTTTATCTACATCAGATGCTACTCTGCCTGGTGAATGAAAGGGAGGGAGGTCTCATCACGAATTACACTAGTAATTCTTCTCCAGAACTAATTAACTTAAAAGATACTGTACTGATTGCAGAAAAGGTGTTAACAGAAGCTTAAGAAGTTGAAAAACAACATTAATCTGCATCGGAGAAAGGCGCGCTCTTTAATCTCGAGTTTGTGATGTACGAAATACTCTAAATGGAGCATATTGAGGCAAATTATGAATTTCATTATTTTATGTTTGAAAAGCCACTCTGTCGGGGGGAGGAAAGTGAAGGGGTAGCGACAAATTATTCTTCCACTTCCTCTTACCACTTTCTTCTTTTCTGATAATGAGGGACACGAGTGGGACCCCCAGAGCCGAGTGTTAATTTTCCACCCACCCCCCATCCTGGGGGTCTGACCCTGGGGCTCGCTGTGGGTGAGCCCCTCTGTTTCCAGAGGGATGGAGACAAAGGTGCTCCCCTGTTGCTGGGACGCACAGCACCACACATGGGGCTATGAGTGCTGTGGGCCATTTTTTATACTTTGTTCCTGTATAGAAAGCACTGAATTGACAGATTTTTCATCCTCTAGAACATCAACGTCCTTAAACCACCCTCTGCTGTAACCACACACCGGAACGGAGTCAGCCTGTGGCCAGACATCACCAGAAATGTTTCAAAAATTGTCATTATTTTAATTAATTCCACTGCAAATGATATCATTTAACTGGCAAAGAGCCCTTCCACAGCTGAGGGGAGGTTGCTGCGTGTGCACACCGGGGAGGGGGCTTTCACATAGGTTGGAGGCCACAGCATTGCATGGGGTGGCCACTGGCTCCCCACCTGGCACAGACCCCCCCCAGCCCAGCTCTGCCCCAGGGACTGGAGTTAGTGTTTGCCAGGGCTCTCTCTCCCCAGCCAACAGCTTGGGAATTTGGAGAAAAAAAACCCCAACATGCCAGTCTCTGAATATTATTTTCACAAAAATTCCTGACTAATCACAAAATGAAACTGTTAAATCTGGCGGTAGTATCCTGTATTTCAAGGCATTTTGGATGCTGCTGGTAATATTTCTCTCTTTTCATCCTGTTTCTGTGCCCATTCTCCTTTTCCATCCATCCTGCTGTGCCTTCTGACTGCGGCATTTACACCCGTGTAGGGCCAGTGCTGCCCTCATCTACGCCCAGGATGGGAAGAAAACCAAGCCTTTCAGACAAATCAGGCATTTTCAGCCAGAAAATGCCAGGTGGTCGATGGTTTGAGGGGAGGGGTCCTGTGGGGGCCCGATCCCACCTCTCCCCAATGCATCCCCTCACACCAGCCCCAGCCAGTCCTTGGAGGAGGGAGGTGTATTATATTTTAGTATCTAGAGACTAAAAAGAGTTTATATTTCAGCAAGTTAGCACTTCCTAGCAGTTGGTTGACTCTTGGAGCTGCAAAATCTGTGATCTCACAATTAACGGGGTGTTGGTGTCTCTCCCCCTGAACTGGGGAGTTGGGTCATGATGGGGAAAAAGTGTGATTTTGGTCAGTCAGGGATTACAGCCCGAGTTCAGCACCATCATAAGGTAGTTCCTCACCTGCTCATTGATCTTAATGTGGTAAAAGAGTCTATTTTCTCATTTATTTATGGAAATAAATTTATTCTGCATTTTTTTAGGCAAGTTGTGAAAGTTTTATTTACTCAGAAACAGCTTGGAAAGCCTTGGGGGGACAAAGGGGTTTAGGCCATTTCTGTGGCTGGAGGAACGGAGCGCGGGTGGCAGGGACCATCCTGCTGCTGTCTGCTTTGGGGCAAAACCTCCCAGTTCCAGTACAAACTCACAGGAAAAGTTCCTAATGAGACATTAATGGGTGGCAAAGGCAGCTGTGAATAGACGGGAGTTCGTTTCAACATCGCGGACCATATACTTAGGAGGAACTGTTTACTAATAAATCAGAAATAAATTATTGTTTTCTGCTGACATTAAGTAACCTCTGCCAAAAAATTAACCTGTAAACTGTTTGACATCACGGAGCAATATATCAAAATGCTGCCAGCATACTGATTCCTCCCCACGCTGCTGCAACAAATCAATTAGGCTACCAATTCTGTTCATTAGAATTCATTTAAATCTCAATTAAAAAGTTAATTAAAAGTAAGAGTGAGAAGGAAATCATGTCTAACATTCTTATTAAACTCAAATCACCAAATTAATTTTAAATCCAAATCAACAATCAGAAGTGGAGATATAGAGAAAAAGGGAAAGAAAGAAACCCCAGTACAGTCTGGTCTCCTGTGGGAAGAGGGAAGGAGGTTGCGCTTTACTACTCCCAAAGAGAACGATTTTCTGGACCATAACGTTGATCAGAGCCTTGTGCCTTCCACTTCCACCATATTTTATTTTAAAATATAGTAGTATGTCTGACTTCTCGGATGAATTTGTCTTTGTCAGCCCCAGCCTTCAACAGCCCCACGAGTTCACATAAATCCTGCTCCCACTCTTTTCTTATTAACTGGCTCCAAACTTTGCTGGGGTTTTATTCCCCTTCACTCCTGTGTTAGAGCAGACTTCTTTCTAAGATGAGGAAGTGGGCTACCAGTTTTGGGACTGAGTTGCCCCCCAGCCCCACTGCCCTTCTCGGGCACAGAGGGATGCGGGATCCAACCACGTCTCGCTCCAAACGGGGTGAGCCCATGACCCATGACTTTTAAGAGCTTGTTTTTAATTAGGGGCACGGAGCTTTCCTGCATCGGCTGGAAGCAAAGCGGTGATTTCTTTTGTTTTCTTAGGGCCCCAAAATAGACACCACCACCACCCACCCCCCCTCAGGATTGTGAGCATCCTCCTGACAAGGCACAAAAGGCTCAGCCTAATTTCCTATGCAGTTCTTGGCAGCGGGGTCTGGGTGGAGGTGGGCAGGGTCCACCCAGCCTTTCAGTCTCATTAATCATTTGGCTTTCCCCGGCTGCTCGCAGCATCTTCTGGAGGAACCCTTCTCTTTATTCATTCAGACAACCCTTTGGATTAAACAGAGCCAGCTAAATGTCAAACCAAATCTGAGTCTTGATGCAGATAATCATTTCAATAATATTTCTCCATTTGTGCCCAAACACCAAGGGAATAAAGCTTTTCTGCTGTCAGGTAGTGTAAGACTGCAGTTGGTGTAAATGCTTGACATTGAGCCAGATGGCTTAGCCGTGCTGCAAACATATGTTCAACAAGCAGGCTTGCACACATTGGAATTTTATTATTTTGAACTGGTGAGGCATGCATATTTATTTACTTGACCCTCCTTTGGTGTCACTTTGGTATTAAAACAATTGGTTATGGAGCGTCTCCCAGCAGTGGGGCAGCCCAGCTCCATCGGCTCCTTCTCTGGCCCCACCAGAGCCCAGCGCCGGCCAGACCCACATCTTGGGGGCAAGGTTCTCAGAGCACCCCGTGACACCCAGGGGTTCCCCTTCCCCAGGTAAGTGTTCACTCCCCAGTTACACCCGCACTTTCCCAACTTTTTAACACCCGGGATTCCTCGGCGGGTGATTTATTATGCTCTGTCAAGTGCGTCCCAAAAGTCTTGCTGAAAAGTGAAAAGAAAGGGGGGAAAAATGGACAAGATAATAAAATTAAAATCTTTGGGCAGGAAGAGCAGCAGCCAAACACAGAGCTGAGAAAATTGAGAAAATCAGGTCCTTTTTTTCTTTTTTTCTTTTTTTTTTTTTTTTCTTCCCAGGCTGATATTAAATGACCAGACATAAATCTAAGTAATTTCACCAAACAGCATGAGAGCACCCTGGAACCTGATCCAGAACTGGGAAGCTTCCTTCTGCTTTATGCGTGCTCTGGATCAGGTGTGCACTGAGTTTTGGGGAGTGACATCCCGTGGATCCCAGGGGCTCTGGGTCCCTCCTTGCCATGACGAGGCCTGGGGGGAGCGGTGCCTGGTTCACCTCTGACAGGCTGGATTTACATGTGCTGTGTGGCCTTAATATTCACCACATTTTTGTACCATATAGACTAAACCACTGCTATAATAATTCTAGCATATATGAGAATGTAAGCAATGCAGCTATTGCAGAGAGGGGAGGGCACAGTCAGCAATGTCCTGGCTGGGGAGGGATGTCCTCGCTCAACTGTGACCCCAACATTCATGAGAAATTAATTAGTCCTTGGGAATATGTCACGGGTCCCACAGAAAGCTGCAAAACTTGCCAACAGGGTGGGTCAGGCCAATGTCTGGGGCAGGGACTGTGGGTGGTGAGCGCCATGGGGTGCACCGGCATCCTCACCCTGCCTGGTCCCACCTCACCCTGGAAAGCTTTTTGATGTGCACCACAGCGATGTCTCCTGCCCAGGTGCCATCTTCAGCATCAGGGCAATAGGTATAAAAGGTTTTAAGCTGTTCTCCCGTCCTTGCCATCGGGTGTTCAGTGAAAACCAGGGAAGGGAACTCCCCGCGGCTGCATTCGGCGCGGGTCGGAGGCTGGAGCAGATGCGATAATGGGTGCAGCCCCTGCTCTTTCCCGAGTGCCGCCGTGCTCATTGTTGTCTGGGGCTGGGTTTGTGCTATTTCAGCTTCAGGGGGCAAGGACCATCAATTATTTTTTGTCCGCAAAGTGCCACACGCATCTGGGATGCTCTTTAAATAGTAATAATAATAATGCTGCAGCTCCTGACAAAGCTTTTGCCCGTGCCGCGGTCCTCACGCGTGCTGCAGCAAATTGCTAAGCAACACCCATTTCCCCACTTGTTTGCAATTGTGTGGCCATTACCGGGGACTGGGGGTGGCTCCTGGCCCCCCAGGGCAGCCCCTGGGGTGGGCTCCTGCCTGATGCTCTCGCCTGGAGGGTGCACAGATGCCGGTGCTCTGGCATCCAGCACCTGCTGCTCCAGGTGCCACCAAACACTGGGTTATGGGGTAATAGTGACTAGGGGCCAGACACCCCAAAACCCAAGAGATGGGTGGCAGCTCCGTGGTTTTCCCTCAAAACAATGTTTTGAAGGCAAAGATCTCTCTGCATTTGCTCCGTGACTCCAGGCTTGGTGCTTTCCTCATTTTCAGTGCCACAGTACCACTAGTTCAGTTATGGATTTGTTTTCGGGAGGGATGAAGAAGGGTGTTGGGGCTCTTGTGGGAAAACCACCAAGGCTGGGGATGTCCCACACCCACTGTGGCACACGCCAGTGCCTTGGGCATCACGGTGATGCATTGCCTGCATCCGCAGTAACGTGTGGTGCCATCCCCGGTGACACTGGCTGGGTTACTAATTGGGTGCAATATGAAGCAGGATTATCCCTAATAGGAGATAAAATTCCATTCTTCCCAGTTTCTAAATGTTTGGAGGGACTGAAGGGCTGATAGACACAGGCGCCCGTGAAATGAGAGATCCTGCGATAGCAGAGACAGATGTGCCATGTTTAGATGCGGTTCTGTTTCCAGAAGTCCTCATTTCGAGCTAATCAGCGCCGCTAAACAGTCATTTTGATTTATATCTGTGGATAAATCATTCTTCCTCAGCAATGTCCGTCTGGGATTCTGCAGGGAAAGGCAGGGGGACACCTAGGGGATGTTGGCAGCCACCACTGAACATCACTGGGGCTTCTCCAAAACCATCCCTTGCATCCAGCGGGAACAACGAGACCCTCCACCAGCGTTTTAGCATCACTGGTGTTATCTGAGTCTTCTCCCTGGGTTTTGAATTCCTTCCCTCCAGTGGACGAGCCCACCCATCCCCATTTGGAGAGTATGAGCCGATGACCAAAATATCTAAATAAAAGGCTGGAGCAGCCCTGGCACAGTCCCGGGGATTCTGATCAATGCGTGAGAACAAAGTGTGTTGCTCCTTGTCCCTGTTTTTTCAAGTGAAGGGTTTCCAGATCCAGTTAAACCCAACAGCTATTTGACCTAGAATTTGTGTTGCATTAAATCCTAAATATATTTATTTTCCATTTCCCTGAATTCCCATGCTTCCAGTGGAAAGCGAGTGGGTGTTTGCCTTTGATATTTATACACTGTCATTACAAAGTATCTGAGCATAACTTTGGGAAAACAGCTCTGCCACAGAAATCTGGTCGGCAGTTACAGACACAGCTCTTGGAGAGTCTCCTGGAAACCCTCGGAGGAGAAGAGTGAGGCAGGAGGGGGAAAAGGGATGCTTAAGCTGCAGGGAGCATGGGCTGGGCACAGCACCATGGGGGTGGGCTCTGCTGGGACCTGGGAGTCCTGGTGGACCACAAGTTGCCCACGAGACACAAATGTGC
Source organism: Nycticryphes semicollaris (assembly GCA_013400055.1). NCBI lineage: Eukaryota > Metazoa > Chordata > Aves > Charadriiformes > Rostratulidae > Nycticryphes > Nycticryphes semicollaris. The sequence continues at coordinate 55,330 of VXBJ01002544.1, read as the reverse complement.
CCTTGTGGCCAAAAAGGCCAATGGCATCCTGGGGGGCATCAAGGAGAGTGTGGCCGCAAGTGGAGGGAGGTCATCCTTCCCCTCTGCTCTGCCCTAGGGAGGCCACGTCTGGAGCACTGGGACCAGTTCCAGCTCCCCAGTTCCAGGACAGGGAACTGCTGGAGAGAGTCCAGAGGAGGCTATGGAGATAATGAGGGACAGGAACATCTCTCTGCTGAGGAAAGGCTGGGGCTGTTCAGCTGGAGAAGAGCAGACTGATCTCATCAATGCTGAGCAAGAGCTAAATGGCAGAGGGCAAGAGGATGGGGCCAGGCTGGATGGGGCTTTGAACAACCTGGTCTGGTGGGAGGTGTCCCTGCCCAGGGCAGGCGGGGTGGAACTTGATGGTTTTTAAGGTCCCTTCCAACTGTAACCATTCTATGATTCTAGAATCATCACAGACTCTTCTCAGTGGTGCCTGGGGTCAGGACAAGAGGAATTGGGCCCAAATTTGTACATAAGATGTTCCATCTCAACATGAGGAGGAACTTGTTTGCTGTGAGGGTGTCAGAGCCCTGGCAGAGGCTGCCCAGAGAGGTGGTGGAGTCTCCTTCTCTGGAGACATTCAAACCCCACCTGGACACGTTCCTGTGGGACCTGCTGTGGGTGGACCTGCTCTGGCAGGAGGTTGGACTGGGTGATCTCCAGAGGTCCCTTCCAACCCTGGCCAGTCTAGGACTCTGTGACCCTGCAGACCCCTCACTCAGAGTTGTGGGCACCTCATGGATACTTTTGGAGAACAGAGGAGCTGGAAATCCTGCTGGAAACCCAGCGTAAATCATGCCTGCCAGTGCTTTTCCATCAAAAAAAAAATAATGAAATGGAGCTGGAGTTGACTTAGGATATAGATCTCTATCCTCTCAGTCATTTTTGTGCTATTTTTTCATAAACTTGGCTGCTTCTCGTTTGCCCTCTAATAATTCTCTGAAGGCTCATTTCCCCTGTATAACTCTGTGTAAACACAAAGTTGAGGAAAGGGCATTTAGACTCATCCTTCAGGAATGCTGTTTTTGAGAAAATGCTTGTTTACCTATGTCAGTAATTTTCAAAAATATAATGTGCATTTGAAGATCAAAGACAATCACGTGCGAAAACTCCAGCATTTCCATCAGGTGGAAGCTCCTGCAGAATTGTGTTTTCAGGGCCGCTCCACGCAGGCTCCCCTTACGCCGGGAAAACAACGGGAAGGCGAGGGATCCGCCGGCTCTAACAATGGGAGGATTAATACCCACCACCTCCCATGGCTGATGGCGTGGGTCCTTTATGACATTATTCTTCATGAGTGAGGAGGGACCTGATAATTCATGTTATTAGGTCTTCCCTCATGAGTAAAGATAAATGTCATCAAAGGTAGGAGCCGTTCTGTATTCTATACAATGCGAGCTACCTCCCTGCAATTTTTGCTCAGTGTATTTTCCTGTTGGTTTATGTCTGCAAGGGGGGAAATATTTGTAAAAGCTCATAAAAATTATTTTTAATGTGGTTGGTTTTTTTTTTTTAAGACTACACAAGAATAAGACATTGATGATGTGCTCAGCAAACATCACGTCCTCCTTTCTTTTCTCCCCAATTTGCAGAAATGGGCAAATTTGGAAAGAAGATCACAGCTCCGCTTCCTCAGTACCAAAATTTCAAAGTCTTAGAGATATGCAGCCAGTGGCGAGGCGGAAGGTGACACCCCAACCTCCCTGGGATGCTGTGGGGCCGGTGGCCAGGCTGTGCCAGGGGCTCCCACTGCACCTCCCCGGGCACCCTCCCAGGCGTTCGGAGCCACCCAGATGCTGGGCTTTTTTAAGGAATGAGTCCCAGCTGTGTGCTCAGTATGGGTACTGGTGCACTGGTAATTGTATCCAGCTCCAGCTGCTATGTCATCAGGTGAGAGCTGGACTTCCCATTAAAAAGAAAGTAACAGCAACAGCAAACTCCCTTTTGAAAAATTTAAGTAAAGCAAAAATACTGAAAACCTGACTGATAAATTAAAAAATACCCTACACAGCCCAAGAAGGTCTCTAAAACAGACATTTTAATATATCACATATGGCTGATTCATGGAGGCTGGTACCAACAACCAGACAGCCCTGAGCTGGGCTCAGCGCAGTCACTTTTCTATAGAGGTGTGTGTGTCACAGAAAATACCGTGTTTCATGACATAACACCTGGGAAGCTGCTGAGGTGACACCGACATCAGTAATGTGGGTGTTTTACATGGGGTGTGGGTGCCAGCTGCCCACCCAGCATGACTGCAAGCACTTGGGCTCCTGTTGGCACTGCACAGCATGGCATGGCATGGCCTGACATGTCATGGAACAGCATGGTATTGCTCAGGACAGCATGGCACAGCATGGCATAGCATGACATGGTATAGCACAGCATGGCATGGCATGATATGGCTCATGATGGCATGACATAACATGGCAAGGCATAGCTCAGGACAGCATGATATGGCATGACATGGCACAGTATGGCTCAGGACTGCATGACGTGACATGACATGACATGACATGACATGGCATGGCAGAGCATGGCACAACACAGCACAGCATGACATGACATGACACAACATAACATGGCATGGCTCAGGACAGCATGGTATGGCATGACATGGCATGGTATAGCACACCATGGCATAGCATGGCACACCATGGCACAGTAAGGCATGGCACACCATGGCATGTCTCAGGACAGCATGGTATGACACAACATGATGTGGCACAACATGGCATGGCATGACACCGTCTCAAACAGACCAACAGGAGAGCCAGGAGACCATGGTATGTTGTTCCAACGCATGAAGAGAAGGAAGAAGGAGGGGATGGTGCTGGTGTTCCCAGGGCAGGGTTGGGGTGTGCCCCTGCCAGGGGCTGATGCTGCCCCAGCTCTTGGTCTGTAGGGTGAGGAGATGGGGGAAACTCCTTCAGCTCCTGGCGAGGAACAGAGTCCACAGCTCCAGTTATTCCCTCTGCCTTATTTGTGGGAATTGGGTTTTTCTGGGCTCAGAAGTGCTGGCGCTGTGGGGGGAACACTGGGGTCCCCCATGCCAGAATCTGTCAGGCTCTTGTGGCCAAGCTGTGGGTACGTCAGCAAAGGGGAATATGCCCGTACGCACCAGGGCAATTACTGTGTGCCAGTGCCCCAGGGGGAAATGGAATGTAAAATCTGCTGTAAATAGCTCATAAATCTTGCTTTCTGTGCCCAGCTGAGGAGCCCAGGAGTTTGCAGGTCCCCGTGTAAGGAGCAGGAATGTGGCTATGTAGGTGGTGAAGGGGGATGGAGCGGGGACAGGGGTGCATTCGGATGCATCACCCACTGCCCCATGGGTCACCAGCCTCGGAGCACCCACTGCTCATGGTACCCCTGGTAGAGAGAGAAACCTTGCTCCCAGTACCCCCCCCACAGCTCCCTGCCCACCTAGACCATGCCTGGATGGCTCTGCAGAAACCTGGTGTGCTCCCCAAAGTCTCTGTGGGGGGACCAGGGGGATACCCATGGGGGCAGCAGTGATGCTCATGCACCGGTACCCACCTCCCCTCACCAAGGGGGTGCTGGGTTTTCCCAGGGGCACAGCCCCATTGCACACCATGGATCATCCTAGCTCTTACTGCCAGATCACCCCTGGAATTTTTTGCCCCCAGCCTCTGGCAGGGCCAGCACCCCCTCCCACGTCAACTGACCTTGTCCCTCGGGGGTGCAGAGGACACCTGTGGGCCACATAGGTGCCTTCAGGGTTACCTTTGTGTGCCCCCAGCCCCTCTGGATCACCATCCCCAGGGGTGCAGAGAGAGGATGCCCCCCCAGGAGCTGGGCTGGGGGGCTCAGGGGTCTCATAAGCAGCATGTCCCTCCCTGATGCACCCCCAGGCCAGGGTGGGAGCAGGGACGGGGCTGGATGGAGTGGGACCTGGCACCAGGGAGGAAAGTTTGTAAAGAAAGTACTGAACACAGACTTCCTGGGGTATCAGAAGGAAAATTTATGCATCGCCTTTGAGTTCAACTTCTCCATTAAAGCTTTTTCCCTATAATCTAGGGAGTTCTTATCTTGGTGACTTATGATGTTATGGAGGGGCTCATGCATGGAAAATGTCAATAGAAATAGTAACTCTAGAAGGGAAGGGCCTCCTAATTAGTCCCCATTTAGATTTTATGATGGCTTTGAGATCTGCTCATCCTGACAGTGCGCACTCTGGTTACATATTGTTCTAGCCTGAGGGAACCATAGGAAAATCCAGATTTATTGTACCTATCATACCAGCATATTTCATTTGCCATTATGAGCAGCCATCTCGCAATGATGCAGGAGTATTTATTACAGATTAAATTGTAGGACCTGGATGGTTTAGTGAGGTTCTTGAGGTATCATTTATGTCATTAACTGGCTCATTATCAGATCTGCAAATCTCAATTCCTTCTTTTTTTTTTTTTTTTTTTGGTGCCTTCTGTTGAGGAGCAGGGACCTGGGCTGGGGCTGGGGCAGGCTGTGGGTCGCGCATGCCCGCTTACACGCGTGTGGGTGTACATGCCTGTACATGTGTGTGCACACACGTGTGTGCGGTGCCGGGGCTGTTCCCGGTCCCCGGGGACCCTCGGTGACAACACTTAACCTGCCTCGAGAGAGAAGGTGTCCCCCCTCGTCCTCTCCCCTCTGTTTCTGCACCGATTCCTCCCCATTAAACTGCAACTTCCAAAGGAAAAGCTGGGAGAGGCGGTGGTAGGAGAAGAGGTAATTTAACTCTAATTATTTAACAAGTCTATTCCAGACGTAAGCTTATTACCAGTGGTGAAAGAATACGCTGGATTTTTTCCCTCTCTCTCTCTTTTATGCTTTATCTCTACTTGGAGAATTATTTGAAGAGGTTTAATCCAGCCTTGATTGTTGTTGTTAATGGGAAAGGAGAATAGGTTACTCTTACATGTGCTCGGCTGCTCGGCTCTCCAGAAAAGTCACGGAGAGAAAGGAGCTTTCAGACACTGCCTCTGCTCTTCGATTTAGTGATATTATTTGAATTTATTGTTCGATTCAGCTCGCGTGTCCTTCCTTGTTGGTATTTGCCCTATTTACTCTCCTATATTGCTTTTTCATAAAACCAGGGAATGGCATTTAAGTTGTTGTGTTCCTTGGTATTAAAAGGCACTCGGTACAAGCCCGGGAGCACATCCCGGATTGCGGGGTTCAGGGCACTGGCTGCGGCAGGAGCTGCCCCGCTGTTTGGCTGCTGAGATTAATTAATTCCTGTGATGGCTAATATTTGCGGGGAAACCGAAGCTTGGGAAGTGGGCAATAAGGCAGAGAAAATACAATCTCTCCTCTCCCCTCTCTTTGCAAAGCCCAAGGCAGTGGAAAGCCTTCTGGAGGTGTTTGTGTTGGCTGATTGCACCTGAGGGTTATCTTTTTTGCAAAAGTAAGAATTTTGGGGCTGGAAACTCATGGCGTGAAGAGGATAGACGCAGGCAACCCTTTGGTTATTGCACCCAAGGGTTAATTTTTTTTGTAAAAGTATGAATTTTGGGGCTCTAAACTCATGGCATGAAGAGGATAGACCCAGTCCTGGGGCACTTCTGGTGGGCTCAGGGCTTGGTGGGTGCCCGTGTGGCACCACCACAGAGGGACCAACCTTGGTGCGAGGCTGGGGCAGAAGGAGAGGATGGCTCCTGGTGAGATGAAATCCAAGCCCATTAAACATCTCCCAAACAGATGATTGGCACCCAAATATTTTCTAAGAGTGATAACAAAGTTTGCCCCTACCACAGCCCCCTCGCATGGGCTTGTTGGTGACAGCCAGAGCTAAGGAAAGGTGCTGGGTCTCGTGTCCTCCCACCACTGGGACATGGAGCGGGTCTCCACGGCTCAGCCGGGGGCTGCTGACCCAAAGAGACTGCTCCAGGAATGCCTGAAACATCCCCCCAAAAAATATATACACATTTTAACTTCCAAAGGCCATAATACATTTTTGGAGATCTGTAAAACTCAGTCCTTCAGAGCTTTTGGTGCTGTCTGAATAATTTTACTCAAGACTTTGCACACACCTTTTAACAAAGCTCCCTCCTCCGCAGTTAAATTGTGCCAACCAGGTTGAAAATAGAGGATTTAGACTGTACTTTTGCCTTGAAAAGGGGCAGAATCCCTAAGCATTAAAAAAATGCTTAAATGAGTTGCTTCTCTCTGTAACTTATAAATGGCCCTTTCCTCTTGATTTAATTTATTTTGCTTTTTCCTTTATAAAGTTAAACCCCCCAGATATTCATAAATGAAAAGGAGGGGAATTGTTGGATATTTATCTCAAATCAGTCCTTAAACATTTGCCTTCAGCTCTCACACTGGGTAAGGAAATCTTAAATAAGAATGTAAATAGAAGTGGCAATGCGTGTGCAAAATCTCCTTGGAAAGGGTATTTTCTGTCTCGAGCAGCCGCGCTGCCGTTTGAGAGGTTTTGTGTGCTTTGAAACTCCAACTGCATCAGCGAGGAGAGCATCTGTCAACAGGAGTGGTTTGGACATTGTTTAGCTATTCCCTCGGCAGGTGTTTTAGCATGAAAATGGGTTGTAATTATTTAAAAATCAATCAACCGATCGATCGATTGATGACCAATCCCTTTACCTGAGTTGGTGGCCAGTTACCCAGAACTTAGTGGTCCAGGAGTCGTCTCTCCCAGCCTGTGCACACCCTCCCGGAGGCACCCGTGGATAAATACGAATCTGCAATGCTATAAATAGGCTCCTTGGAATAAGAGTCTTACCCGAGCCTGCTTTGCAATGCTGCTCTCGCCAGGCTCAGCCTTTGCGGCGCAGTCTTAATATCGAGCTTGCTCGTTAATCTCCATCCCTCTCCTAGGCTAGTCTAGACTGCTCCCGGAGCCGTGCTGCTGCCTGGGTTGCCGTAGGAACAAGGAATTCGAGTAAATATGCTCAGGGAGAAGAAATGTCTACTAATTAAATGTGAATAGCATTGATAAGGTGCCAGGTCTGGTAAAATGTAGACCGTAATGTCCTTCCATGTAATTCATTAGAAAATACATAGAGATGGAGAAAATACACATCTATATATCTGAGAGGTTTGCAAGACTTGTAAACAACATCTATACTTCTTTGTGGGAAAGGTTACCTAAGTTGAAGATGGCAGCAATATTTTTATGTAGAAGCAACACTTTAAGGGGGTTTTGTTCCTTTTGAGGCTATAAATTCTGTAATTTTAGGCGTATATCCTTTTATTGCACTGACAAGGCAGACAGAGGTGCTTGGTTCCCTGCTGGGAGCCCTCATTAATCCCTCCCCAACACCCAACTCCACCTGCGTGGCTGGGATGGGACTTTTAGGGTTAATTAATGAAAAAGAGCGTCCCCCCTACACATGCAGGGGGTGCACCCCCCACCCCATCACCCTTTTGGGGTGTCCCCATGAGCAGCACTGGTGCCCTCACTGGGATGGGGGTATGGCCAGGATGTGGCTTCGGGACCAGTTGGATGCCTCAGCTTAAACTGGGAACAAACAGAATAAAAAACCTTCCAATTTCCCCACTTCCTCTTTTTTTTTTTTTTCCTACTCAGCTACTTCCTTTTTGGTTTCTTAATTTAGGTGGTTTTTTGGTTTTTGTTTTTTTGTTTGTTTTTTTTTCCCAGGTGAGGCCTATTTGGTACCGTGTACATAAATCAAACCCAGCCACAGCCATGGTGGTGGGTACTGGGACTGTTTGTTGTTGCTGAAAAAAGCTGGCTCCTCAGGGATGCTGCTGAAATCCAAATTCTCTGCAATTCTGGAAACAAACTCTTAAAAGGGAAATTGAAATATTCTTAATTGAACGCAACCGAACACGTGTCTAAAGAATCTCATGAATGGACAGGTTCTGAAAATATAAAGATATTTTTCTCTCTTTAGTGAGTTACCTGTGATTGTCTCACCCAGATCCTTTGCACGGCAGATCCCTAAGAACTGCAAACATTGACAAATGCACTAATTTTACAGATGGGGAAACTGAGGCACGGAAAGAAGATGTGGAATTCATCTCAAATCCTCTAACATTGGAGAGTTGGCTTCGCTCGCTTCCTCTTCCTGGAATTCCAGGGAAAGCCCTGGGTTTGCTGAGCACAAGGGGAAGAATCAGGGTCTGCTTCTGGCGTGTGCCCCCCAACCAGCAGCGATTTTGCAGCCCAGGAACATCCCCTCCTGCTCTGGGTTGGGGTCTCAGGCCAAGGGCTCGGGGCTGGGACACCAGGACAGCATTCCAAAAACAAGAGCCAACCATCAAAACTCCTACAGCAGCACTTGGGAACGTCCCTGTTTCCCGAAAATGGCACGTGGAGAGGTTTCACATAAATAACAATGTTTTTGCCCAATTTCTGCTGGTTTCTGGAGGATATTGTACCCGCCAGGCAGCAGCCTCTCACAGAGCAGAAGGAAAGTGCCTTCTTCATCTGCACAGACACGCAGGCTCTGTGAGCACACTAATTTCGTTCTCATTTTTAATTACAATTTGAGGACTAGTTATACCTCTCTGCCGTGCTCGTGCTTGAGGGGGGATAAACCCAAGGAGGGTCCCACAGATTTACACCAGTGTGGGAAAAGCAGGATTTTGCCTCATTTCCTGATGCTGGGGGCTTTTATGCTTAGTCTGGGTTTGTATTTTTTTTTTAACCCTTTCCTTGGCTTTTTCACTTTGTCATCCCAGGGTCATGGGGAGCCACATCCTCCTGCCCATGGGTGGTCCCTGTCCCCGCTGCTCCCACGGAAGAGCACCCGACAGAAAGAGGAGCTGATCTGGGTGCCCCCAACCATTTACAATTTATATGTCCTTGTCAGACAGGGAGTTTGATGGCTCTAATGTCATGTTTGTCCTTCACCCTGAGAAAATCTCCTTTTAAAGATCACCAGCCCATCTCTATTGACAGTAACTGTGCAGGTCGCGCTATTAACATGTGTTGGGTTTTTCCAGAATGCTCATCTTTTTTAACGGTGAAAAAAGAGCAAAAAAACACCCAAGAAACCTGCGATTCCCAAACTGGACAGGACTCAGACCAAGGAGGGGGTAGGGACTCTTGGGGGAGGGCTGGGGCTAAGTGAAGCAGCAGCCTGGATGGTGGGGGGACCCTGGTGGGACCGGCGTTTGGCATGCCCAATTTGTTCCCATTTCTGAGAAAAGCTCTGTGAAATGTGAATATTTTCATGGCCTGTTGGGAGGCCCTTGCTCGGCCCAGGTGTGTTTGCTTCCCAGGAATGCTTCACTCGCAGTCCCTGGAGAGCCCCACACATTGGGAGAGGACTGGATCTACCAGGCAGGGTTTAAGGGAACTGAGAGCCCTGCCTATGGCTTGGTGGCCTGGTGACACAGCGGCCCAATGACATGGGTGAGGGCTGCAGGAGCTCCACAAGGGCTGGGTGAGGGGTTCTGGGCAGGGGTTGGGATGATGTGGAGGGACTGGTCCAGCTGTGCCTCCATCTCCACCACATGACGGTGGGCAAAGGCTGTGCCTTGGCTGAGAGCGAGGGGTTCCCCGTGGCCCCCAGATGGGGACCGAAGGAGCTGTGTCCCCTTCCTGAGAGGGGGAAACTCCCACCACCAGGAATTACACTAATGAGGTTTGAGCGATACAGGAATAATTTCTCTTCTGGTCCTTTTACCTTTTACTAAGGTCTCTTCTAAAGCCTGAACACATCCCTCTCACCCCGACCCTGGTGTCCCACAGAGGTTCCCAACCCATGGATCTACCTTCCAGCCAGGAATCTCCCTGCCCTGGGGTCTGTCCCCTTTGGAGGGTACGTTGCATTTCCAACATGCTCCCCATTCAGTGTCCAGGTTCTTGCCAGCTCCCAGGGGCTGCCCAACTCTGCGAGGGGGTGTCATTCCCTTGATTGCCGAAATCAGACATTTTGGGCAAAGTATGGGAGGGAGGGGAAGAGGGTGTCAATGCAGAGACACTGATTGGGATGTGACACCCCCTCACCCAGTCTGCTGCAAGGTTCCCCTGTGGCTGAGGATGGTTCTGTGGGAATTCAGACATGGAACCCACCGGGGATTCACCTCCAGGCCTTACGCTACCAAACGCAGTGAACACAGGGAGCAGGAGCTCAATTAAACTCTGACAATAAAGGGAAATAAAACCTCTGGAAGGGCCCGATCCCACAGGTCTTGGGGTGCTGTGCTGGATATTTGGCTCAGTGCCGCTGCCAGGGCACCCGGGGCACACCTGGGGCTCCTGTTAATTTAAGGGGAATTATGTGAATTGTACAGCAAGAGTTGACTATACTCCTGAGTGTTGCTGTTATTATGTTTACCATCAATATTCATGAAGTGATCTTAACAAAAAAAAAAAAAAAAGAAAGAAAAAAAGAAAAAAACCTGGAGCAGTGGGGAAATTTTGCTCTAAAACCGAGAACTGCACCATCTTCTGGGAGCAGTTTCTGCCACGTAATTTCACCGTGTGTTTCTCAGAGTGTTGGCCTGACTTCAAGGGACAGTTTGGGAAAACAGCAAACTGTGGTGACACCGCCCATGGTCATCGTTGGTACGTTGGGCCTCTCCAGGAAACCAGTGGTCTGCATTAATAATTCACTTGGGGGTTTTCCAGCCCAGATGACTCCAGGTACGAGTGAGGGCGGAACTTTAGAGCAAAGACTGGCACAAAGTCCTGCTCTCCTTTGCCCACTGCTTGATTTGGGTGGATGCACCCAAACAGTGTGTCTCGAGTGCCAAAAGACAAAATTCTGTGGGTTTTTTTCCCCCTGCTTTTTGCTGTGAAAGTGAATTGTCATTTATACCTCTCACAGCATCACTTACTGCCCACCCCAACAGCAGCCCCTGGGTTTAAGGAAAGGACAGTAAATGTTTTATACGCCTGTGGGGAAGAAATGGGTACTGGGGGCTGCAGGTGGGGTGGAGGAAAGTCCCCAACCCTGGCACCGTGAGGCTGTGCCAAGGCTATGCTGGGTTGTGCTGGGCTGTACTGGGCTGTGACAGGGCTCTACCAGGCTGTGCCATGCTGTGTCAGAGCTGTGCCAGGGCTGTACTGGGCTATGCTGGGCTGTACTGGGCCCCTGGGTTTAAGGACCAGGGGTGTACCAGGGCTGTGCCATGCTGTGCCATGCTCTGTTGGGGCTGTGCCATGCTGTGCCAGGCTGTACCAAGTTATGCTGGGGCTATGCAAGCTTGTGCCATGCTGTGTTGGGGCTGTGCCATGCTACGCCATGGCTGTACCAGGCTATTCCAGGCTGTGCTGTGCTGTCCCATGCTGTACTGGAGCCGTGCCATGCTGCTCCAGGGCTGTACCAGGCTATTCCATGCTGTGAATGCTGTGCCAGGGCTGTGCCAGGGGTGTGCCAGGCTGTGCCATACTACGCCAGGGCTGTACCAGGGCTTTACCAGGGCTATTCCATGCTGTGAATGCTGTGCCAGGGCTGTGCCAAGGCTGTGCCAGGGCTGTGCCAGAGCCGTGCTGGTGTTGGGGCAGAGGCTGCTGTGCCCCTGGACTCCGGGCAGCGGTGGAGCACAGGGCCCATGCCGTCTGTCGCTGCCTCCAGCCGCGGCCCCGCAGCCGCCTGCCAACAGGGCACCGCTCTGCCAGTTGTAAATTTTAATTGGCCATCTGGGGAAAGCACAAACCACTGACTAGAGATTAATCAGTAAATTAACCCAGGCATAATACACATTTCCCAGCGGGGCCCGGGCTGCTGGAGGCTGGGGCGGAGCAGGCGGGGATGCGGGAGGACTGGTGCAGGGATGCTGTTATTGCTTACCGCTGGCGCTGCCGAACATCTTCCCCGTGTCCCCAAATTCCCTTCAGCACGACCTTGGCGGTGCCCCTGATTTGTATGGCAGCTGCAGAGAGGTTTCCCTTCTCAGCTCTTGACACAGATGGCACAGGTACCGCTGCTGCTGGAGGAAGAGCTGATGAATCAGGGAATGTGACAACTCTTCTCTGGTGAGCTGCTGGCTCGGCTGCCGGGTGCCTCGGGGCAGAGCCAGCCTGGTACCTGTGGTTGTGCCCACAGGGATGGCAGGGGGACGGCTTGTGGGGCCAGTGACTGGCCTTGAAATGGGGTTGGGGGCCAATGAGCACCACCAGTGCCAGGGAGGACAAGTTTTCCCTTTCCAAATATTCATTTTTAAATTTTCCTTCATTGGGAAGAAGGGTTTCAGGCATTCCTCACACAGCAGAGGAGTCATCTCCAGCTTGAGCATCCCTGCCTCTGTTCCTCCCCAGCTGCAGAACCCTGACAGGGGCCACCATGGGCAGGGGAGCCTCAAGCTGGGAAAAAAACCACTTTCATAGAATCACAGAATGGTTTGGGTTCGAAGGGACCTTAAAGATCATCTTGTTCCAAACCCCTACCCTGGGCAGGGACACCTCCCACCACACCAGGTGGCTCCAAGCCACCTCCAACCTGCCCTTCAACCCCTCCAGGGATGGGGGAGCCACAGCTTCTCGGGGCAACCTGGGCCAGGCTCTCACCACCCTCACACCAAAGAACTTCTTCCCCACATCTCAGCTCCATCTCCCCTCTTTCAGGGTCAAACCCTTCCCCCTCATCCTAGGGCTCCAGGTGATGCGGCTGGGGGAGAAATCCTCCCCTGCTTCCAATTTGCACAGCTCCTGCTGGCCCTGGGAGACCTCCAAGGGCTGCAACTGAGCATGGGAGGGAAAGAAGGAAGGAAGAAAATAAAACAGCCAAAGAAAACAGGACAAGTCAAAACTCAGCAGAATTCAGCCACGTGGCAGGTTCTGGCCCAAGGCTGGTTTCCACGGTGGCTCAGCCCGGGGTGAGGGCAGTGAGCTGGGGGGACAGAAGGCTTTGCCTGGTTTGTAAAATGCCTTGGGATATTGGCAGAAAACAGCCCCGTGTCCCCCAGCTTGCTCTCGGCAGCATAAGTACATCTTCTCTGCTGGCCTCGCTGCTTGGGGTGAAGTTCTGCAGCAGGGTTCAGTTTACAGGCCCCTTGGATGGACTCTGTCTGTTTCTGGCTGCTGCAAAGAACGAACCCTGTGCTCCTGGATTTAAACATTCACAGAATCACAGAATCACAGAATCACAGAATCTTAGTGGTTGGAAGGGACCTTTGAGATCGAGTCCAACCACATGAAAAAAAAAAAACA
>VXBJ01002544.1:5333-19105 GCA_013400055.1 Nycticryphes semicollaris | reverse complement strand
CCCCCCCCAGCTCTGTCACGTGCTTTTCTCGTCTCATCCACCAAAGAAAAGTCAAAATCCTACCCGGAGCTGCAGAGGCCACCCTGTGGCTCTGCCCTGCGTCCCATGGATGTGTCCCATGCCACGTGTCTTGTGTCCTGTATCTTGTGCCCCATGCCTGTGTCCCATGCCTGTGGCTGTGCCCTGTGTCCTGTGCCCCATGGCTGTGTCCTATACCCTGTGCTCACGCTCTGTGCTGTGCTCTGTGTCCCGTGTCCCATGTCCTGTGCCCACGCCCTGTGTCCTGTGCCCGTGTCCACCTGCTGCCACAGCATGCACCTACCAGCACAGCCAGCTCTGGGGACCCTCAGCCCCCACACCGAAACTCCTCTTCTGCAGGAGATACCTCCTTCCCACAATGACACCCATCATGGCACAAACCCTCTCCCAGGTGGAAAAATAGGTGATTTTAGTAATGTTTTTGTTGAAAGTAAAGAGGTGACTTGGAGAGTGAAGTGACATCTAACCTGTGCCAAGAGATGCAGAAACGCATTCCCCATTTTTCTGTTTTTCCAGGAAAACTGTACAAGGGTTGTTTGATCAACACACAGAGACCTCAGAGCCGGTGTGTCACACTGGTGCCATGCAGATGGGTGCTCTGCACAACCAGATTTCGCTGCTTTTTACCATGACAAAGGAATTGGGTTCATATGAATAAATCTGTAACTAGGACCACACACAATTATTACGCTTAATACCAATTGTCCCTCATTAATGTTTCAGAGGAGCGATTAGCATTTTGAGGCAAACAAGGTGTACTTACTTAGTGGGACATGACCCAGCTGTCAGTAAATTATATCTATGATTAATGATCTTCAGAGGCAGGGAGCTGCGTCTGGGCAGCAGCAACGAGCTGGGGAGGGAGGGGAGGTTGCAGCCGATGGTGGGATGGCCACGGGGGCACATCTTGGCTGGATACCCAACTGCAGGTCCTGATGGGGCACAAGGGGAAAGGAAAAAGGGGTCTGAGGGCATTTCTTTAAAGTAAAGGGTATGGGGACAGTCCTGAAACAGCTGCCCAGTCCAGTGCTGACCATTGCTGTGGAGGTGGACCCAGACCTGAGAGCACCAGAGGCACCTTTGTCTCCAGAGCATCTTTGGCCACTATGCTCAGCTTCCTCTAGGCTCTCCAGCTGGCCTCAGCAGGATGGTACAGGTGAAATGGGACCATCCAGAGATGGCCCAGACTGAAATCACACTTTCTTCACCCCTTTTAAGTCTGTTCAGAGGACCAGCATCATCCTGGCCAGTATCAGCAACAGCGTGGCCAGCAGAACCGGGGCAGTGGCTGTTCCCCCGTACTGAGTACCGATGAGGCCCCACCTTGAGGCCTGGGTCCAGTTTAGGGCCCCTCACAACAGGAGGGACATTGAGGGGCTGGAGTGGGTCCAGAGAAGGGCAACGGAGCTGGTGAGGGGTCTGGAGCACAAGTCTGGTGAGGAGCAGCTGAGGGAGCTGGGGGTGTTCAGCCTGGAGGAAGCTGAGGGGAGACCTTCTCGCTTTCTACAACTCCCTGAAAGTAGGGTGTAGCCAGGGGGGGTCGGTCTCTTCTCCCAAGGAACAGGGGATGGGACAAGAGCAAACAGCCTCAGGTTGCGCCAGAGGAGGTTTAGGATGGATATTGGGTAAAATTTCTCCACCAAAAGAGCTGTCAAACGCTGGAAAAGGCAGTGGTGGAGTCGCCATCCCTGGGCAGACGTGGTGCTGAGGGACATGGGTTAGTGGTGGTTTGGTCAGTGTTGGGTTGATGGTTGGACCTCATAGTCTTAAAGATCCCTTCCAACCCAGACAATTTTATGATTCAATGATTCTATAGTGACCTCAGGGCAGGGGACCCTGGTGGGGACCTGGGAAAGGGGGGATGATATGTCCCAGCCATGGCACGTGCAGCACGGCTGTCTGGCCATAGGGCCAAGTTAGGCACCGAAGATGGAGAGCCCAAGCCCTTCCTGGGCAACAAGTATCATCACTGGTCTCTGGTCAGGCAAGTTTACAGAGTCTCAGTGCCCCAGCTCCTCATGAAATAGTATTACTTATAGAAAACCTTATACCTTGCTCAGTGACTGAAGATTACTATCAAAGGCGATGGAGCAAAGGCAGCACAGAAGGTCATTTTGCAGCTGAGGAACATGTGGACAGCAGAGGCCGGGAGTGAGTGTCATGAGCAGCCATGGCCAGTGGTGCATGACAATTGTTAAACTATTTAAAGGGAATAAAATGTTATTTTTGCTGCCAAATTTTAATTTAATTAGGGATTGTTTGGGTTTTGTTCTTTTTGATGTGGTTTGTTCATTGAGCAGCATCATTGCCACGGCAACGGGCAGCAAACACACTTTGTGGGTGGCACAGAGGGGGTCACTCATCTGGCGATAGAGGAGAAGGCAGGGTCCGTAACAGCTGAACGTCAGAGAGTGTCAGAACAAATCAGGATTGCAAGTGGTGACAAGCTTTCTGTCTGTACTCACCACAGCGTGGTCTGGGTCTTCCCCAACTTCCTCGTAACACTCGTGCGTAAGCACCGAGAGCACAGAGGGACAATTAAATGCAGCTGTGGGGAGAATGGTGAGCTCACTATCTGATTTTGATTTGGTGTGCTTTTGTGGCAAAATTAGATGATTTTTTTTTTCTTCTCCTTGGACAGACTTTGCAGACACTTAGCAGCAGAATTAAGACACAACATTTGGCAAAAAAATGCTCTAAAGTGTCTGACCAGTAAGTTTGCAGTGGGAAAACAAGCTAAAAATGATGGGTTTTCCTCTTTCTTTTTGGTTTGTGGGAGAGAGAACATTATGTGTGCTATGAAAACACTAGTTTAAATAGCTCAACAGCAAAACAGGGAGGAGCTGGAAGAGAACTTAGAGCCCCCCCAGTGCCACCCCCTGCCCTGGGCAGGGACACCTCCCACCACACCAGGTGGCTCCAAGCCCCCTCCAACCTGGCCTTGAACCCCTCCAGGGATGGGGCAGCCACAGCTTCTCGGGGCAACCTGGGCCAGGCTCTCACCACCCTCACACCAAACAACTTCTTCCCCACATCTCAGCTCCATCTCCCCTCTTTCAATGTCAAACCCTTTCCCCTCACCCTAGGGCTCCCCTCCCTCATCCAGAGCCCCTCCCCAGATTTCCTGGAGCCCCTGGAGGGACTGGAAGGGGCTCCAAGGTCCCCCTGGAGCCTTCTCTTCGCCAGGCTGACCCCGCAACACTCTCAGCCTGTCTCGTCAGAGGGGCTCCATCCCTCCCAGCATCTCTGTGGCCATCTGATGGACCTGTTCCATGTTCCATGACCAGCTCTGAGCACCTCCCTGGGTTTTCTACCTCCAGGAAAACCAAAGCCTTCACCCATGGTTCCGTTTCCAGCACCGACTGGCCGTGGTGCACATGCCAAAGCGCTGGGTAAACTTCACCGACTGTCCTGTTTGATGAAGGGAGCGCTGCTGGGGCACGTCCGTGCACTACTGAGGGTGGAGAGGCACAAGCTGCCACCTCCAGAGGGAAAACAGCCTGCAATAAGTCACAAGAGACAGAATAAGACATGAAGGTCACTCACTTAACGCATGGAAATAAATTATATTGTACCATCAACTAAGTTTCTTCACCCAGTCATAAAGCAGAATACTGCGAAGTAATTTACCTGCTGATGATGGTGATAAAACACTTGCCCTCTAACAAATCATGGGTGCCAGGCTGCCCAAACCCCTGAGACAAATCTGCTGGTGATGGGTGGGGAAGACACCGACCCACATGCTCCTGTCCTGCCCACCGCCCGGCAGAGACAACCGGACCCCTCCCTGATGTCACCTCCCTCTACTTTGTTCCCATTCACCACACTGCAAAGACTGAAAATAATCCAAATAAAACTAAAAGTTATCATTTCCTGCCTGCAGTAACTGGCCATGTCTTGTACATGAGCCTGAGATGTGATTGCTAATTTACGAGGCTCGATTATAAGGCTGATGATTTTTTTGTCACTTTTTGGGCACCCTCATCCCCTCTCGCTGACGGCAGGGAAGATGCTGCCATGGAAAAACATCTGGCAGCTGCACTGCTAGGGAAAAACATCTGGTGGCCACGCTGCCAGGCTCCACGTCCCATGCAAGATGCATAAAGCTCAGATGTAACCTCCAGTCTCAACTTCCACACAAAGTCCAGGCTGGGATAAGGTGTAAGTTCCTTAATGAAGTCTTTCTCTTGGCAAGCACGGAGACATTTCATACCCGTTAAGACGCTTTCATTCGTAACGAAGTTCAGATTCCATTTCTCTTTTTCTTCTAGGAAACTGGACATGGCCACATTTCTGCTAGAAATAATAAATACAGATTAATTGGTGAGGCAACGGGTTGGTGGGAGAGATATGGAAACCAGTCCCCCCTTGAACATGTCCATGGTTCACGTACAGGCGGGAGCAGCCCCGCGCTGCATATTCCTAACCAGGAGGTGATGCAAAGCAAAGCCAACAAGTGTTAAAATAACAGGGCAGAGATGGCAGCGAGGTCACGTTGCTGAGAGGGTGGAAGCAGTCTCTGGAGTATAATAGGTTTTAAATTGGAGGCCTCTACATTAAAACCCACAGGAAATAGGAAGGGTCAAAAAGGCAAAAATCGCACAACTGTTATATTACTTTAAAAGACAATCTAATTTCTCCTTCAGAAATTGCTGCAGGTTTTTTTTTTCTTTTCTTTTTTTTTTTTTTTTCCTGAAGATGCCTTTGACAAAAGATGTCATAATTCAGGTCTGTTGCTGAATGAGAGAGCGGCCAAGAACCCGGGGTTTTATTCAGTTGGAGCGTTTCAGCGAGTGTGCCGGAGAGCTGTGGTATTTCACAAAACTCACTCTGACTGAGCCAGAGGGGGGTCAGCTGGATGCTCTTCCTTGGAAAACATGCAGAACAAGGGCAGGGGTGGCTGGGAGAGGAGCCCCAGCACCCATCCCACCACAGCAGGACCAGCAGCAGTCCAGCTGGGTGAGCTCGGGCTGGGCTTTCCTCCTTGGTTTGCCAACCAGACTGGAAATACCAGATTTGTGGTGGGAAGAGGAAGGTCTGCCAGCACCTGGAGACACCTCTCCATAGAGGTGCTGTGAGCGAGCAGGTGGCAGCAGTGAAACCTCACACACACTTTTCTCCCACCACCATGCTGCTGCAGGGGATGTGGGTGAGGGCAGGGAAAGCCCTCCAGTCAAGTGGTGGGGACAGCAGTGGCCCACAGAGCAGCACTACACTCATGAGGGGCTGGATGCCACGTTGTGTCTGCTGCAGGGATGTGTTCAGGCAATACCTTTCAACCTGTGACTTCTGACCACCTCCATCCAGCAACCCAACCCCAACCTCAACTCCAATCTCAACCCAACCCAACCCTAACCTCAGTTCCAACCTCAACCCAACCCTAACCCCAACTTCAACTGCAACCTCAACCCAACTCAACCCCAACCTCAACTCCAACCAAACTCCAGCCTCAACTCCAATGCCAACCCAACTCAGCCCCTACCCAAATCCAACCAAACCCCGACCCAACCCAACCCCAATCACAACCCTAAACTCATGCCTCTCTACCACTCCTCCACGCAACAGCCCATAATGACATGGTCTGGATTCGTAAAGCTGGAAATCCCTAAGAAATATGGAGGATGATACAAATAGAAAGTAATTCGCCTACACACATTTTAGAAGTTTTCTCTTTTTCTGCTGCCTGTGACACTCAGTCTTTTGCGCAAAATATCTAATTCTACAAGTTTGTGGGGGTTTTTTTTAATTCTTTTTTTAAAGAAACTGAACTCTAAATATTTCCTTGTATTAGGGCAATATAATCTGATATGACACTAGAGTTTTCACCATGGCTTATTTCTGGTGTTTACTACTGTCTCTTCCCAGGTATCAAAGGAATGAGGCAGATTTTCAAGAGAACTCAGGTTTTCAGGAGTCTCTCCCAGCCAACAGAGATGTGCCAGCCACGACGGCAAGGTTCAGCTCTGCTGTGCCAAAGTACTTGCCCATCCTCTGTAGTGAAATAAACCCTCAGTAAATCAGATTTTCTGTAGACTGAGGAGTCTTCTTTCACACTTGAAATACTATTTTGTATTTCCATTTGTTCAGTAACTTATTAATTTGTGAGCTTAGCAGCAGCATGCCCTGTATCGTGTGTCTCAATTGCATCCCATAAATATTTAACACTACTGGAAAACAATAATTTTCTAACTCAAAAAACAATGTTACAGAAATTAAACAATTGCTAAGTGACCACTGTGCTTTTTCATGAATTCCATCTACTTTATTAAAGCGAGACAAACCAAGATAGCCAATTACAGTGCACTAAAGTGTACCTTCAACTGACTGGGAAAGGCTATTAGATTTTCAGCTTCCATGTAGCTCAATGAAAATTAGAGCTAAATGTGTATTTTGAATGCAATAGGTTATTACTATGAAGTTAATCATACCATTACTTTTTATGGTGGGTTGGGATATAGAAGTTTAAAGGGACCCTGACAGAGAGGAATAAATGAGGCCAGCCCCGGCCACTGCCCCTGCCAGTGGGGGACCGCGCTGGGCTTAATGCACCCTCCTGAAAGTCTACACAAATCCTGTCACTTGTAGAATTTGCACTTGACTTTCGCAAACATTAAATGTTCTTGTCGCTGAGAACTAATTAAGAAATCTGGACCACTATTGCTGAGCTAATTTTGTTCAGGTTGACTGCATGTTCAAATCTGACTCTGGATGCTCATCTAATGTATACTGTGACCAACTATTTCGGTTGGATTAAGGTAATTACCTAGCTCAACACTTTTCTGATACATTTTACAGTAATGGAATCCGAAGCTTTTATATGCTTCTGTGTCTTCACTTCAGAGGATTGGGAGGGTGAAGCTGTGCCTGAGGATGGAAAAGCCCACACTGATCTAACCCCCAACCTCCAGGACATCTCAGCTCAGTGTCGGCTCCCGGTTTGGGAGGCAGCAAACCAAGTGCCACCTTAAACAGCTTTATTTCCACAGACCTGAGAAGGAGCCTCACCATCAGCAAGGACAATGTGACCTGCTTTGGATCTGGGCAACCAGCAACTCCATGATGGAACAGAGTGGGCTGGAGGGCCTTCATGGATCCACTGTACCCTTCCCCAGAACCTGATCCTTCACACTCTGAAACACTGTGGTGGAGGCAGGAGGTAAGTGGGGACACATAGTCCTGGATCAGGTGGAGCATTAAGTCCTCCTCTGGCTGTGGCAAGCTGCTGCCCACAGTACCAGGCCCATCTCATGGGCAGAGAGCCACCAGGATACACAGCCAGCATGATGCATCCAACCAAGCCAAGGCCAACACCTAAAAAAGGGTTCTTGCTCTGGGCACATTAAGGATTCCAAGATCACAAAGGAAGAGCTCCCTAATTCTGTAACATGTCTGATGCACAAGGCACTCAGCATGAGTGGAGGACCCAGTCCCATGGGCAGAGGTGGTACCTTCAGTGCAACCACAACTCATGTCCTTCAGGCAAGGCATCCTCCAGTTGTGTGCCATGATTGTGTCTCCAAGACTGCAGTCCTGTGACTGCTCACCATGTTAGTCCCTGTGGTAAGACTGAGGAGTACACCACATGGAACGCTCCCATCAGAAGAGCTGGGCTGGATGTTTTGATGCGCGATTTAACACGGCACCGATGGCATCACATTGCATTGCATCAGCCTGGTGAAGAAGATATGGAAAAGGTCTCCTCCACAGACAGAGCTCAGCTGGGGATGGTGGCAGGATATGAGAGGCACAGCCAGTCCCCTCACCCTTTATCACTCTTGGCCATTTTCCTGGTGGAGAGGCACGGAGCTGGAAAAGTGTAAGATGGGGAAGGTCTTGTGAGAATTGCTAAGGGAAGGAAAGTCATCAGAAGCAAGAACCAGAATGCAAACTAAGGCAGTAATGGTGAAATGTCACAGATCTCTCCATTGGTCAGTTAAAGTAGCTCAGTGGGTAGTATTGGTGACAGGAGGACAGTTGGACTAGATGATCTTGTAGGTCCTTTCCAATCTTGTGTTTCTATGATTCTATGACAGAGAGGCAGAAGGGCGGCCAGGAGACCTTTCCACAGCCAACACGCTCCATCAGAGGAGCTTGACCTTCATTCCCCTTCAGACCTCACCCTCGCTATGAAGCTCCTCACAAGTGCCATTGATGATGGTTCTTCCTAGGATGTGATTGTCTCTCTCATGGGAAATTGGATTGCATGTATTCTTCACAAACTGGACAATAACTTTTAGCCACTCCCCATGAATTAGACTTGAGCTGGCCAATTGGAAGGGCAAGGTCCTCCAAAGCCTATTACCATCCCCCTGAGATACCCAGTCTCTAAGCAGAGGTAGCACGTGAGGCACAGAAGGACCAATACTGATGAGGTGCTCATGCTGATTATTTTAGCCAGGACCCAAGACGAAATTCCCCAAGGAAATCTAACCACCTGCAAGAGACCAGGAGTCCTCCACCATCCTGGCACGAGGGGATGATCAACAATGAGGGAAACCCAGGCAGGAGGGACCCTGTTGCTTTGTCTTCTTGCAACCATTAGCCGGAGGAGAGACATCTTATAAATTCATCATTTTTCCTTCCAGCTTTTTTCTTTCTGTCATTCTGTGATTAGGGAGAGGATACAGCTACAATTTAGCCCTTTGGTAGAATTTACTTCAGTGATTAAAATAACTGCATGGAATTAGTGTAATTCTAACGTTATTTTTTATCTTGAGTGGCAGAAAATCATTGCTTCTGGGATAATTTTTAACCTAACAGAATGACCTTCGTGAAATACATCCAAAAGTTTTATGATTTTCCCCCCTCGTGCTAATTTAATGTAGTCCAATTGTTTAATCTTAAAATGAACACATTCCAAATAAAGTAATGTAGTTTACAGCGAGACACTGCGGGAAATAATTAGGTTGCAAGTTCTGGAGGCTTTAATATGGTTGAAATTATATAACTATCTTTGCATTCCCTGTATGGTCCCATTAAATGAGTAGGCATTGATGTCGCCGCCTGTCAGGAAGCAAAATGAAAAATAGTTTTAATAGCTGCTCTTTGACCTGTTTTATATTTTATGTCAATTATAACAGCACACAACCATGCATAATTATGAAGCATAGATGCATTAAAATGTACACATAATTTGTGTTCTTATGGCAACCATTGGGTTGGGATCCAGAAAACAAACTGACGACTTCCTATTGTTGAGTCGTCTTCATATCAGATGTGTGGGAGTTTTGTCTCTCAACTTGCTTGGTGCAATTTAAAAAAAAAATAATAAAATATTCTGAGAGACAAGACAAATAAAAAACCCCAGGGCATTGGTCTCAGAGCACAGAGAACAGCTCTCACCGCGGTGTTGGAGCAAACACTCTTAATGATGGGTTTCCTTCACAGTAGAAGTTTTTTAGCTGGTCCACAGAAGATCCCCCAACAG
This sequence comes from Nycticryphes semicollaris, assembly GCA_013400055.1. Classification (NCBI taxonomy): domain Eukaryota; kingdom Metazoa; phylum Chordata; class Aves; order Charadriiformes; family Rostratulidae; genus Nycticryphes; species Nycticryphes semicollaris. The sequence goes on along the minus strand of VXBJ01002544.1, from coordinate 9,639 downwards.
CACTTCTGCCTTCCTTTGGGTGGGAAACGGGAGCTGCTGTCTCTCTGGTGTCTGGTGGGGACGGTCATCCTTGTGTTATGAAGTGCGTTGATAAAGATGGAAACATCACCCAGGACCTAAAGACATCAAAGATTCTAAATCCAGAATTGCCTGAGGTTAAAGGTGACTGTTTAAAAAAAAGAACTCTCTGGTCTTGTTCCCAGCACAGAAAATATTTGTACACTAAAGCAGAAAATGTAGTTGTGTTCATGCCACAAAAGTATCACGGTAAAGCCTTCCTGGAGCTGCTTGGAAGTGAAGGACTCGGCATCCTCTGCAGCGAGGTCCAGGATGACACTAAAAGCTGCAACATGAGGACTGACTTCCAGGTCCTTTGTGGCTCTGTTAGTGAAGATGACACCACGGGGCTATTTCTCTGCTTCATGAAGCACCTGAGCCACCTCAGGGACCACAGGACCTACCTGAAGCATTTCTTTCATCATCAGTGCATCGTGGCTGTGGCTGTGTCCCCTTGCTCCAGGGTGGCTGGGGGGTCCAAAGGCTCTCATTCCTTGCACCAGCACACACCATCTCCGGGCTGGTCAGGGAGTGGTTTAAAAAAACAAAACAGGAAACTAGTGAAATACAGAAAATGTATCTTCTTCAAAACCAAGATGTGCCGTATTTTAATTGGGATCTGCTCGATTCACCATCTGCAGGAGGTGCAGGGCACTGGGATGGTGGTGCTGGGATGGGAAGTCCCCTCACGCATGTTGGGGTGATTTGCCCATGTGAAGAACAGAGAATCATAGAATCACAGAATGGCTGGGGTTGGGAAGGAAACTTGAAGCCCCCCCAGTGCCACCCCCTGCCCTGGGCAGGGACANCTGGAAAGGGCTCCAAGGTCTCTCTGGAGCCTTTTCTTCTCCAGGCTGTTTCCCCCCTGCCCAGCTCTCTCAGCCTGTCCTCATAGCAGAGGGGCTCCATCCCTCCCAGCATCTCCGTGGCCTCCTCTGGCCCTGCTTTAACAGGTCTGTGCCCTCCTTGTGCTGAGGAGAGAAATCCCAAACTCACCCATAAGTGCATGCAAACATCTGCCCCCGGCTGGTTCCACCATGGGAAGACACACGTTTGGGGCCTTAGAGCTTTATCGGTGTGAATTCGTTATCCAAGGAGGAGGAGGGTGCTCAGAAACCTCCAGAAGCCTGGCGCAGCCCTTGCCTGGCTGGGGATCGATGAGAGGAGCTGGCACACAGCACGGCGGGTTTGCTCAGCACGTCCAAGCCCAAGCCCCAGCTCCGCCGCGTGAGGAGAAGTTGGCAGATCAAACATCTCATGCATCGATTCTTCAGTAACGTCTCCTTGTGCTCCGCATAACAAATCTGTGCCTCCCTGAAAGGCTGGGTGGAATTTCATGGAAAATCACGCCTTGCACAGGGTCCCCCAGGACAATTTTTTTTGGAGGGGGTGTCTACAGGCATCTTCCCATTTTAATCTGCTTTAGAACATCAGCTACAGAACATTGGTTTCATTCGTGCTAAAAATATACCTGCGAGACACAACTATGGTATTTTGCTTAACATTCTGGACAAGTCAGCCGTGTTTAACTGTGCTTCCCAGCAGGAGGAGGAGGAGAAGGAGCGGTTCCTGGGGAGGGGGTGAGGGAAGGGCAGTGGTTTAACTTCTCCACAGAGCCCTTGGGGATGGGAAAGGACAGATCTCCAAAACCAGGGCCCTTGTTCCTGGCATGAAGGAACCCTCGGTTTGGGGAAGGGCCACATGACAGAATCAAATGCTATTTGGGGTTGGAAGGGACCTCTGGAAATCATCTAGTCCAAGCCCCTGTCAGAGCAGATCCTCATATAGCAGGTCCCACAGGAAAGTGTCCAGGAGGGTTTGAATGTCTTCAGAGACAGACTCCACCACCTCTCTGGGCAGCCTCTGCCAGGGCTCTGACACACATAAAAGAAGTTCCTCCTCATGTTGAGATGGAACTTCTTATGTTCCAATTTGTGCCCATTCCCTCTTGTCCTGTCCCTGGGCATCACTGAAAAAAGACTGGCCCCATCCTCCTGACACCCACCCTTGAAGTATTTATAGGGGTTGATCAGATCCCCCCCTCACCCACATGGAAAAGACCCAAGCCTCGCCTCTCAGTCATTCCCCTTAAGAGAGATGCTTCAGGACCCTCATCATCTTTGTGCAGTTCTGCTGTGCCCTCTCCAGCAGTTCCCTGTCCCTCTTAAACTGAAGATCCCAGAGCTGGTCCCAGTGCTCCAGATGTGGCCTCCCCAGGGCAGAGCAGAGGGGCAGGATGACCTCCCTCCACCTCCTGGTCACACTCTTCCTGATGCCCCCCAGGATGCCATTGGCCTTCTTGGCCACCAGGGCCCATTGCTGGCTCCTGGGCATCTTGTTGTCCCCCAAGACTCCCAGGTCTTTTTTCTCAGAGCTGCTCTCCAGCAGAACAGCCCACCACCCGGTGTGTTGGTGCTGGGTCCAGCCAGACCAGGACTGAGACAACCAGGGGAGCACAAAGGTTTGGCTTGAGGTGCTTTATCTCCCTCCGAGCAGCTCCTCTTGCTCCAGTTCAACTCCATGTGGCATCAGGGATTCGTTCCTACCCCCACTGCCCTTGTCCCTGGAGCAGCAAGTGATGTATGCCCAAACCCAAAATACTGCCCTTTACCGACACACTGAGACCCAAGGACTGCAGGACTTTGAGGGAAATGTGGTGGTGACCTGCTCAAGGGGTTTTTCCCCACCCCAAACCAGCCACTCTGAACTTACAAGGGCAGTGAACAGTGTCCTGCACCTCCTGCCAAGCACAAACCCTCCCCGTGTCTTGCTCAGGATGTGCCATCACACGCTGTCACCTCCCATGGCTGCTGAAGGCATCCTTCTGGGGACACACCACGTTTGGAGACCAAAGGACGAGCACAGAGACCTACTCTCTTCCCACCCAAGCAAAACCAGGGAAAAACTGTGCCATTTCCAAGCAAAGAAGGTCTGTACAAAAAAATCCCCGCTTCTCAGCAATTCTCTGCTGGCTGGGCCTGCCCTTGTCCTGATGGTGCCGTAGCTTCAATCCCCACTCACTAATTTCTCTAAGGGTACTTCTTGATGAGAATTTATGTATTTGGGAGCCTGGCAGCAGCTTCACTTGGGAGAATTTCAAACATAGAACGCGACCTGCAGTCTGGTTTCCACTTGCCTACATTATTTTCTTCACCCTGAGGCTGGTTAATGAGTTATCCATCTTGCAGAGCTACAGCTTCCAAACTCTGGGTTCCTTGCACCTCTGGGGGTTCCTCAGCCCCTCGCTGCTGCGCTGCAGGACACTGAGCCTGAGCCCGGCCCCACAAACAGCAGGGGGATCCCCGACATCTCCCCACACTCCCCACACCCCCTATCCACTGAGGTATTTCCCCCCAGTGGCCTCCAAGCTCTTCCAACAATCCCATGGTGGGAAAAGGCCATTTCTGAGAGAAGGAACTCGCCCTGGACAATTCCCAGAGGCGAGTGAGCTCCAGCAGGAGGGCAGTGTAGGGTCTGGGGGGTTGGTTTGGTTCTTGGTTTGTTTTTTTTTTTAATAAGAAAGAACAGGAATTGATTTAAGGCTTTCCCTTAGATTTGCTCTGGTTTACGTTCAATTACAGCTGAGCAATTAAAAAAAAATAAAACTAAAAGTGAACTCTTCCAGGCAGTCACCTTTGTGTCTTCAGCCCTGCACAGGGATGATGCTGTCGTTGGTGTTTCTCCTGGCTCTTCCACTCAGATCCCTGAGCTGAAAATAAAGGCAGCACCTGAAGCACGGGACGGTTCGGGGCTCAGCATTGGGAGCCAGGGCGGGTGAGGTGGGCAAAGGCACCCGTCTGCCATCAGGGACAAAGAGTGGGGGGCTCTGGGCACAGGGAAACACCGACTGAGGGCCAGGCTCCATCCAAGCAGCCCAAAGGAGTCGCTGCCACGTTTTCTGCTCGGGTAACACTTGAAAAGTGGGCACCCTGCTGTGTTTCACCCAGTTTTAAGGATACAACATGTAGGAAAGAGAACAAGGGACACAGGCCGGGGACTGCGGTTCACAATTAACACCCGCAGGGAACGAGCTTGGATGAAGATCTCGGAAATGCTCTGAAACAAACCTAGAGGAAAACTTCTCTGAGTTTACCCGGCAAACGCAGCTGGTAAAGAGCTTAAAGTTGCACTTTTCCCTTTTCCGTTACTTTTCAAGTTGTTCCTGAAGGTTTGCAGCAAAGACTGAAGTCTCGGGGGGGGCAGGGAGAGCACCTGATACCTCCCCCAAAAACCCAGCGTTTCCCTCGTT
>VXBJ01002543.1:1052393-1072316 GCA_013400055.1 Nycticryphes semicollaris | reverse complement strand
CCCCCTCTTTTATGAGCAGGAGCCTTCCCAGGGCTGCTGCTTCAAAGTCCCAGTGGAGGGACGTCGAAGGAGTAGGAAGGGAGCGAGGGAGCAGGAGTGAGAGGCCCCAAGCCCTGAAAGCCAGCCTTTGTGTCCCCCTCCCCCCGGGCCCTGCCTGGGGCAAAACATTACACAATATCCCCATTGTTTGCTTGGGAAAGGCTACGGCATCCTATTGCAATTATTTATGAAAGAAAATATTTGATGTTTTTGTGGAAGGTGGGTGGGGGAAACTGAATTTACCTCTTTTTCTTGTTTGGGAGCAGTATTTCTTCCTTTTGTTCTTCCTGTCCAGTTGTTCCAAATTTTTTCTAAGCAGCAGAGAGTGCCCATGCCTGTAGTCCGTGCTGCAGTGAAAAACAGGCTATTAAAACACCCCCTTCAATTCCACAGAGCTTCATTCGGTGTCATAAATAAAGATACTCACAAGTTCCTTCTAGAGATTTGGTTCACGTCCTTCGCACTTTTGTCTAGTATGTTTTACAGTGGTAGCATTTGGAAATGTTGGATCTTCCTCGTTTTTGCCTGGAAGTGTAGGTGGAGTGAGAGAAGCACAGAGCTAGGGAGGATCCAGCAGAAGATGATCTTGATGGAGGGGCTCTAAATAAATGACATGACTTGAACCAGTTTTTCTCAGCTTGGGGCCCTCTCTGCAGGTGATACAGAAGGCATCAGGGTGCAGGTTAGAAGTAATCCTATTAATTAATTTAAACTGTTTACACACTTGCTGAAGCAAGCTGAACTAGAAGATACTAAACGTAAATACCCAATGCATGTAACGCCTTTCACTTCGTGGCAGTTTGGTGCCAAATAAATCTCAGAACCATTTTCCTAAAGGCTGAGGGGACCTTCTAGGTTGGTTTGACTTGAATTTGAGAAACTCTGTTAGAGGTGACTGATGGGCTGCTGTAACACGTTTTGCAAAAGAAATCTGCCTGAGACTGATGCTCATCAGTATTATTTCATCATTATTTCAATTGTGGGACTTTGCTTCACGTGTACTTGAGGGAGATACTTTAGCTGGTGGATTTGGGTACTTACACGCTGGTTTTTCATCTATCTGTCTGTAGGACCTGTCTTGTAACGCCTTGTCTTGCGTGTTGTTGCCTCTGGTGGGTGATGGATGAGTCCTCTTGCAGCAGTGACTCCTCCAGTCTGCCTCTTGGAATCACTTTTAGGCTGATACTTCTAATCGGTTGGTTTGAGGGAATGTTATGAAGGTTCATTTGGGAACTGTGGTCGTTAGCAGGAAAGGTTTGGAATCTTCCACAGTCTCGTAGCTAAAATCAGAGTGAGGGCAACTCAACTTCATAATTGTTTGGAAAATTTCCCACTGGCTCAGGCAGTAAACGTTCTCCCTCTGCCAGAGGAGCTAAAGAAGTGGCATCTGACTGGAAAACGGTAGGACTGTTTCCCAAGGCTGCAAGGTGCGCTGTTGGATATTGCTGGGGCTGTTCTTGGTGAGACACAGGGAGGAAGAGTGTGTGTTCTCGTGAGTGATGAAAGTGCATTGCTTTGTGCAAAATGGATCACCTGGATTTTTTAGAGCATTCTGTAAGGCATGTGATAAATGAAGAGGTGGTTACGTTTCAGGTCCTCCTTAACGATTGCAGCCTGTTTTGCTGAAATCAGGAAAAGCTTGCTGAGCCAGAAGGCTCGATGTGGTGCTCTAAGCATTCCCTTGTGATAGTGGCAAAGAGCATATCTATCTCCTAGCAGCTGTCTCGTGTCAGCTGCAGAAGATCAGACAGACTGAACTCTACCTGTGTTGTCCCTGATGCACGTGGGGTTTACCCTGTTAACCCCAATTGACATGTGCTGATGAGAGCAGATTCTGCTTTTTTAAAGTCATTTCTCACATGGCAGCGAGGAAACTTTGATGGCTGAGATGATGGCTGGTGGAAAATACCCCTATGAAGCACCATATTCCAACCCACACAAGGTAAATAGAAGAAAATCTCACTTCTCTGCTCAATTTCACCCGTGTTTTTCCCTCCACCTTCCTACTGTCTAGAAATTGAAGCTAGAACACTTTTGCAGCGTTTTTATTTCATTGGCACTTAAAAGCATTCAATGTCCTTGGGTCTAAGGCTGAATTACTGGTAAAATGTGCTGAGGTAGGAAGCAGTATAGATTAAAACTTAAACTATTAAGGCAGAGTCTTAAAAGTGGTTCTGGGGATACTTTTTAAAGTAACACTCAACACCTTGATTTAGTGTCTTGAGGTCCTCGTGCTCTCTTAATGGAGAGGAAACAGTGGTATTGGAACATGTGAAAACGATGAGACTGTTGATGCTGGATGTGGATTTAGGTAGAACTGAAGTTATGTTGGCTTGAATTTACATAGTGGCTTATGGTACTGCCTTTCATGCATAAGAAACTTTTCTCTGAAAGCGTTTCTTTGTAGGATGTGTTAGGGTAGGACTGCCACCCGTCTGAAAGCTAGTCCCGTGTGGGGATGCCGCCTGTGGATCGGGTCAGAGATGCAGGGTTTGTGGAGTGACCATCCTTGGGATTGTGCTCTTTCCATAGGACACATAGGTGGTGTGTTCCGGATGCGAGCTGGAACATAGGAGGTTCGACTTAAGTACGAGAAAAGCTTCCCGGTGAGGGCGACAGAACACTGGAAGGGGCTGCCCAGAGAGGTTGTGGAGTCTCCTTCTCTGGAGACATTCAAAACCCGCCTGGACGGTTCTTGTGTGACCTGATCCAGGGGTTCCTGCTCTGGCAGGGGGATTGGACTAGATGATCTGTCAAGGTCCCTTCCAATCCCTGAGATTCTGTGTTTCTGTGGTTTGGTTTAAGGGGGATGCACTTCAAATGCGTGGTGCTGGAAGTGTGCCGAAAACGCTTTTTACACATACAGGAACTAGATTTGGGACCATGGTTGTATTTTCTGCATCGATTTTTGTGTAAATTGTTCGTAAAACACTTGAAATTGCAGGCACTGTAGATACCTTCTGATACGTGGCTAAGCCAGTTCAGAGCGCTGTCTCCAAGCTGCCGCGTTACAAACTCCAGCTCGGCATTAACTGACATTATTTTTGTACTTACTTGAAACCGATCTTCTGCCTGATTGATCCGTGTTCATGTGCACATGAATAATTCATACATGTATGCATTTGTATATAGGAATGCACACACATCATAGCACGCACGCGTGTGCGCTAACGAGGAAACCTCGTTTAGTAGGTACACAGGGGCAGTGTAGCCCATTTTTCAGTTTATTTTTCCAGAGATTTGTTGTAGACCATATATATTTTTCCTACGGTTGTATGTGCTATAAAATAATATTTTTCAAGATGGGGGAAGATATCGGGTTACTTTCGTTCTGTGCTTTTATAAAATCACTTGAGAAATTAACATTCTTTGGTCTCAGGTTTCAGGCGCCCTGAGTTCAGAAGGGGCGAGGGAGCCCGGGGAAGCAGGATGTTGAGTTGGAACAAAGGCAGCTTCGCGGTGCTGGAGGGTAAACAGGGGACGGGGACGGCACCGCTTTGTGTTGGATCCCTCATGGATGTGAACAGGAGGATGGAGGATGCTGGAGTGCTCTTCAGCGGTCTCTGGAGGCATTTGTCCTGCTTGTGTGCTCTCTTCCTACATGTTGTTTATCCGTGTATAACGTGCATGGGTGTTGTTAGCTGCCTCTCTGTTGTTACATGGCATATGGTTTCCATTTTCCAGCCTTCAGGTCTTTTTCTGCAACGAATTTCTTAGAGTCTTGCTTTAACTCCTGCTGCCTTGCTATCAGCCTGTGACCCCCACTTTTAGCCTCCTAGCACTATCGTCTTTCCCCAGCTCAGGAACCCAACCGAAATAGAGAAGTGACCTAAAAAGAAAAGAAATCTCTCCACTTTGCTGCTGCTTTTGTGGAGGGAAGCCCCAAGGTGGGGAAGGCAGGGCCGGGCTCCGACGTGCTGCCGTGCTCCTCGCAGCCTGGTGGAGCTGTGTGAGGTCTGGAGGTCCCTGAAAGGGGGAAGCTGAAATGCAAACATGAAGCTGAATAATAAAATGATGTCATTGGCAGCCAATGGAGAGGGGTGATGTCACACGCCTGGCAGCCCCCGTACCCACAGAACAAGAGCAGCAGCCCCTTCTCGCCAGTTGTCCCTTTCTCACCACCGGGAGCTGCTGGGGACCAAACCTTTTGAAGTTTTATTATTTGAGAGTTAAGCGCACACAAAACACGATTCATCACTCCCGCAGTTCATGAGATTCAGAAGTTTCCCAGGGCTGGAGAGCTTTGTGGGAGCTCCTGCAGCTCTTTCATGGAACACATGATGAGAGCAGGCAAACTGACTTCTTTTATTTTTACTTTTTTAACAGGACTTGCTGTTCTGCCCTGAGTGGGCTGTGTGGGCTATGTGTTGGTGTGTGTGTTCTCTACTTTTGATATGTGTGGTGCACCATCCTTACTTCCTTACCTATTTTGTGCTATACATCCGAGTTGCATTTTTCATTAGCAAATCTCATAGATAAGCTCCGCATTACTCGCGCTATTCCTGTTTCCTCCCATGCAGTTTAGCAGAGGCTGAGTTGAGCGTTTTGGTGGCTCAAGCTGTTGGATGCTGTAAGACCTGTTTATTATTTCTGAGTGAAATTTAATAAGTTCAAACCAGAGAGCTGAGGCACCCCCTTCTGATACTCAAAACAATGACTGTATGTACAATTTGAGGTAGATGTAAAAAATGAAGAGGGGAATAAAGAGAAAAAAATACTGTACCGTGTAAGGACATAATTGGCAGCAGCCACAGAAAAAAAGATGTGAGCAAACAAATTTATAATAAAAATTTAGTCTTCTAGGATAGACAGGGTCCTGTGTTAATTTATCAGCAGAAACATGAATGGTGAAGAGGAGGAGGGAAGGAGTAAGCAAGACTATAGCGTTTGTCATAAAGGCTTTGTCTGCATTTGGGACAAGGAGAAGTTATGTCGAGGGGTGCTGATAGTTTTGGGTTTTCAGGAGGAGGTAATTTTTTCCAGTCAAAGTATTGGAACGTCTTTCCTATTTTAGTCTACGTTGGATTTCATGTGGCACATACAAGAGACAATCAACTTTTAAGGGTAGCCACGTGATCCAATTTGGGATGCCTAAAACTATTGCTGGAATGAGAGTTGAGCGTGATGCTCTGGAAGCGGTAGGAAGGTGGTGTTAAGATTCTGTTTCGGGTCACCTTCCTGAGCAGGTCCAAAGAGGTGTGTATTGTCTTTATAAACTGAGAAATCGCAAGGTGAAAGGCTGTGAGCAGGTGATCCCTCCTGCCTGGCTTGTGGCAAGTGGTTGGGAAGGCAGAGCTGCTGCAGACAGGAAAGGGAGCAGGGAAGCAGCCTGCATGCCCTCCGGTTGTTTGTCTCACGACCTAAATTAGAGGTTTTTATTTTGCTAGTGCAATATAAAAGTGATTTAATAATTTTGTAATTGTTTTCTTGGAGGAAAAAAAATCAAAGTTCAGTTAAAGTTGCAGCTCCTGTCATTCATCTCTGAAGGAGTCAGAATATTTTTTTTTTGTATGCAACAGCTTAAGATAGCTGTTATCAAGGAACCGCACTGGAGCTATAAATCAAAAGGCTCAAAATCTTTGACTTTATTGTTTTGTCTTCAATGCCAGGTGTATGAAGAACTCCTGTATCATGAGGCCAATGGGAGAGAAGATTGAAAATTTCAGTCCTTTTCATAGTTTTCTTCTTTTCTTGTAAAGAACCCTGTTGTCGTGACAAGTATTGGCATCAGAATAAAATGCTTTAGAAAAATAATTAAAATAACATTATGCCTTTAAGTTCTTCTTGGCGTGGTTTAGCAGCATTGATGCTGAGCCTAGGAAGATGTTTGCCATATTTTATGGCTATCAATATGTTCCAAAATAGCTTTAAAAACACCTAAGGAGATCATAAAATACTCCAGGCTACAGCTGATGGGTGGCTGTTGGTGTGGACGCCTGTAAGTAAATGTGTGTGTGTACAGAGATACAGAGCACAGGTTTCCCATGGTTTCGTGTGAAAACGAAATGAGGCAAAGGCTCATGAAGTGTTTCACATGAGACAAGCAGGGGAGGATGCCGTGAGAGGAGCCTTTAACACTGTCCTCTTCACTGTGTTTCCTGTGCTCGTGGCAAGTGGAGATCGGTGCTTTAGGAAGGTGAAAGAAGGAAGGATCTTCATCACAAGGAAGATGAAGCCCGAACAGATCGGAGTCCCCTTTAAACAGAGAAGTTGTAGTTTTCTGCACTGGACAGCTACTCCTCATAGTGTTGAAAAAAAACTCAACTAATTAGTTTTTTAATGTTAACTTATAGGGCACCTCTCATACATGGTTTCCTAGAGGAACACTTGTTATTTGAAAGCAAAAACAGTACAGCTGAAGTGTTTCCATTTTTAGCCCGTCTAATTCTGGGAAAATCTTACGTAGCTGACTTGAAAACTGAAGACTGGACATAATGGTCTTTTTGCTGCCCACAACTGTGCCTCTTAAGTCATTCCTGATGTGTTAAAATGATGATTTTTGTATTGTAAAGCAAATGGGAGATGTTTGTGGGGCTGAGTTTTGCCAGCACAAAGACCATAGATACAATTACTGGGAAGAGTGTGGTATACAGCAGCCATTGGGGCCCAGCCATAGCCTATCCTTGCTTCTGTGTTGTGTTTTGCAACTGTAGACAGTCAACAGTTTTTCTGACTGGTTTTGGCAATAGAAATAATAATTTGACATAGGAAATGGCTTATTTCTGAAGTAAAACTGTGGAAATGTTAAGGTGCTGGACTTGTACAAAAACAGTTGAGGTCCTGTAACACATTTTTATGTTCCTGTGTTGGATTTATGAGTAGCACGATCTGGAAAGCACGTCACCACTGCTCCAAATCCATATTCTGATATTAATTAGATCTGCTTTTTGGGTTGTGCATTGGGAATTTCTGAAATATTACCGCTGTATTTTGCTTGTGCTGACTTGCTCGATGGCCTGGTTCTCTCTAATGGTTAAACACGGTGATTTTTGAAGATTTCCTGCTGTAGCGCCGAGGTTAGGGGATGTGGTGATTGCCTAACTGGCAGGTGGAGATGCCTTTGTTTTTGCCAGATGGCTTGGACATCCTTTTCATTTCAGCTTGTGCACTGCACCATGAGCAGTCCTATCTTTGCCAGCAAGGATGCTTTGGTAGAAGAATGGGGTGGTTGGTGAGATTTTCCTAATTCTGTAACGTGGACTGGCTTTCATTTAAGAGGCCAGATAAAGGAGTTGGAGATCTAACAGTAGGCAGTTGGTTAGAAAACGTTGGCTGATGCTCTTGCAGGAGTTGAAATCATACATCTTTCCATCAGAGTCTTCTAGCATATTGCATGAACTTTAATTTTACATGTCAGTAATTTGACCAGAGCTGTATTCTGAGGTTGGACTTCACTTCTGAGTAAGCTGATACTAAATTTAAATTGATAGACAGAGTTACCAAAAAGATATATTTGTGCTTTTTGTTCTCTCCTTCCTCTTTCCCACTTCTCTGTTGTTGGCAGCTGAAGTGACAGCTCTGCAGACGCTTCCACAAGTGGCAGCGCTGAGCGTTCCCCGAGCGCTAGGTGTTTTAGCTGAGCGCTACAAAACAGCTCAGCTGCACTCTCACTGAACATTGCCTTTCCCTGGGGTATAAATGCTCTGTCAGAAGCCCTGTGGTCTCTGGTTAAGTTCTGAATGTTTCAAAAGACACAGGATGTACGGCTTATTATTGTCCAGGGTTCAAATCTGTAGCTGATGCTTATTTGAGAGCACCCTGCGCACGCTTCCTGTTGCTGCCTGATGTCACTGTGTGATGGGAGGGCTTTGGTTTTTTAATGGCTTTCTTTGAGATGCTGATTGTTGGTTGTCTCTCTCCCTTCCACACCCCCACCCGAATACTTTTAATTACAGAATCACAGAATTGTCACGGTTGGAAAGGACCTCTGGGATCACCGGATCCAACCAGACACAAAACCACAACCCACCCTCTACAATCTCAGCCACTAGAGCATGCTCTGAAGTGCCACATCTGCTCGTTTCTTAAATGCCTCCAGGGATGGTGACTCAACCACCTCCTGGGCAGGCTGTTCCAGTGCCTGACCACCCTCTCAGTAAAGTCATTCTTCCTAATATCCAGTCTAAACCTTCCCTGCTGCAACTTCAGACCATTTCCCCTGGTCCTGTCACTATTCTCTTGGGAGAAGAGGCCAACACCCACCTCTCTACACCCTCCTTTCAGGGAGTTGTCGAGGGCAATGTGGTCTCCCTTCAGCCTCTCTTCTTCAAACTAAACGTGCTCAGCTCCCTCAGCCTCTCCTCACGTGAGTTGTTCTCTAGACCCTCTCAGGGGGCACCAATTCTTCTGGTGCTGTGCAAGTAGATGATTAAAGTGTGTCCTTCAATGTAGATGACAAACAAGGCAGTTTCTTTTCAAAGCGTGTGCTTCTTGTGTAGCCTGCGTTTCGTTCTGGTGTTGCGCTTTGACCTGCTTGCCTGTAGAGGGACGATGCCTGCTTTGATTCAGTTTCTCTGGTAAGTAGACTCTCTGAAGGATACAGGAGAGATTTGTTTTTTCTTTGTCCCAAGAGAGCACCATCCTAGTGACTCCAGGCTGTTTTGAACATTTTGTGGCTTTTAAATCTTGTATCATCTACCAGTTATGATCCTGAAAGAGGGTGGCTGTATTGGCAGTAGTCTGTTGGAAATGTCTTTGTGGATATGATCATGCCAGAGACCAAAACCATTTCAGATGGACAAGAAAGGACACCAGGCCACTTACGATCTTAGTACGGCTCAGTGAGACTGTTTTGATAGTCTGTTTGCACCTTTTTTTTTTGTGGAAAACTTGGTGTTTCTTTCTTAATACAGGCTTTTGGTAATTTTACAGTGTTGAGACTTCTAGCCATCTCATTTCTGACCATACCTTCATGAGAAAACAGTCCCAGCTGATTCCCTTCCACTACATTCAAATGAATCTTCGAAGTACTAACACTATTAAAATACTACAGAAAAATATTAAGCTATAATAAAAAAAAATAACGAAACCAGCTTTCTAATGAACTAAAAAAGAAAGTGATTGCCCTGTACTTAGGATTACCTACTGCATTTATACATGTGCCTTCGTTGGGAGCATCATCGGCTCTTGAATGATGGGTTCTCATTCTAGGTCATGATTTCTGGATTTTTAAAATTTTTTTTTTCTGGCATTAGAGGCTGTTGACTGTGGAGTGAAATCTGTTTTTATAAATTCCAATGTGAATGTAAACTCTTGTGGTCAGTTTTGGACTGGTGAGATTTTTGTTTTGCAGAACTGTCTTGTACAGTGTTTAGTAGCAATACACTGGATGCAGTAAGTCATAAGGAAGGTTTATTTGAATAAAAGCCTTGTAAAGATTAGCCTCTGCAGAGGTACTTCCAGTGTACGTAGTCTACCTTATTTATGCAAATTTACCACCAAAATTTGAAAACCACGAATGGTCACATGGGGTAGGAGTGTCTTCTATTTTTGTTTAGAAATAATAACTTCAGCTGTCTCAGAAATGTCACGTGTTGCATCTTAGCTTAGAATCTTTTAGACCAAGTTATGATGCAGGGTGTAAAGGTAGAAAAACAGTTCTTTTATTTATTTATTTTTAAAGAAGGCAGTATTTCAAAGGCTGAGGTTTTTTGAAAACAATTTGGTGCCAAAAGCGTAACCTGTTTTTCATAAACACGGTTGCTCGTTGGAGCCAAAACAAACAATTAAGGTCCTTAAATGAACCAGAGGGAGGAATCAGAGCTTACCCTAGCAGACAGCTAGAAATTGTAAATGCAGCTAAGTGTGAGTTGGGAAGGAAGTCGGGGCTGGAGACTCAGGTGATGACCAAGGTTTCCTCGTCACTTCTTCCTCTGTTACTTTTCTTGGAGGTGAATGTAAAGATGGAGGTGTCTAAGAAAGATGGTTTAGTGGTGAGAATAAGAGGTGATCCATGCTCTGGCCTAGAAACCAAGGTGGCTGTAACTTGACAGAACCAGAAGGAAGGTTATTATAGACTGTGTTGCACGTGAGCCAAGCATACTATTGTGATGGATATTTTTAATTGCTGTCTTTCCTTTTTTGCCTTCTTTAGCACCCCCTGCCAAAGACTTGGTTTGCATATGCACAGAACGTGTGTGCATCACAGCCTCTGTCTGGCTGGATTGAGACCCGTTAAGCTTTGTTGGAAAACGTCCCTGCTTTAGTGACCTTTGGAGTCAAACAAGTTTTTGTTGAGGAATTTCTCTAGGATTCTGAGGGCTACCTGGAAATCTGTGCACAAAAAAGGATTATCAGTAAAGGGAGGAGGGAGCTGGCTCTGGGCACTTACTAGCTGCAAGATACAATTGGAATATGCTATTTTCAGTGGTTGTAAAAGTAACTCTTCCATACCACCTTCCAGAACATTGATGATATTATACAGAATAGGATATGGTTTATTTCTGTCTTTCCTCCCTCTTGTGAGAGCCAGGATGAGGCTTCTCAAGTTTGTCATAAATAATATTCCTCTGCTCTATTTTGCCTGGTTTTTTGCGTTTGTTTTTTTTGTTTCCACATGCTCCATGAGCTTGAGGTGGCTACATTAGATGGAAAAAGATTGAATGAAGCTTCAGAGAATAGCTAAATACATCCTGTCTGCTGAAGGCATGGTCCACATGTGGTTTACAGTCTTTTTTTCGGGACTTCCACAAGTGACACAGAATGGTTTCTGTGTAAAGATTTTGTGGAATGGATGTAGGGGATTGGGAAGACTCTGGGGTCTGTGGGCATCTTGGGCAAGTCCCTCTATGTTTGTGCTTCAATTTCCTTTTCTAACCTGCCTCTTATAAAGATCTACAGATGTCCATGCATTTCACTTGACTGTAGAATTGGAGATACTAGTTGAGAAATGCACTGGATGGTCAGCTTTCTAAAAGATTGGAACAACTTATTGAGAGATACCATAGCTAACCATCATGGCAATTGAACTTAATCTGCTTTTTGTGCACTTTATGGGAAGCAGTTCCAGTCTATTCCAGACAGTATAGGGCTGAATTATCAAAAAAAAAAAAAAACCCAATACAAAAAAACCCACCAACCCAAAAAACCCAAACTCATCCCTTTCTCACAGACAAATACTCTGAATCTGAGAGACACTGAGTAGTCATAGTGTTTCACTTACACTTGTGCTTCTCTCTTGGCAAGTTAGAGAGGCTGGCAATGAAGTTTAAGCTCTAGAGAACAGCAGGAATGCTGTTTTCTCATGTGTTCTTTCATAGTCAGAAGTATGGAAAGGACCCTTAACTGAAAGAGTTATTAAGCCTTGGAATGGGCTGCCCAGGGAAGTGGTTGAGGCACCACCACCAGAGGTATTTAAAAGATGGGTTGACATAGTGCTCAGTGACATGGTTTAGTGATGGGATGTTGGTTTTTTATCAGAGTTAGGGTGATGGTTGGACTAGACGTTCTCAAAGGTCCCTTCCCACCTGAACAATTCTATGCTTCTGTGACAGGTGAGGATTAGTCGCAACCATTGAAAACAATGGAGTTCAAAGTTAATTTTAATTTTACCTACATAAACAAAGGGCAGTAGGGTTTTTTCCCCTCTGCTTTTTACTGTGCCTGTGAGAGGAACGGCAAGCTGCCCGTTATTTATGAGCTGTTGCAGATACTGGACTTCTGCATGACATCTTCACCTCATAAATGCCTTGTTGGAGAAAGAAGAATAGCTGGTGTGTTTTGTTTGCTGATCCTCCAGCTCCCATGGCCGTACCCTGGTTATCGGACTTGGCTGTGTGGCAGCCCTTGGCAGCCCGGAGAGTTTTGCCGAGGGAACTTGCAGGAAGTGCTCCGAGACAGATCAGCTGGATGTGTGCTTGGTTAACTATAAACAAAATATTTGTCTTTAAACATAAACCAAAAAGGAAATGAAGCAAGGAAATGTTAGTAATCCTACTTAAGGAGTGTAAGTAACAATGTCAGTGTTGATTCTTTCCAAAAAAACATCATCTCCGCCTGCTAAAATGTTTTTCTGGTGGACATGGAGTTTTCACGTACACTGGAGAATTTCTGTGCAGTGAGTATAGTTTGTTGGTACAGCACGGCTTTGGCTTCTTTAAAATGGACCTTTTCCTCAAAATTTTAGGACCTAAACCACAGCTTCAGGTCCTATGTATCTCTGGAGAAATTGCTTGAAGAGAGCAGGTAAAGCATGCTTGGAAAGGCATATGAGGACAGCCTCTGACACTCTGAGACTCGGGTGGTTTTATGAAACTTAGAATCATAGAATCATTCAGGTTGGAAGAGAGCCTTGGGATCATCAAGTCCAACCATCAGCCCCACTCTACAAATTCCTCCCCTACACCAAACCTCCCAACACCACATCTAAACCACTCTGAAACACATTCAGGGATGGGGACTCAACCACCTCCCTGGGCAGCCTAGTCCAGTGTCTGACCACTCTTTCTGTGAAAAATTCTTTCCTAATGTTCAGCTGAAACCTACCCTGTTGCAGCTTGATGGACAACAACTGTGCACTTGGCACCTGGTGCTGGGGAGATCTTCCTCATTTTGAGTTCGTGGCACTGGGCCGAAGCAGAGCTGAAGTCTGTAGTATGGAGGCCCAGGTTTCCTTCTCTGATTTGTTTTTGACGTTCTGAGCAGTAAAAAACCACTGTATTGGCAAGTGGTAGCTTTTCCCTCTTCAGTTATTTTATATCTTGCAATCAACTTACTCCTTATAAATACAGAGCTGCGTTTTCCAGTAGAATATCATTGTGTATGATCTGGTTTGAGTTTCTGGTGTCAGGCACCATTTCTTGGAGAGCCTGTGAAGCCAGATGAAAAATTTCAGCCTGCAGGTGGCTCCTGGAGGTTCCCTGAAGTGGAGGTAGACGTATCCCTGGTGACCTGCAGGTTTCTATTAAAACTTAAACTTGACATTAAGTGAACATGCTACGTCAGGACCAGGACGGGGACTTGAACTGGCGTGGGAGCCTTGCTGGTGAGGCAGCCTCTGTGCTTGGGCACAGCGAAGGTTTTTCTATTTAGTATGTTTATTTTCTTACTGCAAATCAACAAGATTTTCTTACTGAGATCAACAACAAATCAAACCTACTTTTGTAAATGTTCCCAGTTGCAATAGGCAGATGACAGAACCCTTTTATAATAGTTTCAGTGAGGAGAAATCAGATGTCAGAATGACTGAGAGCAGTGATTCAATAAGTACTTAAGCCTAAAGGAGAATAAACCTTGATTAGTGGAGACAAATCTCACATACTTAAAGGCACTTGGAAAGAGCTTTTAACTAGCTGTCACATGAATAAATACTACGCAGGCAGAAGCTGAAATTAATATCAATGTGAATTCCATGTTGGGCAGCTTCTGCATTGACTGCAAAATCACAAAATATCCTGTTTCCTCTCTTGTCACCCCACAACCAACAGATGTTGCCCTGGTTTGCCAGCGGTAGAGCCCCGTGAGGGGCAGATTGATACTTGGCAGAGCACAAGAAAATTCCTGAAATACTTGAGAAACTTCTCTGGAAAGCAGCTTTGACTGTTATCGCTTTGTTTCCGAAATAAGTGTTGGGCTCCTTAGCAGACAGAATGAACAGATGATGAGCCTAATGCTGGACTTTTTGCAGCCATGACTCTAGTAGGTGGGGATTTTGTTCCTCTTTTGAAAGGAGGGTGAACTCTTTCTTAATTTTTGGCTGTTGGCACACATTACCAAAATATTTGCAGTGCTGTAACATGTATTTTTTTTTTCATCTTGAAAGTGGGAAATAAAACATATTTGTTCCTATATGTAAATACCCTTTTCCCACAAAAAAAAACCACCCCAAAACAAAAAGTTTGCTTTGTCAATCCAGTCTGGTTTTCTCCTTGTAGGGTGAATTCCTGTGAGCTCTGTTCCGGAGGGCAGGCACGTGCGCTTTCAGGTTATCGTGGTGTGGAAATAAAGGGGAGGGTCACAGCTCTCCCTCTGGTGTATATTTGTAAGAATGAGGGAGACTCCTTAAAGAAAGGACCCCAGTGTAGTGGTTGAAATGACCTTCTTAGGAAATGCCATTCATGCCGGAGCACATAACCTTCCTCCCCATCTCTTCCCCTGCATAGGAGGGGCTGTGGGATACAAAGGAGCCTGGGAAAGGCAACGCAAATTCTTCTGTGCAAAGGAAGCTCAGAATCCCATGGTATATACACGGGTCTCTGTCTTCCCCCTTAAAAATGTTTTCCTTTGCCCTGTAATCAGAGAAATTTCTTTCCTTATTAATTTTACTTTGGGTGGAGAGAAAAGGGAAAGATCTATTGTTTGGATGGAAGTCGCTGCCGGGGGCGACAATTGGGCTATTGTTGGGCTGTAATTCTAGTCTGGGGCTCCAACAGGAGGTGGAAAGGAGGAAGAGGAATATGAACAAAAACAAGTAGTAACTCTGTAATAATCTCCCATTGTTTACCTGAACAAGGGTAGCCAGGGGTTTAGTGGTTTTGATTTTTTATTCCCGAAGGCTAGTGAAACACAGTGTTACTACAGAGGGTGATGCTGCCCTTCTGGGAGAGGGGGAAGAGGGGAACTTTCTGTTTTTCCCCTCCAGCAGAGGACATGCAGTTATTATTCTGAAGCCAAAATCAAAACTGTTAGTTGAAGGCAGAAACAGGCCTCAGGAAATGCTGTTTCTTCTGGCAGCAAGAGACAGAGATCCTTGTTCTTTAGACCGGTCTTTGTATAATCCAGAACAATAATATTTTTTTTTTTGAATGTCTGATAAAGAATAAGTGCTCATTATCATAATGCGTTAACAGAGCTATAATTAAGATTGTTCTTGTCACTTTTTAAAATATACTGTCTTCCTTTGGGAAATCTTAATTGATGGAGGAAAAAAAAGACCACAATCAAAACCTGCTATGTATTTACATTTGGCACAAAGAGGCCTGGGGACAGAGCGTTTCAAAGCGGACTCTTACATGAATATAAGAGAAATGATCCCGTGGAGTAACTCAGGTGTTGCTCAGGCTCCGTCCAGAAGAGCAGTGCAGGCATTGCATCCCAGCTTCTTACAAATTTTCTGCCTACCTGATGTTTCTGGATTGCCTTGAATTTCCCAGAACTGGTTTGGGATCAGCTCCCGCCGCCCAGCACTGCATCCCTCCTGAGGGCAGGAGGGATACCAAACTGGTATATATGCTTCTGCTTTGAAAAAGAGAGCCCCCTTTAGAGGTTAAATAACTGTTTTACTGTTTTGATTACAATTGGAAGAGTTCATTTTTCTTGTGTATTTGTTTTTTATTACACAGTATTGATCCTGAACGCTGACTGCTATTAAATGCTGATGCTCCCCTTTGAGTCTCTTGACGAAGTCACGTGTACTCCAGTGAAGACTTTTAATACTCCCTTTTTTCATTTAAACTGTGACTTTATCCTCAGTGAGATATGGGATTTTAATGCTCTTTTCACATGTGGCCCTGTCAGGTGACAGTGCTGGGGAGGGAGGGAGCTGGAGGTACCTGAGGCTTGTTCACCTTCAGCTGGTCACCTGCCAGAAATAGGGAAGGTTGTCATTGATGCTTTTTTTGTTGGGTTTTTTTTTTTCCCATTTTTACGAGTGTTTGAGATACAAAATGTTTACTCCTTGGTTTCGGCTGTAGAGTCTTTCTATTTAAAATAAATAATCGTCTTACGAATTAGCATTTCCTGGAAGAAACTGTCTGGCTAAAGTGCTCTGTCAACAGTGCTGCATCCTTGTACCCGCAGGAGAGGAAGGATCTAGTGTCGTTACACAGAGCTAGAGTGATTTGACGCGGAAGAAATTCCCATGAACAGGGCTTTCTGCTCCCTACCTTTTTTTTTCCCCTTCACAGATGGGTCTGTATGCTTTTGATTACACATTAATAAAAAAAGCAATTTATGACTCCATGTAAATGGTATTAGATAATTCTCCTTATATCCACGGTAAATAAAAACACTGTTCAAACATGAACAAACAACAGGCTTGGCTTGCTTTGAGTTTAGGAGTAGATCGGGAGCAAAGATTGTAATTAAAATTGCAAATTTCATAATTGAATGTGTGTCTGTATCGTGAGAATATTTAGTTTTACTGTAGCAGGATTAAAAAAACCCAACATAATGGAACTAAGCATCTAAATGTTTTGCGGAAGAGTACAGAAGTAAGATTTGAGAGATCGTTCAGTAGAAAAAAAACATGAGTGAGGAGGGGATTCCTGAGTAGGAGGAATGATGGAAAATTTGGACAACCCGCAGGATTTTGGGGTCTGAATACTCTGATTCACTTCAAGGGTGAACTAAACATCTGCCCTGAGAGCTCTAACAAGCAAACAGAAATTAATTTGAAGTATGGCTGCTGTCTTGGAGGTAGCTGAAGAGACTTTTCCTGTTAGACTGAAATACAAACCAGTTTTACCTATGGATGCTGATGGAAATACTGAGTCTGGAATTGCTACCCCACCAAACACAATCTCCCCCCTCTTATTAAGAGTCCAACTCCAGATGATACCAGGAAATGGGAGACAAAATGCTACTGTTGAGTGTTGTGCAGGATTATTAAGAGCTCCTCAGTGAAAAGAGGTATCTGCCAGGGATTGCTTCTGACTCGGATTCTTTCTTCATTTTCTAATTTGCTTTCGGAGGGGGAAAGGGATGGAGATACCTGAGCTGCTATTTGGACCTAGATGTCCATTAGGCTCCTGGGGTGATGTGGTTAAATTTTACGATGGGAAAGCTGATGTGCCATTAGTTATGTGTAGTTAAAAACTACCAGGGCTAGAAGGCAGCGGGTTCCACCATCCCAATTTCAGCATACCTGCTGGTTGTGTGAGAGTGCTGCAGTGAAATGCTGCTCCCTAAATTAATCACACACGGTGTTTAAATGCTAATAAAGACAGCTGGCATGTAAGAACATTGATTAATGTAAATATATTGCTTCTATTTGAAATGAGCCATGCAACAGTTTTGGGGCCTTCCAATACTATACATGGTGCCGTAGAGCTTTCTTGTAAGCTCTTGGGAGCTATAGTTGACTCTGGGCTAGTGATGTGCATTTATGTCACTTGAAGATAAGACTTTTCATGAGACCTGTTTTCCTCTCAGACTTACTCTATTTGCTCACTGCTGGCATAGGGAAAAACACAATGACTGGATGGGAATCTGGTTTGCTACTTTTTTTTTTTTTCCTTGGTGTAGAAAATAATAGGTTTTGGAAAGGCTTATAAAAAAACAAAATTAATTTCAGTACACTAACAGTATCTCTGGGTGGTAGAAGGAATAGGCAGCTACAGTCCAGTTATTGTAGGAATTAAATGTGGGTTTAAGCATTTTACCTGCAATTAGGCTGACAGTAGTAATGATTTTTGATGCTCTGTGTTGTTTTTTTTTCCCTTCAGGCTGAAGTACTGAAGAGAAGTCTTTGTTTTTATGGGTGCGTGATTAGTTCTGGGTCTCTATGCTTCTCTGTACCTTTTCCAGTTTTATTCCATCCTTTTTTGAGCTGAAGAGACCCGAGTTCCAGTCTGCATTTGAGATATGAGCAACCTGCATGTTTGCAACGTTATAAAGGAATTTCTTTTATTTTCCCACTACTGGAACAAAGTTTTGTAGTAGCGTTGCGGTACCTGCAACGCAGAGTCCTCACTAGTGTGGTCAGCCCTCTGGGTCCCCAACAGGAGGATGCAACTGTGGTGAGAATAAGGAGAGTTATTCTGGTGGACCCTGGACACTGTGGCTTTCTGTTACATGATTTAAAAAAAGAACACCAAACCAACCAAACAAAACCTGGACCATTTGTTGTGCACGAATGATGTAGTAATAGTTGGAGAAACTTTTTGGCCAGCTTTACCTTGTTCTGTTTGTTAGTTTTGTTTGCGCCCAGAGTGCAGGGAAGAGGATTGAATTAAGCTTTAGCATCCTCTCAGTTTTTGGGCCAAATGCCACTACTTTTGCTGCCAATAAAGCCTACAGAAGATGTGTAGGCACGAGGAGTGTGGGAGTTTCAGAATACACAGCATCTTTTAATTGACACGGGATTTGTAAAGTGCAGCTTGTATAACTGGTGATACCTAATCTCTTCTTGTCCCTTCCAAGAGGCACGTTGATGATCCATATGCTTGATGGAGGTGTTTTCTTTGTTAAAGGGAGATAAGAACTGCATAGTTGATCAGAGATGTCTTGCCTGTGATTAGCCTGCAGGCTTCCAAATTTAAGCCATAAATGCAGAATATTATCGTCCTAGATGGTTTAATCTTCTAATGAAGTTTTCCTTCTTACCAAAGGAGACTTATCGCCCTTCATCCCTCCCATTTCCCCTCCTTTTTAAGGGGAGAAAGAAGGACATGCGGGGATGAGGGAGGGGACTAGAGTTTGGAGTGAGATGGAGAATGGACGATTACACCATAAAGTCAGGTGCTGTGTGTCGCTACTCTTCTCGAAACTAGGTGGGATGCATGAAATACTGCTTTGCAGCTTTTTTGTTACTTGATACAGCGTCATTCCTCCCGAGTGACTTGGCGTGTCTAACCCTGCCTGCTCCCTAGAAATTATCATACCGCTCTCCCAAGCTTCCTCGTGGAAGAACCTGTTAGGACAGTGCTTACAGCAGCTCTGGGCTTTGTAGATGGAAGGCGATAGCTCGCACAGGCAGTGCTACATGGGGCCTCAAGAGAGTGTTTTCAGGAAGCAGGTGATGCCTAAAGCACAGAATCATTTAAGTTGGAAGAGACTTTAAAAAATCATGGAGTCCAACTGTAAACTGTACACTGCCAAGTCCACCAAAAGCCAGCTTTAAGTAGCTGAAAGAGTAAGTTTTGAGAGACTGCTGATGTCCAGGAGGGCAAAGGAAGTTGGGAGAGGGAGGAAAGGAGAATGATTTATAAATATTTTATTACTGGGTATAGAAGCAAGGTATGCTGACATCTGTTTTTCTTTCCCAGTGCAGTTGTTGCTGTGTACTGCATGTGGAATAGCTTCAGCCTTCTTTGTGGTACTGTCCTCCTTAAAAAGAACAACACAAACGCACACAGAACCCCCACAAAACAGTAGAAGTGCAAACTCCGCTAAGCCTGCAGAGAATAAGCTTGCTTTTGTTAACTGTTAAATTCTTCAGACTATTTTTCCACAGAGCCTGTGCATTCCAGGTTGAGGTTCCCTTGCTCTGGAGGTTTGAGGCATCAGCCTAGTGGCTTGGGCTCCTGTTTGGAAAGATCCTGAAGTTGCTTCCTAATTCTAAGCACCAGTAATGCCATGAGATGTAATGCAGGTTCTTTGTAGCCTGAAAAGTCGATCAGGGGTTTTCTTGTCTTTACTGTATCAGGAATTTAATGGGTAAGACTTTAAAGTGAGCACAGGGTTGATTTCAGCTCCTACTTACTTTGAAGATGTTTTACAGCAAGTTTTTTTGTTTGGTTTTTTGTTGGGTTTTTTTTTTTTTTTGGTGCTCCTTGTGATCCCTTCTGTTTTGAATCTCAGCACCCTGTCAACCCCTGTGTCTCCCTATCTTCTACTCTGTGTTTGAACAAAAGAATTGGTAGTGAGGAGCTGAGCGCAAATCTGAGAGCATCTTTCTCTCCCTCCCTGCCCCCCCCCCCCCCCCTTTTTTTTTTTATATACACAGATTTAAGTGTTATGAAAGACTTCAGTCTGGTTATTCTCTGTTTTGAGAAGATGGAAACAAAATGTCAATGATGTTTCATTTAAATTTGTGTTTAATTTAGTGTCCCTTGATGTGTGATCTGTAGGCAGTGGTGGCAGTGATGTCTGCATGCAGCTGTGTAAAAATTAGGAAATGCTCTGTTCTTCTGGAACACTTGAGGAATAAATTGAGGCCAAATTTGTGCTCCTTTATGATACTGTGTGTTGCCATTGACTTCAGAATAGCTAGGCTTTTTTTTTTTT
>VXBJ01002543.1:1002794-1052335 GCA_013400055.1 Nycticryphes semicollaris | reverse complement strand
TGTTTATCTGATTTTTAGCTAATTCTTTTATTCTGCAGGCGACCACTCTGATGGACTTTTTCCTATTTTTCTCTTCGAACGTTTCCTACAATGCAAAATTGCTTTTAAAACATGATACCTAGGCCATCGCCTCAAAAATCCTCCAAGTGTTTTCAAAGCCCTAGCTGGTTACGCCACCAACACACACAACTCGGTGCCTCCCAAAAATAGTCACCTGAAGTTGAAAGACAGAGGATGAAATTGAGCCGCTGGGTTTCGGTCTGCCCGGGCTGTCTCCCCACACGGGCTGTTGCTTGCATTCCTCCGGCTGGGGGCCCAGGCCTCTTTTGAAAGCAACCTTTCAGGCTCATGAAGCTGCATTGTGTAAACATCTTCAGCAATAATTTATTCTCTTGAAAGAAGCCAAACTAATCCTCCCATCCTCGTTAGAGCTGCCTTTGGATGTTAATGGCTGAGCAGCACATTTTCTGTCTTGCAGCGAGCGTGACATCACATGAATATAGCAACGTAATGTGGTCAAATAACATTTTAAACAAATTTTAAAATCCTCCCCCATGGGGTGGCTGTATTGGGTATGTTCTTCCTTCATCTGTATGTTATCAAGCTCTAAATACCACGGCTTGGTTTTGCTAGAATGTTTCTGTATGTGTAGGGGGGGGGGGAAACCCAGCCCATTGCTGATTTCAGTGCAATTTCCCTCCCCCTTTTGTTTTTTGTTTTGGAAAAAAGTAAATGCTCTTTGTAAAAGATCTTTCTTTATATAAATCTACTTTAGTGCATAGAAAAATACATGAAATTAATTTCTGAAATTCAGAGCATTTGTAAACATAGTTAGTTGTAAACAAATTTATAAATTCCTTCTGGAGAAACGTATGACTTCATTTATTTATTTTTTTTTTTCTTATAGGAGCTGCATTCTTAACTTTTCCCTGCCAGTTTTTTAGCACAGCCTCAGAAGCTCCATGTTGTTTTTGTCCTGTAATAACACTCGCCTGAGCAAGGACATGGCATCTTTGGGGTTTACCTCTGTCTCCAGCCCCTGGGAGGTTGTTTACTACTTTCTGCCTGGAATAACAGGCCGGTCCCAAGGATCCTCCCAGGGGAAGCAGGATTATTGCCTTCTGTCAAAATACCACCTCGGTGCCGGGCCGGGCTGTGGGGCTGGCGACGGCGGGATGCTACCCATGGGGGTAGCAAGACGCTGCCCGTGGGTCTGGGTATGGTGCCCATGGGACAGCAGGATGCTACTGATGGGGTGGTGGGATGCAGGATGCTGCCAAACAGCAGGGCAAGCAGAGCCCACTTCAGCCCATGTCTGCTCTTGGCCGGGGCGGGGGAGAGAAAACAGTGAGACCCTTTTCAGGAGTGAGGTGTGTTTAAGCCTATATTTGGATGCTGCGCCTCTTCTAAATTTGGTTTCTCCTCATTAATAACAGGAGCTGTTTTAATCGCCCTGTAGAGAAAAAAATGTGGGGTGGGGTTGTTCTGGGGGATTATTTTTGTCACCCGCTTTTTCTAAAAGGCCGAGGTCTGTTTTGGAGGACTGGGGAGGGTCTGCTGTTCTGAGCTCCTTTGTGTGTCTCAGCCTCCCCTCTGCGCCTCCCTCTGCCTGGTTGGGGGGGGGCTTGGAGGTGGGGGGTGGTTTAGAGAGGGGGCAGCTCCTTTGCCTGCGATAACGGTCCTGGGGCAGCCATGGCAGCCATCCTGTGCTGTGGGAGGGGGATCTGAGCCTTGATTCAATCGCCCCTTCCCTGGGCAGAGGCGCCCTTTGAGTTTTCCACCGGGAGAAGGCTGGATTTGAGGGAGTGTGGAGAAGGAAGTGACGGCAGCGTTGTGTTCAAAGAAGAGTTTTTCTACCTTTTGCCAGTGACCCAAATCAGGTTCCCCCAGCTCCATGTGCTTGCCGTGGGTGTGATGGAGGAGTAGTGGATAGGATTATTTGCATCAGGGTTGCTGGGAACGGGTGGTGTGGAGCCCTGCGTGGGAATGGGGCCTTCTTGCCTCCCAGGCTCCTTGCCTGGCCACCGGCTGAGGAAGCTGAGCTGTCGTGCTCTGATGCTCAGTGCAGGTTTGCAAGCTTTTGCCGGCCTCATTGCTCGCTTAAATACCTTTCCTTGAGCGACAGAGAGATTTACAACCAGCACCCTTTTGTGACAGGGATGTGGATGGGATTCGAATGTCACTGTGATCCATCAGGGAAGCTGAAGGGCCTGGTGGTTTCCTCTGCTGGTGATGTCAGAGGGACCAGGCATCCACCTTTGATGTAATGACCAGCCAGAGACCTTTGCATCTGTGCAATTGATGATTTGCAGTAATTACTTCCAGTTCCAGCAGCATTCAGAGCCTGGCTGGATCCTTTAGGTACCTCTGTGCAGGTCTGGACAGAAGTAAAGTTTCGGAGATGATGCTGATAAATATGAACAATTATGAAAGAGATTTAAGGGGCGGGGGGGAGGGAGGAGGTGTAAAAATACAAGTCTATCATGTTATTGCAGTAAAAGCATAAAGGACTTTGGGTACTAAGCTTAAAAAGCCAGACACCCTAAGGAAATACAACAAAATTGGATTAGTTGCAGGAATTAATTCATTTTTGCTAACTCCTGCTATTAATCATTTATGTTATCTGAGATGGAAATTATAATTGTAATGGTTACTTTTTGCTGTATTTGAGGATACCCTCCCCTCCAGAAATGTGACCTAGTTTACCAGTGGTTTAATTCCACTCTCTTTTTGAGCAGATTCTTCTTGTTTCCAGCTTTGTTGGGTCTTCTAAGTGCTCTATGGTGTGCTCCACTCCAGGATCAAATCGGACAGGCATGATCCTTTGGTTAAAGAAAAAACTGCATTGAAAATGAGTACCAGTGAAGATTCGTAATAGAACAGATGCATCTGACCTGAAAAAAAGACTGGCGTGCCCCAAAATTTACTACACACACACACACACACACACACACACACACACACACACACACACCCTTCTCCAACAGCATCTGATTTTTCTACGTTAAAAAATCCCGTGCTTAATATCCTTAGACTGTTGGAAGTTATAAAACCCTCTGGCTGTCCACCCTTCTGTCTATATGTGCTGAAATAAGAGGATTGGTGGGTTTTTTATTTTCTGTTTCACACTTCTAGTAGTCTTCTCTAGTGAAGATTAGCTTCATAACTGGGATTGGCTTTTCAAAAAACTGTTTGCCTTTAGTGAAACTTCTGTGGAGTTTCTGGTGGATTAACTTGCTCGATACGAATTTCGTTGTGTTGCGTCAGTGATGGACGCGCTCCAGGGGAAGCGGCAGATTCTGGAGGTGATAAAGTAAATGGAGAAATCCCGCTCTGTTGTGGTAGCACTCATTTCTAGGACAGATGTACTTAACTAATTTTTTTTTAATTGAATGCGAATCACGGGTGGCAATTTACCAGTGGCTTAAGAAATGTATATTTCTTTGAGAAGTGAAAGGTGAGCAGCCGCCAGAGTGTGAGGAGTTACTTCACTTGTTTATCAAGGAGCAAACCTGACAGGTCTTCAGATAGAAGCTGAAGAACTGTGTTGGTGTTTAACCCTTTGATTTGTGCTCAAATATATTTCATAGCAGTCCTCTTCAAACATGCAGGCTATTGGAGATCTGGTAAAACTCACCTGTAAGGAATCAGGCTCAGCTTCTAGAAAGTGAAGATCTCTAGGGCTATGGTAGCAATTAATACTTATTCTTAGTGAATTTTGCGAGCAGTATTAAATCACTGAGGTTAATCCAGTGACTTTGTTTTCTAAAACTCTCTTCGGAGTGAAAATTATGGGTATGTAATTTCTTCTTTTACAAGGGTAAAAAAAAAAGTGATTTTCCTGTACTGTATGATGCTGGTATATAACGTATCACTTTTTTTTTTGTATTGATGGTAAAGAGCCTGTTGTTCTTTAGAAAATGATTTCTACTGCATTCTTATTCCCACACATTGTGCAAGGATGTAGTATTTCTGTACTAGGTGATCATTCTAACCATTATGGTTCCAAAACCTATTATTTATTTTTTTTTTTTTTTACTTTTGAGAAGTCATGAAATAAGTACTACTAAAAAAAAAAATTCTGAGTATCTACCGGTTTAATAAGATACTTGCTTTTCATTTGGACTTCACTGGATTACATGAAATTTAGATAAATGCCTGGTGACATCCTTTCTGTTCCAATTCATCAGTCTCCTACCTTATGGGCCAGCATGGTTTCCATGGTGTTTAAAAAATTCAATAGGCAGATTCCTAAAAAACTTTTAAATCTAAGTGTATGCCATTAACCAGTCTCATTTCTGTAATAATTACCCCCTCAAAGTGTACCACACAAGGCTACGTGACACAAAATAGAGCAAAACACTGGTATGCAGATCTCTGTGTGGTGTGTGCTCCATGCCCCTTGTCCACGGTTGGTACCTGCACCACCTCTGTGGCTGTTCCTACACTCGACTGTGTGACTGTACCCCAACAAAGTGTTCCTGTTGATGTTGGGACTCCAGACAGTCCTTGACATCGTTGGCTGATGGGCTTCCTTCCCTTTACCTGTGAGCAGGAGTTACCAAGCTTTTGTTTGGAAATGAGTCCCTTCGCCTGTGAAGGCTGCAGGCTGTGACCTGGATCTTCAAGGTTGTCACTTCCTCACTGCGTCAGAACTGGATAAAGTCATATCTCTCTTCCACCTAATGTTTACATTTCTAGTTGATGAGTTAACCCAAGTAAAACAAATGCAGGCTTCGAAGGTACTGGAGTCTCTTAGAAGTTTCCTAGCCCAGAGCAGGAGGCCATGGTGCTGGGTGCTCCTGCATCACTTGCCTCTTACAGAGGGAACTGGGCTCCTCAGATGATTTTAAAAAACACCCATGAAAAACAAGACTCTTGAAGTCCATCTCCACATCATCAGCTCTGAAAAGCATTGGTGCATTTAAAATATAAGTGCCTCTAAAGCCCACTGGATTTGCTCTCTGCATCTCCAGATTCATTGGATGTCTTTTCAGTGAAAGAAAAGCAACGGCTGATGGAGGATGGTGGATGGCCTTTGCAGCAAATGAAAACAGGGTGGGAAATGAGGGGTGGATAGCGTAGGACTGATAAGTAGCACTTACTGTAAGGAGCTTAAAAAAAAAAAACCAACAAGGAATAATCTGAGAGTGGCTGTAACTTGCAGGAATTAAGGCTATCTCGCTTGTGGCTGTACTGAAATCTCTGTTGCATCTTTCTTTTTATATCCTTTGTCCTTTGAAATGCCTTGCTGTTAGGGTTGGGCTCTTATTTATTTATTTCTTCCTCTCGGCAGCTGCAGTGCTCAGACTAGTAGGCTGAGATGCTAACAATGCACTGCCTGCTGCCAAGAAAGGAGGTATTGGCATTCATTTTAACTTTCTTACTCTGAATACAAAAAAAAAAAACCCCAAACAAATAACCCCCCTACAGTCCCACTGAGTCCTGCCTCTGAAATGTAAATACACGTGGTGATATGTGATTTAGAGTGCTTGTTGGGGGTGTCTTACATACATCAGCTTACTGGGCAGGTAATAGAAGTATCCATATTCTGTAAAACAAAGCAGCCTTACAGTAGTCCAGAATAGCCATATTAAAAAAACAAAAACAAAACCAAACCCAGCCAGTAACAGGTTTCATAGCAATTCTTTATCAGATTAGAAATCTGATAGTTTAGTCATACTGTTTTTTTTCCAACTTGTTTTCCTTCTTGTCAAAATTGCAAATTGTTCATACTGATCATATTGTGAGGAGTGTGTGTACGAAAGAGGCAAATTGTTTGTTTCTAAGTAATTTTGACAACGATGCAAGAAAGAGTAGTCAGAGAAGCCCAGAGATTAAAACTTCGAATTTTTTAGATATTGACTACAACAGATATCAAAAATAACCCTTTTGCTGTGATACTTGTTTTTTCTGTGTCTGCTCAGTTTTTTAATAAACCCTCCATAATGATTCAGAGCACTTGGTGGAAATCCCTTGTGACATCTTTTTTTAACGTATTAAATGATCTACAACATATTTTTTCTGTGGTGAAACCCCATTACCTAAGTACGAAGAATGCACAGTCCACTTGTGTCTCTGTTGAATTCAACACGTGCTCCTTTGCTTGTGAGGGTGGTGGAACACTGGAACGGGTTGCCCAAGGAGGTGGTCGAGGCCCCTTCCCTGGAGATACTCAAGGGGAGGCTCAACGAGGCCCTGGGCAACCTGGTTGAGTTGGGGGTGTCCCTGCTGACTGCGGGGAGGTCGAACTGGATGACCCTACGTGTCCCTTCTGGCCTGGACCACTCTATGATTCTAAGATGATTCTACAATTCCTCTTTCAGTGCTGGAAATAAGGACAATTTAGCTCTTTGGTCACCATCGCAGTGGAGCGGGGTGTTTCTGAGAGCCGGCATGGCGTTAGGGGGGGCAGGAAAGGCCAACACCCGGCATCGCTCGCAGGTACGCGCTTTGGGTCTCCCGGGCACACAAAGCCAGCCCCTGGTGCTCTTCACAGACAGCTCTCGCAGATGGGTGCCTCTTGAAGAAATCACACCCAAGGAAGCAGGTTTCTGCAGTTCAGAACCATCCTTCTATTTTATGTAGTTTATGGGCTGATTTTTTCCTTTCCTCCTGGAATGTCAGTGTAAATCAGAGGGCTAAAGGGGGGGGGAGGGGGGGATGAAATCCGCTGTTATTTGTTTAAAAATATCAAATACCCTCCAGTGTGGGATTTTCATCTTGCTGTCTTTGGGGTAGGAGACGTAGAGAAAAGGCACTTGAAAGCTTACGACAGCGTAGCCTGTAGGAGCTTTACAAATGGATTCAGATGTTCCATTCAGAGCAGAGATTTGATCCAGGGTAATGAAATCAAATGGCTCAAAATAATCTTGTATTGATTTTTATAGAGAGAAATCTATACCTGCAGAATCAAACTGAGGTTATGGTAAGAGCTGCCTTTAAATTTTGCTTTATTTTGTGCGTCTCGAAAAGCGTGTTTTGTTTATTTATTTATTTTTTTTTTTCTGTGCCTTGAATTGGCTGCGCTTGCTTCCTTGGAATCCGAAGCGCAGAACGGCGTGCTGAAATGCCAGCAGCAGGAAAATGTTCCATCCTGTGTGTGACAGCCACGCTGAGTACACATGCAGCGTTTTGAGGGACATGGGTGTTTATGAGGAGGTGCTGCGCTGCCCTGGTGTGGGGTCTGGCGCGGGGGCGGTGGCCGTCCCTGCCCGTGGCGCGGGTCCCCGTGGGGCGCAGCGGGGGACGCGCCTCGTGATGCTGCTCTGGACTCATAAACAAACCCTCACGTGGCCCCACAGAGCCATGGACAGCCAGAGCATTATCCTTATTGGATTTCCCCTCCGAGCTGCTGATGATTTGAATGGGAGTGAGTGGGGAATGACACCGCACAAAGCGCTTTCTTCCCAGCCCCCCTCCCCTTTTCCCTTTTTTTTTTTTTTTTCCTTCTTTTTTTTCCCTTTTCTCTTTTTTTCATTTCGCCTCATCTGCAGGGGTTAGGATGCGCAAAGAGCCCCTGAACCTGCCACGGGCTTCTCTAAAGGCAGGTGCTTGCAATGCAGCCTGCTTCTCTTTCTTGACAAAAAAACGTGTTGACATGAGGAAGCGCTGTGCACCAACTGTCATGTGAGAGGGTGTCAAGGTGCAGAGAAAATAACCAATACACTTGAGATTCAAAAGAATTTTATTCCATGCATCATTTTTCTCTGTTGACATGAAGACAGGCTGAGGGAGCTGGGGTTGTTCAGCCTGGAGAAGAGAAGGCTTAGCAGGGACCTTACAGCAGCCTTCGAATATCTGAAGGGAGCTACAGGAGAGCTGGAGAGGGACTCTGTCAGGAAGTGTGGTGACAGGACAAGGGGTAATGGCTTTAAATTGGAAGAGGGGAGACTTAGATTACCTACCAGGAAGAAATTATTTGCTGTGAGGGTGGTGAGACACTGGAACAGGTTACCCAGGGAAGTTGTGGATGCTCCATCCCTGGAGGTGTTTAAGGCCAGGCTGGATGGGGCTTTGAGCAACCTGCTCTGGTGGGAGGTGTCCCTGCCCAGGGCCAGGGGGGTTGGAACTCAGTGATCTTTAAGGTCCCTTCCAACTCTAACCATCCTATGATTCTGTATAGCTCTTTAGAGGCACCACGTACCCAGTAGAAGCTGCATCACTCGGGATGCGAGACGATTCTTTGGACCAGTCCACTAGCCCTTTATTGTGCATGATTAGACTTGAAAAGCATTTAGCTCTACGTGTAATTATAGCTGAATTTCTCTGTGTTGAGTCTTTTGGTGTACAGCGTGCACATTATAAATGAGTAGGATACTATCCATAAAACAATATACACTGCAGTATTTCACTAAGAACGTAACTTAGATCACAAGATCAGACTTAGAGCTGAGTACTTCTTGGTTGTAATCTTCATCTTTAGGTACTCAGAGCAGTCCTTTACTTTATGGAAGCATGTCAGCATTGCTGATTTATCAAGCTAACCCTGATCGAAACCAACAGAAACTAAATGCACACTTGCATGAATTTTGTAGCTTCTGGTTATTGATAGGGTTGCCAGTAGACTGTATTGATGTTTGGGAAGTGCCAAGATCATGATGATACTTTATTAGTGGTTTGCAAGGAATAGCTGATGAGATTGTATTTTTAGGAGTCTGGGGTAGGGAGGAGGCTTGAGGAGCTTGTAGCTTGAAGAAGAGAACTGCAGTCTATCCTCCTGAAGGATAATTTAGTCCAACGGGGAAGCAGGGGAAAAGCTGCTGTGCAGCAGGAGATGGTGGAGTGAACAGGATGTGGTCCTCATGTACCCAGAGATAAGGCAGATGTCAGCAAAGCTCTACACTGCCGTGCGAGTGAGATGAAATCTGAGGAAACGAGAAGCCAGCCAAGGGGCTTGTGGATTTGTAGAGTTTCTTTTAAGTTTAGTTTGGCAGATTTTAAACTACATTTTAAAATATCTTGGTTTTCAGAGACATTGCTATTATGTTATTTGTGCTGAGCCTATTCTTTTTTTCATCCACTGCACCAAGAACCACAAGATACTTTTAAAAATTGTCTTTTCTCAGAGGTAGTTAACACTCAGGAACACATTGACCTGGTAATGTCATTCTCTAAATGATAATTTTTAAGCCAGATACATTTGTTAATCTTTAAAAAGGCAGTTTGGAGACCTCTCCCTGGTTCAAATGCAGGGGGTTTGGAGCATGTCCCAAGCCATGCAGCTGTGGGCAGGTCATGTAGACTCCAGGTTCCTTATTTGTGCTGGGGATGAAATCCTGTTGCTTCCCCTGTAGGGTGTCGAGTAAGACAGATAGATCCACCAGTGACCACAGGGTACTTGAACGCTGTGGCTGTTGGTGGCTGAGGAAACCCAGTCGTGATTTGACACTGGATGTGGGATCAGAGACCGAGCAGTGGAGTTAAGTGGGGACCAGAGGTTAAAAGATGGGACTGAGAAGGTGGGAATCGCTTGTGTCTGGAAGCAGCTAAACTCTGTTCCTGTTTTCATCCCACAACATAAGAGGCCACTGTCTCTTTTCATTGAGCAGGAAAAGCAGGATTAAATTAACATTTTCTCAAGTGCCAAATTGGACAGTAGTATCTCTTAAAAACAGCTATTGACATGGAGTTAATTCAAAGATGCTCAGTGGTGTAAGCATGTAAACTTGCCTTGGTGGCACCATCTGCATCTGTGATTAGAAAAAAAAAATCAGGAGCATGAAACAAAGAAACCAGTGTCATTTAAGAAGTGAAAATAATTTGTAAACCCATTAGGCTTACTACTTAAAAACCTTCAAAAACCCAAAAAGCCCTTGAGCCAAAATATCAAAGATAGAAACTTCTGGAAAAGACCTCTTGTGTACATTTCCTTGTGTATCTTACCGTATATCCCAAGACTCTGTTTTACATCTTTTTGGGTTTTTTTCACTAATGCAGTTTATAATACTCCTTTCAGCTAAATCTTACAGTTAAACCGTGTGGTACTGACTTGTGTGGATCAGGTACGTATTGCTGTAAAGCTGTTGGCTCAGTGCTGTTGTGTCAAACACGCCTCACTTTTTCCCGAGCTGAAGATGGAGATGTTTGTTTTGATCCTTTAAAGCCTGTAGAATCTTCACTAGAATATCTTTGCATTTGTTTGTCACAAAGGACCCAAGTCTGGTATTACAAAGGTATTTCACCTTTCAGAATAGGCTGCGGCCCACTGTTAGAGTTGAAGTATCTGTTTCTTCGTGGTTACTGACATATCCGCCAGTAGAACTTTTTGCAAATATCCTCCAAACAAGGTGGTTTCTAAGGCAATTGGAAAAAAGGTATTCTGGCTTCTGCTTTGTCTTTTCTCTGATATTTCTATTATGTACTAAGAGCCTGGCAAGAAAATGCTTGAACCCCACATCCTCCAAATAGTATTCTGTAATCATGTAGTGAAGTCTGTAATTCTGAGCTTGTTACATTTTAAAAGAAAATTATTATGGTCGTGTAGTGTCAGGGGCTTTTGCATATCAAGACAAACAGCTGCTTCTGTTCCCAAATCTTTTGCTGTAACCTTGAGTAACTCATCATTTTTTTACTGCGTCTTTTCCCCCCTTTGCTTTAAAATGGGCATCAAAAACAACCACTTGATTAGATTTCATGCTTTGTAAAGCACTTTGAGAACTGCTGATTAAAAATATGAAGCGTATATTCTTCTGTTACTAAGCATTCATGAAGTTTAATTCATAGGAACCAAGGCCAAGAAGCTGATGTGGGTAGGAACAAGCTCTTGAAAACCTGGGAAAGGGAACTGGAAAGCTTTGTCAAATGAACTTGCGGTTGAAAAGCACTTCCCAGGAAAGATATGAATGGATGAAAAGTTTCCCCTGTGGGGAAGGACACGGTGTGGGGAGGAGGGAGTAATTAGTCAGTTTGGAGATCCTTCTGTAGCAGTTAATCCTCCAGCGCCAGCGTGGCCACCAGCGGATACTACATCCTCAGGGATGATCTCTGAGAAGCTGCTTTACTTTCTGTCATCACTTTAACGAGCTGTGGGGCCTAGACAAAGTGCATCAAATGAATCTGAGAAATAGCTAAGATGAAATATGTATTAAGGATAGTAGCCAGCCCAACCCCCATACTTCCTCCCACCCCCCACTTCATACCTAATTCATAAAAACAAACCATAAAAAAATCCTTGAACTTTGTGCAAAAATCGGTTGCTCTATAATTTGCAATTTAAATGATACTTCTCCGTATTTGACTGCAGGCAAAATCAGCTATTCTATTCCCATCCAATTTAATGCTTTAAGTTTTGGGGGGGTGTGTGGGACGTCCTAGAATACGAATTATTTTTCCCCTCCCTGCTTCTCATTTCATAACCATCAACAAGCAGGATCTGCCGTTATTTGGTAGTTCCCTTGTCTTGTTTTTCAGTGAAGGCTCTGTGTGCAAATTTGGATTTGTGTGATTTTTTAAAAATTTTTTTTTAAATTAGTGTGATTTTTAAACAGCGTGTTCAGCCTAGTGCTCGCATAATTATAGAAAACTTTATTTAATGCGTATGGAAGTTGAGGTTCGTGTAACTGCAGAGAAGGCGGGGCCTTTCCTGCTTGGAATCCATTCGTTGTTTCAGTTTGCAGTTATAAACATTGGAAGAGAAATGTCATTTCTAATGATGGAATTGGAAAGCGTTTCTCAAATGGCGTGTGGTCTGATGGTGGTACGGCACTGTCCCCCCCCCACCAGTGCTGGCCAAAACCAGCCATTGGGCTCCTTTTATAGACAGGAGTATCTGGATCAGAGGTGATAACGTAACTCTTTGTCAAAACATTTCTGGACATCAGCATTAAATATTTCTGGAGCGATACAATATTGATAACTCTAGCAAAGCCAGAAATATTTTTGTTCTTGGGGCTGCTTTGTGTATATTAAGTACTTTGAGAAGGTACTGAGTGGCATGGCCGGCATGTTCAGAATAGACAAGTAAAAGGAGCAGGATGCACTTCTGAACAGTAGAAAGTCAGCGCAGCATCAGGAGGAGTTTGAAAATGGGAAGCTTGACGATGCTTTCACCCATTTGACCTCTATAAACAAAGGTATCTGCAGTTATTGGCTCAAGGAGACCCATAACTGGAAGAGAAGGTAATTGCCATCTTGTTTACTGCAGTATTATTGAGAAATAAAGGTTAGAATTCATTAAATTTTCCATTTGTAGGTGTTTGTAGGTGTCCTATAAATCTAATAATTTCTAGGGTGAACGAGCTCGTGAGAAGCCTTCGCGGTCTGTCTGAAGTCTGCACATTCTGCATGAAGAAGCTATAAATACTCCCATTTCTGAATTGTATTAGTGTGGTTTGCTTTGGGAACCTGCATCTTCTCCTGTACCTAATACACACCCTCTGCAGAAGAAACTAAATGCTTAATGGAATTTTAACATTAAAAGAGAATTTTAAAAAGCTCTAGAAAAGGGTCAATCAAATTAGAATGCTTTTGTGGAGGAACATCTGTGATTACTGCAACATATACCTTTTTTATGGTGTAAATATGTGGAACCTGTTTTTTTTTATAATTTCAAAAGAGAATACTAAGCTTTGCTGTATTTAGTTCTTCAAAGACCTTTTTATAATTTTCCTGCCTGATTTTGATGGAAGAAAAAATATTCCGTATTTAAGTCGTTCCCTCAAAGTGAAGTGAACTTTTAGCTTCTTGGGATAAATTTAGATAATTTTTCTTCTCGCAAAGTAGAAGTTTTTAATAGCTTTTAAAAGTTTGTCTTGTGTTCTGGGTATGCAAAGTGATGGAACACAATTACACCGGTAGCATTACTGTTTAGATGGTGAAAAGCACAAGATTATTTTTTTTTTTCCCCTTTAACATCTGACTTGCCAGAGTTGTTTCTTTATTGCAAAGCAAAGAAAGTGGTTGAATAAATGGGGAGGGGGGACGGGGACGGAAATATTGCAGCAGTCCTGCTTGCCTACAGCAAAGGTAAGCTGCAGGTATTTTATCCCTTCCTGGGGAAAAGGAGTCGTTACGCCTTGGAGTGTTTGCCTTCTGCACCTCTGATGAGAAGAACTGAATTTCAGATGGTGTCACTTGAGTGAGGTTGGGGCCTTTGCTGAGATGTCTCCAGCCCCAGTCCCTTGTTTCAGGTTGTTGTTTTGACGAAACCAAAATAGATCTTATCTTTGACCTTTTTTCCTTTTGAAATCTCATGTTACTTAATGGGGTGGCTCAGTCGATTTGTGTCTTCAGCTAGAATATTCGAAGGACAAATTTATTTTGCTACAAGAAAACATTCTCAGTTTAGTAAGGCAAATTTGCCCATGTTTACCACTGCTTTCCTGGTGGTTTTGGTAGGTATGGGGGCTGAATCTTTTTAAGCATAGTCCAGATCTCAACACATTTTTGTATGTGGAGCCTCTCCAGATTAATCCTCCTGAATTTGAGGAATATTGCGGGGAGTGGTGGTTGTGGAAATTACGGGAGTCGTTACATGGAAGCTGGAGTGCAGTTATGCCCAATGTGACAGCACCATTTGGTGGTGTTCTCTCTCTGGACTTTGCAAAGCCTCATGGGAATAATTGTGGGTTTCTTGAATTTTGTGGTTTTTTATAGCATGTGTATGTAATGAATCTAACTCCCTGAGAGTTCGACCCCGACCCCAACCCGAGCCACCACAACATACTTTGAATCTGAAAAATCCACCTGTGTCTTTTTCTCTCTCTGCTTTTTGTATAAATATTTATTTATATTGAACTTTTGAATTTATAGGATCTGCAAATTGGAAACAGTTTCTATGCCCCACAGGTGCCCAGCGTGTGTTAAAAGCCCATCAATTATGAGACACGTTTATCATGTCAAAGACATGGGCTCCGCTCTGGAATTTATGAACTGGCAAAGTGTTTTTGTTTAAAAGATGAGACGTGGTTGCATGATTCTTGGGCAGACCTTGGGCCATTCATATGGCATGAGTGTCAGCCAGCCCTCATTTCTATGGATTGCATCTTCTTCATCATTTTGCGGTTTTTAGATACCTGATAGAGTCAGTTTCTCTGCCACACTGTTGAGTTCTGTGGCTGTGCCAGCATCACTGAACACAGTGTGGTCTTGAGGGTTATTTTAGATAGCGTCTGTCTGAGGGTTTTGTCTCCTTTAGATTGCTAGAGGTCAATGAAAAGTCCGTTGGACTTGATTATGATGGCTTGGGTTTGCCTGGTACCTCTGGTGCATCTGTGCCGTAAGGTGACTGGCGGCGCTGCACGAAGCATCCAAGTGCTTTGGCTTTCAGGCGCTGCTAAAATAAATAGAGTAAGTAGCAATAGCAGTATGGTTTGGGCAGTGAACTGTCCTGGGCTGTAGACGGTGTATCAGTAGCATCGATACAGAACCCAGTGCCAGTTAGGGATGTAATTGCACAGAAATGGCCTCTAATACCAGTTTCAAGAAGAGCTGCCAAAACCACAGCGCTTGAGGCCTCTCCCTCTGCCTTCGGCCAATGCTCGAGCGAAACAGCCCCCAGCTTGTTCCTCCGGGACACAGGCCTGCCTTGTTAGGAAATCGGTGAAGTTTGGGAACCCACAATACCTCACATAGCTCTGTGTACAGTAACGGAGGGTGGAAATAGGGCCATAGGCATGAGCAACCAGACGAGTTATAAATATAGAATACTCTCTCAATTCCAGTTTCGTTAGTCATGGGAGGACAGTGAGAGTTTTATAAACTTATAAGGAATATACAAACAGTTCTGAATTTAAAATAACTCTGTATAATTTTTTTAGTGTGTGAAAAGAATATTCTTTTTTGAGACCATCCATGTAAGTATCTGATATACGCAGTGTGTAAGGATCTGCGTATTTATATGTTCATGTGAATGTGACTTGAGATGACAAAAAAAGGTACTGGAGGGGAAAAGTGTAGCTTAAACGTGCCAAACTCTAGCAGAAACAGAGTGGGAAGCAGTGTGCTTCCTACTTTGTGCTAGTATTAAAAACATGAATTCCCCTTTTTTTTTTCTGCAATAAGTGCCATCTGATGCCGTCTCCGGGTTCAGAGCAGGCAGGCGGCATCGCTGAGCTGGCTTTGCTGCAGCCCCTGTCGGATCCAGCGATACAGCTCACCTTGACTGTCCTTCCTCTAAATAAATAAATAAAGCTGCCCGGTACTCCCTAATCTGATCACAAATCCTTACTACGGGAAAGGATTTAGAAAGTCCGAGGCAATGTCATTATTATTATTGTTGTTGTTATTTATTTTTTTTTTTTCTAATCATACTGTTAGGAATTCCTCAAAAGCCTGTGCATGTGCATAGGCAGAGACAACTCGCCCATCCAAGTATTAACTGTGTGTTGGGCTGCAGGGCCAGCAATGAGGTGGGTCCCCTTCTTCCCATGAGTATGTTAGGCACAATTGCCGTTTCTGGAGGATAGCGCGGTAAAGCGTGGGTTTATTAATTGCTTCAGGTTATTTTACCAATGTGTTGGAAAAATTAAAATAGTTCCATCTCATAACAGAGGATGTTTTTAAAGATGATGGACTAAGTGCAGGCTGGACAACATAATGTCATCCACTAGTTGGGTTAGAAGAAAACACTGGCCAAACTCATATGCTGTTCCCATCAGTGTCCCTCACTGACCCAAGTCACTTTTTCCCAGTGTCTTCTAATTTAAGGTGTTTCAGTCGTTTGCTTGGCTTGAGCGAGCTGGGCATTTGGAGCTGCTGGTTCTCTTGGGGCTTCCTTTCAGGTCATGGCAATGTCCAGTGCTTCTGTGGATCAGGAGCATCCCATCCAAGCAGGCTCCACATCGTGGCTCGGCCGTTCCTAGCAGCAGACAGAGCTGTTCAGTAACACACAAGCAAACAGACAACCATTGCAGCAGTTTTCTTCTTTGGAGATCAAACCATGTAGGACAGTTTAGGATGATTTACGGGCTAAGAAAGCAATTTGCATCAAGTCTGAAAAGATACTCAGTATTTTCCTTTTTCCTTCTGAAGCACTTCTATCCCCAGTTGTGGGGGATGAAGCTAATTTTAGTACAGATTTCAAGTCAGTTGTATCCTTTATGCTGTCCACATTGCCTGGAAATTTCTTAAAATACATTAAGGGATGGATTTATGTGTGACCTTTCGGCTTGCTTTTGTGTCCTACAAACTGTGGCACTTTGAGTATTCCCTCTGTGTTTGTCATAGAGGAAAGAGCTAAAATGAAAAAAAATATTCCACAATTATTAAAACCAAGGAAAGAGCTCACCTTTTGTTTGTTGTGAATCTCAAGAGCACAACCTTCTGTTGCTGTCAGATTTGCTTACACTCTCTTGTATTTCTGGAAGTTGTGAAGGAAATACTCTGTTTAACCGTTTCGAACATAATTGCCTTTAATATTGTTTGAAGTGATGTTGATCTTAACAGGATGCCTTCACTTGCAATGTGCAAATATCGTAACTGATGACGTACTCTCAGGCTTGCTAGTTTGTAGTGTAAAATGAATGCACACAGGCGTCTCTGATAACTTTCCAAACCATCAGTATTCTTGCATCTTGCTTTGCCCTTCCATTGGAATCCTTCTCTCGGGTTCCTAAATAACTAGATCTTAGTCCTGTTTTCAGTGGCCTATCTCACTAGCAGATGAACAGCTTGAAATAAACTGCTCTGTAGTACAGCAGTTTGAATGTTCTTGCTCTTTCTGGCTGTTTCCTTGAGTTTAAGTCTTTTTCAATGATTGAAACTCAAGCAACTTTGTTATTTGTTGTTAACACAGGTGTCCTAGTTGGAGATGAACAAAAACTTTCTAAGCTTGCTCTACTGTGTGTTTTGTAAACATTAGTTTTACTGAA
The DNA here is from genome assembly GCA_013400055.1 of Nycticryphes semicollaris. Lineage (NCBI taxonomy): Eukaryota > Metazoa > Chordata > Aves > Charadriiformes > Rostratulidae > Nycticryphes > Nycticryphes semicollaris. Next base: position 1,035,524 of record VXBJ01002543.1, on the reverse strand, counting down.
GCTTTTTTTTTTCCTTTTCATTTTTAGGGCAATTAGCCCTTGAGTGGAGCAATGTTGATGTCTGCCTTTCATTGCTTATGCCAGAATGGTTAAACCTCTTCATGGGCTTAATGCAGAAATGCAAAGGGAATTTCTGAAACAAAGCAGGAGTTGAATCCCTCCAAACCAGTGACTTTTAATTTTTTTTTCCCCAAGATTAAACTGCCATTATCCTTCAGTGTTAAGAGAACTACATAATTCAGGTTGGTGTGATAATGTTATCAAACTCTCTTACTCCTTTAAAATAAATCTGGAATGTGAATAGTGTTCTTCCTCCAGGGGGGTTTTGCCAGGAGACAACTGACCAGCACTCATTGCTTGCAGTGTATTAATTAAACCCTGTAAAGCTTGTTGCCTTACACTTGCAGCATTTGGAAGAAAGGCAGATTACATCTTGCTTTAAGCAACACGAATCAAAATCCCAGTATATTGCTTGCAATCATGGAATCATAGAATGGTCTGGGCCAGAAGGGATACGTAGGGTCATCCAGTCCGACCTCCCTGCAGTCAGCAGGGACACCCCCAACTAGACCAGGTTGCCCAGGGCCTTGTTGAGCCTCCCCTTGAATATCTCCAGGGAAGGGGCCTCAAACCACCTCCCTGGGCAACCTGTTCCAGTGTTCCACCACCCTCAGAGTAGAACTTATTCTAAATCCGCTCTTCTCCAGTTTGAAGCCGTTGCCCCTTTTAGAAATGTGAACCAATTAGTGTCAGTGAGTGGTGGGAAACTGAAGCGGACAGGGAGCCGCTCTCACTGCTACGAGGTGACCCTTGGCTTTCCTGCTTTCAGCCCCACTGGCGTCAGGTCACTCTTCTGATTTGCATCTTCCAGTGGGAAATTTCCCTTTTTGTAGGGGAAATGTTTCTCGAACAGTGTGGCACTGATGGCGAAATGTTACCAACCGATTTGTTTACCCTCAGTGTTGAAGATAGAGTAGAACTGGCCTGAACGCCTCATAGATGCTTGTGTATATGCCTCAGTGGGGTTTGTTTATGTACTGAATTCATACTGGCGTAGAAGGGACAAAATGGACTTGTTTTTTTCCTCCTCCTCTGGAGTGCCAGCTGCAACGATGCCAGTCTGAGTTGTGCTGGGCAACATAAACTGTTTTGAAAGAGAATGCAGTTTGTGCTGCCTGGGTTTGTCAATAAGTTGTGTTTATTTGCACCTTCCTGGTCGTTAATGTTACGCACTTAGCAGCAAATGGAGTAACTGTACTATCTCCCGTTCCTGTTGACTGTGGTTTAAGGTAGTTGTTTTCTTCACTTGGGTTTCCATTTGCTCCAATTTTGGTGTGATGTGAGTAAGCTGTAACGCTGCTGGAGCTTTTAGCAGGGTTGATTGCTTCACTTGCAGAAAACCTGAAGGGCTGGGAGTTTTTTATAGTGCCAAGTAGTGTCCCTGAGTCCTCCAGTCACTCTAAATAAAATGGATTTAGCACAGGTATTGTTACGTATCGCAGTTGGGAGGCCTGGAAGCATTTTTGAGGTAACCTCTAGGGTAAAGAACAAAGGGTAGATGGCCAAAAGAGGTGGTGGTTGTGGTGTCATCGTACTCCAGTGTATCCAGCTGAAATATGCTTTGGGTTGTTTTCATCATAATTTTTAGTAGGCTGCTCTCTTGGGGTTTTTTTCAGCTGGGAAGGAGAGCTACATGTACATGGTGCTGAAGCGTTTGTGCGTTTGAGGGACTACGAGCCGTGCCATGGGCCTCGGGCTCCTTGGAGCTGTGCTTCTGTGTGTGCTTGTCTGAAACGCTCTAGGTACTGAAACGTTCTGAGGGGAAGGGAAAACACTAAAGTTGAAGAAAAACATTGTAAAAAGTAGAAGGCATGGAGTACCTCACCACAGTAGTATGTTCAGCAAAGTGTTTGTTTTACTGAATGATGGATGTTTCCTCTGCTTCAGAGACCCTTATTGCATCTGGTGGTGTCTGGGAGTCTCCAGGTGCTGAGTGACGCTGGGCTTTCTTCTCCTAACCTTTCTCTGCTCCTTTCTTCCAATTCCTTTGCTCTAGAATCATCTACAGGTGCTTCCAGCTGAGCAGTTGGATCCAGCTGCTGAACAACTGGCTACACATGCATTTAGGGTGGTATTGGTTTTCTACCATAAAATCCTGAGGAAGGGGATGCAAGGGTAGATATCTTGATCAGTCTTTCATATGGTTAACGATTGAGCAGTGAGTGGGCTGGTGTCAGCTTGGGCAACTCCTTTGAGGCTGGTTTGAGGTTCCAGATGCTTCGTCACACCTACTCCTTCACTTAGGGGATATGGCATACAACATCTGTGACAAACTGAAATAGCAGGAAACAAGAGACCAAAAAGCTTTGTGTGGAAGCCAACCAGATGTAGTTGAACTTCAGCTGGATTTGAGTAGTGGGAAGCAAATAATTCACAGAACAGCTTCGGAATAATTTCAAGCTCCTTGGAAAGGTCTGCAAGATAGAAATGGGCTGGTAATGACTAGGATGTAAACCTGACTGGTGAAATGACTTCAAGTCAGACGTAGCTTGTAGGCTGTGGACTTAATGCCCACTTCTTGGTATAAATTTGTGTAGACCTATCCAAATATTTTACTGGTGGGCATGATCGCATACATGCTAGAGGTTTAAGGAGGAAGGAGATGATCACTTTGAAGTCCTGGCTGTTAATTTCAAAATTTGCCAAGCTGTCTGCCTTAACTGCTAAAAAGCAAGCTGTTCGGTGTACTAGCGGTTTTTCCCCTTCAAGACTTCCACTGAGCATCAAACACCAGGATTCCGAGTGCAGGGCAAAGATTGAAAAGACAAAAAAACAGGCCGTTGCCAACACCTTGTACCACTATAAAGATTTTATGCAGCTGCTCTAAGAGGCCTCCTCAGTTCTTTGGAGACGACTTGTACCCATATTTCTGTGATTGGAACATGTTACTGCGTGTATTTAATATGTGTATTTCCTTATTGCAGCCTTTATTCTGTAGTTACTTGATTCCAGCCCTGGTTATGAATCACTGGAACAGGATTTTCTGAGTAATGTCTCTCTGGTCTCCCTATTCTCACAGTATATTGGGCAGAAGAAACCAGGTCTTGTATAGGCTGCTTGAGCATTTGAAGTCAGCTGTTAGAAAGACCGTACCAAAGTTTAGACCATTAAAATGCAGTATTTTAAAAATTCTGTCATGTAGAGGGATTAACATTCCAAAAATGACTGGTTTTTTTTTTCTGTCTTTGTGGATAAATTTAGACAGCTAATTTTTTTCAGTAGTTGGCTGGGAGAAAAGGCTCCCTTCCTCTGCTTTCTGTTCAAAACTAGGTGTTGGTTTGGGGTTTTTTTCCCTCCTTTTTCTCTCCGAAACATAATTTTATGGGAAGGATGCTCTAAAAAAGCAGAAAGAGTATGAAGGAAAAAAACCACCCAAAACAAAACAAAAAAGGAAGGATCGAGTATCATTTTATAAGGAGAGAAAAAAATCTTTAAAAAAAATATTTATCCCACACTTGGCAACCTTTTGCTCGCCCGCATGTGACTGGCAGGGAGCCAGCCTTGGCAGAGGCCAGCGCCTCAGCTTGCCAGGAGCCTTCCTCTTCTGGCCGCCTTTTCACTTCCCTGTGACTGATTGTTTATTCACCTGATTTTTCTGTTTCAGCGAATGCTGAAGTCATGGCGGCTTGGAGATAAGAAGGCTTTGTCTGTCCAAACTGTACGATAGCCATGATGTCAAGGCGGAGCGTTCGCCGTGAGCTTTAGCTTTGTGCGCGCTTCAAATAGCAGGAGGTAGGAGATGTCAGACAGGCTTCCTACCACCTCCTTAGCGTGAGGCTGTCCAAAAGCACAAAGAAACTGCGGTAAATACAGAGAGAGATGATTAGATGATTAGTTTCTTACCCCTTTTTTTGGAGAGTTGTGTCTGAGGGTTTCCCAGCCTCGCTTTGTGTCTGCAATTTTGATTTAGCGTCTTGGGGGTTTTAATTGAGAATAACGGGTCTGTGAGTCAGATTCTCTTTGGAGCTCCTCTTCTTTGTAAGATTTTTGTATTTAGTTTTGAAGTACCTCCTTCCTGTATGTTAGGTCTGAATCTGATTTGCTTAGTAAGTGGGCATCTTGAAATGAAGTATTTTGCCTTTTTCTGTGAGCGATTATAGTATCTTAATAATATTTGGAAAATCTCCTGATCTGTTGACAAGAAAAATTTCTTCTCATTTGAAGAAATCCGAGGAATGGTGAAGCATAGATGGTCAAAAAAATTACTGCTGTTGGTTTTGCTCCAGAACATTTGATTTGTGGGCTGCTGGTACTCTTGTAATGTCCTTCTCGATCTGCTGATTATTCAGTACTTTCACTCCTTAGATGTAAATGGACACTCAGGTCTAGTCAAGCCTCCATCATCTCTTTAATAAAGTCATGAAGCTGCTTAAGGGTCTGCCCTTCTCCAGGTCTTGCTTTGACCTCCTTCTTCCATGGCTGCCCTCCAAGGTCTCTGAAATTTTCCATTATCTTGGTAGCTCCATGTGATGACGATTAAACTTTTTTTTTTTTTTATATTTTTGCTTGTCAGCAAGGATTTTTTTCAGGGGGTGGGGTGGGGGGATGGAGTGGAGCTTTTTTGTTTGTTTTAATGCAGTCATCAGCCTTCATGATCCGAGACACTGTTGTACCTGCCTGATAAATTCTGTCCCCAAACATCATCCTGCTATTTGCTTATTATATTTGTCTCTCTAAAGTTCTTGCAGCCTAAAGTCATTAAGTTACTGAGCATATTTCGGGGGAAGGGGGGAGTTGGCAAAAGTATTTTGGAACCTGCATTTTAAATGTTTTGGTACAAATCTAGCAGCCTGAGTAGCACATTGTAGGAGGATAGATGGGGCTGGAATGTAGGGCCAGCCAGTGTTGTTCAGTAAGAACCTTATACTGGGGATATCTGAGGGAACTGTCACGTAAGGCAGATAAGGCTTTTTGTTGTTCGTAATATATTCTACACACACAAGTTCTTGTCCTGCCTCTTCAAAGAAACAGGATACCCGTATTGTCTCCAGGCTGAGAACTATGCCAACGTTAGCAAGAACAAGGAAAAAACAGGACTGAGAGAAAAGCAAGGTTGCTGAGCTTTTAAAAAATTATATTTAAAAAAAAGTTCAAGAGTTCTTGTTAAAATGGTTGTGATTAAAATATCACTGTAGTTTTTGAAAACCTGTTTCACTGATTGCCTTTTGCATGTGGACTTGTGTATCCTTCTGTGCTTCAATTTATATCCCTGTAGACGAGAGTCAGCAGATTTACCAGGAGATGTGGGGAATCCTATTTATATAGCAGACTATTCATGAATGGCAGAGGCATTAAGGGAACACAAAAGTCTTTCCCAGGAATGAAATAATCTTTTTTCTGCTATATTTATCTGAATACTTAATGTAGCAGTGTTTGGTTTTTAGCAAATTGTCTAGATGAAAAGAGAAAAATCGTGTAGTTAATCAATATATCTAGTAATGAACTTCGTGGAGGCCTGGGGAGTGCGTGGTTTTTTTGGTTTTGTTTTTTTTTTTTCTTAGCAGGGCTTTGAACTGGAAATGTAGCTACCACACAAAATGTGAGTTCTGGCACCCACTCAGAACAGCAGTCCATCTGCTAGCAAGACACACTGATTTTTACATTTTTTTTAATCCCGTAGTAGACACAAATGCAAGCAGAGGCAATTTGAGATGCCTTACCAAGATGGCATCTGGGCAGATTTTATTCCTTTCATACGGGTGCATCAAAAAAATAATATGCACCTGCATGATTATTTATTTTTGTGTAAGGGTTTGGTGTGTATGGTTGGTTTTTTTTTTTTCCTTTTCAAGAAAAAAAATAATCCAGCAACTCAATGCGTTATTTAGCAGTGATTTATTCTGCATTCCTGCTCTCAGTAGTCTTACAAGTAACTGGCTCTGTAAAAATTTTCTTAATCTGGCCTGCATGTGATGGTTTTGCAACCTGGGCAGGTATTGGCCATTCCCATGTTTCCACCTCCTTCTTCCACTTCGTTCTTACAGCCTGCTACTTTTCTGCCTGGTTTCACTCTGAAAAAAAATGAGCATACAGGTATGCAGCAGTAGCAGTTGGTGCCTAAGGAAAAGGGTTGTAGGGTTAAATAAAGTTTCTTTTCTTGTTGGAAAAGACAGATGAACTCCTGGGTAACTTCAGTAGTAGCTGCTGTGTTCAATTCACTGCCTGTAATGCTGGTTTGTTGTGTCAGTGGTACAAGTAATAGCGCTGGCAGTATTGTAGGCAGATCTGCTGATGAGACTTCACAGCTACCTGCTCATATAGTGGAGATACTGGTAAGGCTATCAGGGTACTGGGGAGTACCTGCAGGTTGAATTTCCTCCCCAAAAACCTTTCTTAGTCTTGATTGTGTAAGGAGAACCCAGCTTTGTACCCAGATGCTTAAACTTTCAAAGTTGTCAGTTCGGTTTTAAAGCGCATAAAATTAAGCAAGGTCAGCAGAGAACCATTTTGATAAGAAATGCAAAATTCTCTGATGGCAGTTTTACAAGCCCTTACCAAGGTGGACGCTGCTTTAAAGCCAGCAGAAGGCAGCTTCTTAAAATCAAAACATGACACAGGATATCTAATCCTGATGCAGAGCTATGAACAGGGGTTTTTTTTGTTTGTTTGCTTGCTTTTATTTGTTTGTTTAGGGTTTTTGTTTGTTTGTTTTGTTAAGTATTCCTTAATAGCACTACCATGCTTTTTTGGTCCCTTGTCCTGGTTGTGGTGCTCTGCTCAATAGCATTGTAAAAACATACTGGAAAGCACAGATCTCATTACAGGAGGAGGAGAGGGTCAAGATTTCAGGGCGTTTAGTCCTGCATTAAAACAACACCGGAGTTGCAAACTGGAGGAGAAATTGCGATGCAGAACTTTTGTGGGGTAGTTACGGGTTCTTAAAACGTTGTCCTTCTCTACAGACTGGGCTTTGCTGCTTCTCTATTTGTTTGGGGCTTTTGACTTCTTTGCTGCTTCTATGCTTTTTGCTCAGATTGTTCGGTTCAAATGCCTCGTGGTGCATCGCTTGGATCTTGCTGTAGTCGTACTCCTGAAGTTTTGATCTATGCTGTTATTACTGGTGCTGTGTTTTAGCGAAGTTAGAAAGTGGAAGGCAGTTAGTTAATGGAAACCAGATTTCCTATCTGTGTTTGTTTACAGAGCCTCTGGCACGCAGCTCACATGGCTAAAAGGCCATACAACGCTGTAATCAAAATGTTGTTGTTACATAAATATAATGCTGCCACTTCTTTTGATGTAGCCCTGGTGAGCTTGTCTGCTGATGATTCTGCTCTTTGTTCCTGTCTTCCAAGCTGAGACACTTTCATGTAAAATGAATGTCTCCATAAATTTGCACCCACCCCCCCCCTTTTCATATTTTGTTCTCTGAACCCAGGATTTGGGGATAAGGCAGAATTCTGTTACGCACTTCAGGGGAAATTAGTAGCTCCATGATTCCACAGCATTTGATGTGTACCATCTGTACTTTATTAAACCTCATTTTGCATACATAAGCAACATTGGGATGCTACACTGGGGTCAACCTAACCATGTGTGCTGCAGTATAGCAGTGCTTTATTGTACAAGGGTAATTAAGTTGTTTAAAGGAAGCTTGTTTTCTTGCCAGTTAAAGACCAATTTGAAGTACATCTAGGAAAGATGAGAAATGCTAAGACAGACAGTAAGTCAGCACTCAAAAAATTAACCATAGTATTAGGGCTATGGAATAGGTTCCAGTTCTTGGCTGCTTCCATTATCCTTATGTTGATCTTGCTTTCAGCAGTTTTCTTTATTATTTAATTGGTTCACGTTATAAATTTGAAAAAGATATTTTCAGGCAACTAAAACTGAGAAAACCAGAGTTTAATTAGTCAATTTTACAGGAGCTGATTCTTCTGCAGAGATACTCTAGAGCCTAGGGAATGAAAGTATGGAGTTGCCCGGACCAGGGTTTTTCCTTTACTGCCATTCACTTTATTTAATAGCTCTTCTTCACGCTGCCTCCCTTTCTGTCTTGCAGTGTGCCCCAGCTCATGTGGCAAGCGAGCCTGTACAGACCAAAACGAGTGTTGCCACCCCGAGTGCCTGGGGAGCTGCACGGCACCCGACAACAACACCGCCTGCGTGGCCTGTCGCAATTACTACTACGAAGGGGTCTGCATGCCCACCTGCCCTCCCAACACCTACAAGTTCGAGGGCTGGCGCTGCGTGACAAAAGAGTTCTGCTCCAAAGTCCCCGCCACCGAGACAAGTGAATACGAGAGGTTTGTGATCCACAACGACGAGTGCATGGCAGAATGCCCCTCCGGATTCATACGCAACGGGAGCCAAAGGTAATGCAGCTCTTGGGAAGTCCACTGGAGTTGTCATGTTTGGGTTTTTCCACCCCTTATTCTGTGGCAGCTTGTGATGCAAATTACAATAGGTAGAACTGAGAATGTACAACGGGGAATTGGGGGACTTCCCGGTAAAGGCTTGCTTAGATGAATACACTGTTGAAAAGTCTGATTGTGTGTGGTCCTGTACGTTGTCAGTTGCCATGGATTCCTCTGAGGGACTTGAGTATGAAGCAGAAGCAGGTCTTCAAGTGGGCAGTAACAAAATAAAAGCAAAAACCCAGAATTACAAGGTTGGAGGTTGGCCGATGAGCATTATCACACAAAACAAACCATAGGCATTATCTTGCTTCACATGTTATTTGGTTTATGTGTGCTTGCATTTTAGACATACGTATTTAATTTTACTTCCATTTTTTCACTATTTCCAGAAGATAGCAGTGGTGTTTCAGAAGGGAGCAATGATATAGATGGTGACAAAAATAATGCAGCAGCTGACAATATTATAGAGAACAATTTCTTGCAAGAATGTCACTCACCTGCTCTTATTTAATTCTAACAGTCGGAGTGATGCCTGCTTATGATTTCTTAATTTTGCCAGTGGTTTAAGCAAGCAGCCTTAGTGGCCTGCTGATCCTTGGAAGTCATAGACTTTGCGTAAAGGATAGTCGGTGTGCCAAAATTCAGAGTGCTTCAGTACTGTGCTAAAGAGATGTCTTCGTAGGCTGTCCTAAGACGCTGGGTTTTTTGGAAAGGTGATTGTGGTGATACCTGCACCAGTTGGGTGTCTGTGCACGTGTGTCATCCATCCGTTTGATCAAATGGTAAGGCAGTCTCTAGTTGGATGTAAGCAACTTAACGCTGCCTTTGCTGGGATCCAGATATTCACCTGAGAAATGTTTCTTTTGTTATCTACTTGAGCTTGTAGTACCAGCTGTTTGAACTGCTCACTCTGAAGTGTGTGGCCATCCTATCTTATCTCAGTGTTGTGCTCTGCTGCAGAGATTGAAAGGAGCTGTAACTCAAGGCCAGTCAATGTTTTGTTCCCCAGAGGTGGTGTTAACAAATAGTTGCAAATGGAAAGCATTTCCAGCATTCTTTGTACATTTAGTTGAATGCCTCTTGCTTGTGTCTGCAGCTTTTAGTGGTTTGTGGCATGTTATAGCACAGGATTTGGAAATCGGAGCTTACTACTAAAAAAAGGAAGCTGCTTTTTTTTATTGTTAAAGTGAGGGCAGGGACAGGTGACATTACAGTGGAGGTCTGCTACAGGTCCCCGAACCAGGAAGACTGAGTGGATGAGGCCCTCTGTAGACTGATAGAAGCAGCCTCATGTTCACAAGCCCTGGTGGTCTTCATGGGGAACTTCAGCCACCCTGACATCTGTTGGAGGGACAACGCAGCAGGGCACAAGCAATCCACCATGTTCCTGGAACGTGTTGATGATAACTTCCTTCTCCAAGTGATGGAGGACTGAAGAGAGGAGCTGTGCCGGACCTTGTTCTCACCAACAAGGAGGGGCTGAAGGGGAATGTGGAGCTCAAGGGCAACCTTGGCTGCAGTGACCATGAAACGGTGGAGTTCAAGACCATTAGGGCAGTGTGGAGGGCGCACAGCAAGCTCACTACCCTGAACTTCAGGAGAGCAGACTTCAGTCTCTTGAGGAAGCTGCTTGGTAGAGTACTGTGGCATAAAGCCCTAGAGGGACAAGGGGCCCGGGAAAACTGGTTAATATTTAAGGACCACCTCCTCCAAGCTCAGGAGTGATGCATCCCAACAGTCAGGCAGAAACACCAGGGGGCCTGCATAGATGAAGAAGGAGCTCTTGGACAAACTCAAAACTAAAGGAAGCCTACAAAGGGTGGAATCAAGGACGGGTAGCTTGGGAGGAGAGGGCAACAAGAAAAGCTTCTACAGGTAAGTCTGTGATAAAAGACGGAGCAAGGGAAAACGTGGGCCCTCTCTGGAAAGAAACAGGAGACCTGGTTACCCAGGATATGGAGAAAGCCTTATTTACCAGGAGGAGTGATCACAGGACATGCTTTGTGTGGACATGAAGTGTTCAATTTTGAGAGGAGTGTGCAGACAATGTAACTTGGAGCATTTAAACAGCTTCTATAGCCAAAGGCTAGGTTGGCCTGAGTCATCCTTCCTTGAGTATGGCCACTAAAAAATACTTAAGAATGCTTGTGAGTGTAAGAAGCAGGAGAAGGGGGCTTGCATTTCAGTGTTTCCTCCCAGCTTCTGGCAATCCAATTTCTCTGAATGTGGGGCTGTGTCTGTTTAGGTGTTTTGCAGTCAGTGGTGGACCTGTTCTCTTTCTAGCCATGTAGTTCATTTTGAACCTGCTTAGACTTCTGGCTTGTCTTTCCTAATTCCTGTTGCAAATAATTTTCCCTTGCATCAAGATGCATCCTTCTGTTTGTTTAAACTTGCTGGTTTAATACCCGTTATACTAAGAAATAGTGAATAATTCACTGCTCACTCTCTCCATATCACTCATGACAGTTGCCTTTCCTGAGTTAAAATGTCCAGGAGCATAGAATTCCCTTGTGCTGAGCTTCAGGTGTTGGTTTAAAGGCCTGGAGTCAGACACCTTTATAAGAACTTCAACAGTATTTTCCTATCTCCAGTTCCTGGCTGGCCTGATTTTGGAGGTTGGGCCTGGATTGGCCTGAAGCTTCACGGCAGTCTGAGGCTGTCCGCATAAACGAGAAGGGTGGTCTTTCTAGGTATAATTTAATCAAGTTAAATGCGCAAATGCAAGGTCACTGAGTTCTACCTGAAGCACCTTCCACTTCAGAAGGACCACAAAGTCTTGCAGAAGCTGGCAGACAGGGGGTATGGGTTTGTTCATTCACTACCATGTTGGTGGAAATGGGGGGCACGATGCCTCAGCTAGTTTGGAGTCCAGCGGGCATTTGTGCTGGTTACCTGCAGCCCTCTACACAGTACGGTAACTTTGATTCTAGCATGAAGGATTTGTCTGAGCTTTGAAACGTCTTTCAAAATTTAACTCAAAGTACTCCTGAATTGCCTATCTTTGCTTATTTTCAGTCTCCCTTTCTTTCCTAACAGCATGTTCTGCAGCCCTTGTGAGGGGCCTTGCCCCAAAATTTGTGAGGACGGGAAAACGAAGACCATTGACTCTGTCACATCAGCACAAATGCTGCAGGGATGCACAATTCTCAAGGGAAATCTGCTGATTAATATCCGTCGTGGAAGTAAGTGGTTGCCCTCTCTTTATGAATGACCGATAAGGTGGCTTTTAATATTTTTTTCCTTTTGTCTGTCAGCATAATGATAAGAACATTAAAAACTCAGCAAACTGTTGACTTTCCAGTCCCGTAGCAGTGCTCCTGTTTGATTTGGCCCACTGGAGCACCATTCTCCAACACGCAGGTGGAATGGATAAGTCAGCTACCAAGTTACAAGGCAGTGAAAGCTGGTTTTTTTGTTAGCTCTTTTGGCAGGACAGGGAACCAGAACTAGGCAGTGAGATGAGCAGTAGTCCCAAAGGAATAATAAAGGCCCAGGAAGGTGGAAAAGTCAAAAATCCTTGAATCTGGGTAGGTAAATAATTTGTCTACAAGCAAGGCATGGCACTGTAAAACTGCATATCCTCTACCTTTAAGGCAAGGTGTGGTGTCTTGCTAAAACATGGAATCCAGCATGCAGAGAACTCGTATAAAGCCTAGCGCTGTGCCCCTGGATAGTTGTCATTAGTGAGCTGGCCACCTTTGTCACATCTTGAACAAGTCCTGGATTAAATTTGTCAGAGCAGTGATTCATCAGCCAGGGAAGTGTTGACAGATGATGAGCTCTTAAAAGCAGAATAAAAATCACTGTTACTTTTCATTGGAAACCTATCTCCCTATGGAAGGTCCCTTTTGATTTTATGAATAAGGTTGAAAGATTGAGATATATTTGATTCCCTTCCTCCTGCTGAATGGAAACTTTGGAGGTTGAAAACAAGAGCATGTGGATTATTTCATCCATGGTCCCACTACTACAGGTACAATCTTCCCTTACGGGGAGATATTCCAGTTACCTGGGGCAAGTGTGGGGTGTTTTATTTTTTAAAGTACTGCCTTACAGTGCTGAAGAGCATCTACTCCCTCCCAGCTTACTTAGTATGGGAACCAACCATTGGTATTTTGGTAACTGGGCTTCCCAGATGTCTGTTAGGACTTTGGGTAAATTTTGTGGCAGCAAACCTACCCCATAGCAGCTTCTCCCATCCTGGGTGCTTAAAAACTGCCCCTCACAACCGAAGCGTACCTTCACGGTATAGTGCCACCAGGCAATAGGCACGGGCCAGGGAATGCTAGAGGTAAGGGCTGCAAAGCTTGAGCCTGGTGGTCCCCTGGTACCCCTTGATGGGGCATTGCAGACCTAGGCAGGGACAGTACAGTTCCTAGGGAAGGGGCAGTACTGAAGAGTAGAGCTTACTCTGAGGTAATTTTAATAATTTATTATAGAAAATCACCTTGAGCGAGCTGCATGGAACATGCTCCACAGCATGAGGAAATCCTTATGGTTTTACCTTTGTTGTTTCATCAAGAGTTCTCAGTTTTGTAGCCAAATCTTTTTAGGTCACTGAAAGCAATGCTTTATGCCCCAGGGAAGACCAATAGTGCTCTGCCTCCGCCTCTTCATCTTCAGCCTCATTCCCTCTTTTCCAATGGAGCTTTCTGCCAGAGCTTTGCTCAGTAACCAAAGAGCAGTTCCAGTCTTGTGGATGTGTACATTTACACAAGGGTCTTTTCATCCCTGCCAGAATGCTGGCTCCATATTTGATGCTGGCTTCAGAGTGCAACGTCCATGGAAAAAGCCAGTATACCAGTTTGGAAAAGCAAGACTGGTTTTCCACTGTTGCTCTGTGGCTTTATTTTGCCCTTCAACCATCTGTCTACACAGGCAACTCTTACTGGGGGAGGAATACCACTGTACCACCGTCTCTCATGTTCAAAAGCAACAAATACAAACATTTCCTTTTACTGAGATAATACGGCATTAAGCAGAATAGCAGTTAAAGCTATGAATTCTGCACTAATAAAATAACTTTTTTCTTACTGTAGATAATATCGCCTCAGAACTGGAGAATTTTATGGGCCTGATCGAGACAGTAACAGGGTATGTGAAGATTCGCCATTCCCACGCATTAGTCTCCCTGTCTTTCTTGAAGAACCTGCGGTATATTCTCGGAGAGGAGCAGGTGGATGGGTAAGTATTCAGATATTTGTAGGTGCAATTTCACTTCAATAAAAAAACCGCAGAGAATTAAGTCTCCTGATAAGCATTCGTGTATCCCTTAAAAAAATCCCCTCTTCCACTACTATGCAGCGTTTTTCTCCTACTGAGCGTTATTGCACAGTCATTGCTCATTTGGGTTGCTATCCAAATCAGCATAATAAAGTGAGTATATTTGAAGGTTTTTTTGTGGTAATTTTGCTGTTGCTTTTCACTTCAGGTTTTTCTAGGGAGATTATTCACTTTGGTAAAGTGTCTTTGTTCTTTTTGCTCTATTTTATTGAGAAAAGGGCATCTTGAAAAACCATTGGATTTCCTTGCAATTCTTTACTGTTGTTTTTTATCAGAGTTTCATGGAGAATGTCAGCTGAAAGGAAACCTTGAACCTTTGCTAACCAGGGAGTGAAACTGGAAGTGACCCAAGTAGTATGAAATTGTTTGCAAGTTGAAATGTATTAAATGAATTAAATGAATTGTCTATTGAGCAGAAAAAACACCGGTCAGGAAAAGTTAAAGCTGATCCCTTGAAATGCTTGCTGTGGGTTATATGGCTTCTGTAACGTATATAATTACACAATGTGTGATGGTTTTTGCTGTATATCAATCCTGTTTTCCTGTGATGGTAACAGATATCTGAGAGAAAGGTTTTTATCTCCACAGAACTTGCAGTTTTGAGGTCTGGTGATGGTCCTTCAGCAAACTGCCTTGCTCTTGCTCTTCCTCAATCAACTAGCCATCCCAAGCTTAAAACCAGTGTTCTCTGGGAGAAATAAGTCTTCCTCAGTAATGACAGAACTATTAAATGAAGAATTTGGGGAAATCATATAAGAAAAGGTGGTGGGAGGGTCATGGGAAAGGTTGCTTGTGTCTGATTTATCTGCCCTGACAGGATAAAGTTACAGCATGAGGGATTCTTCACGGCCCCGCTCTTTCTCTCAGGCCAGTCTTTGGTCAGCCTTAAATTCTTAAAATTCCACCATCTGACAGAGTGAGTTAAAGGGCAGCTCTTCATCCTGCACTTGAAAAGCACACTGTCTTTTTCAGGAAGAACATTGGCTCTACGGAAAAGCTTGTTTCTAATTGTAAATCCTAGAGCACAAGTCTCATTCAGCCCACTTAGGATGTGGCGTTGCTCTCACAGATACTCCAATTATCAATTTGTCTTTTCTTCTCTACTCCTCTCTCCCTTGCTGTCTTTAAATTTGAGTTCAGCTTTGTGTTTCGAGTGGTAGCTATGTTTGTATGTCGGCAAGAGGAGCTGATATGAAGGGAAATGGCAGGTTTTTAAATGGATTGCCCCAGTAGGAGAAGTAAATGGTGCGGCTTTGAAGAGGAAAATGAGGCTGAGTGGGTGAGGTAAAACAGATAGAAAAAGAGCTACTTCTGCTGAAATTCACCCATGCGAGGAGATTACTGCTGTCACGTACCTTGGGTTAGGGGCAGTCTCTTTGCTTGGAAAACGCCTGTCATAATTTGGGCCTTGCCACAGTTTAAATCATGTTTCCAAAAATACTAAGATGGAAGCAGGCACCTGGCAAGGAAGAACTGAGCTTGAACTTTGGCAGTTATGAACAACAGGGAGTGGGGTCTTAACCTGGGAAGTACCGAGCTGCTGGAACAATAGCTGTTTATACCAGCGTTGCCTTGGGGGCGAGAGGGAGTTTCACTTGAGATCTATTATCATAGTTGTTCGTTACACAACTGGACCCACCATCACCCTCTCTCATTTTTTGTTGGGTTTTGGGTGTTTTTTTTAATTGAACTAGACCAATAAAACTGGACTTCAGTATTGCTTCCTCTTTCCATTGCTGGTGCCTGCCTTGGTTATCAGAAAAAATGGGAAGTTTAGAGGGAATTTAGGGGGTTTTTTCCCCAGCGTATTCATTGTCTCTTTCAAACACCACATCCATAGTGAACGTGCTCCCGTGGCAATGAAAAAAGCCCGCTCTTTGCAAATAGGGATGCTGACATGGAGATGTGCTGCAGGGCTCTCGGTGTCTGTGGCAGGATTTTGATTCTTGGTCTGGCGTTGGCTCTGTCAGTGCCCTCTGTCCTCCGCCGGGGCGCTGTGTGTTTGCTGTCATCGGCTGCAGCTGCTGTGCTGATGGATGGCGTGTGGGCAGCACTTCTCAAAGCGTCTCCAGGTTGGGGACTTGGAAAATGAGCAATTTGTGGCCTTCGGGAGCTAATTGCGGAGATGGTGGCGGAGGCAGAATTCCTCTTGTGGCACTGACCAGCTGCTGACCTTCTGTTTCAACTCCTGCAGCAAATCGGGGACAGTCTCCGTGAAAGCAAACCAAACCCCCATTTACTCCATCATTTTGAAGCAGAGGCATTGGTAGCTGTCAGGCTTTTGGAAGGTGTGAACAGGATCTCTAGCTATTGTGCAGCTCCTTGCTGAAGACTTATGGTTTGTTTTCCTGGGATCATTTTTGTCAGACTACGGTGAATTCAAACAGTCAGCATGATGGCAGCAAGGCTTGTTTTAGCCAGAGAATTTCATCAAAGCAGACACGTTGTGTGTGAGAGTGTTGTAGGAATGACTAACTCCTCTAGGCTGGTGGTAAACATGGGGGGTGAGCATGGTTGCAGTGGTGGGCTCCCATGGGGGAGTGAGTGCTCCTTGGCTTTGTTTTTGTTTAAGGAGAGTCCATGTGTAAGTGAAATTTCCAAAAGTGAATTGAAGAGTTTGTACATTGAAGGGTGAGGCTGGGTTTGGGTTGGGGGTGGGGGCAGGGTTTAAGAAGCTCATTAATTTACCTTTCCAAACTAGAGAAGGAAACACTGAACCTTAGGATTGGTAAGGTGTGTTACTTCCAAGTCCACAGGTTAAGTGTAATATTAAATATTACTATATGCAATATAGCAGCATTAGCAATGTTTTGGAAATTTGATAAAGTTAAGGCTTGTAGAAAAATGCTGAAGAAGGAACTTGTTTAAAGAGAGACCATCAAAGGGATTGTTTTGTTCAAGTATTGTCCTCCGTATTATTCTCTGTTGTGGTGTTGGGCTGTATATGTTCACCTGTCGTCAGTTCCTCATCGGGGATCAGGGTCACCCCGTGATACAGGTGTAGAACATACATCATGTTAATAGTTTATAGCAAACGTGCGGCGTGGTTTGTGTATGTAAAGCAATAACCGTTTTCCTTTTCTCCTGTCTCTTACCGCTCGATGTCCCAGCTATCTGGTCTAGTGGGATCTTCTGTCATTCTCGTCATTGCAGCACTGAGCGATGAATGTCTTCCATTCCGTATGTCCTGCAGGGTTACTCCTCTTCTCCCCGGGTAGTCAGTCTGCCATAAGCCTCTGATGGTGGTCTTCAGCAGCCGGCTTGTCCACTGCTGTCATTCACAGTCCTCTGCCAGTTCTCATTCGGTGCAAGTCACTTGCTTTCACAGATCACAGAATCATGGAATGGTTAGAGTTGGAAGGGACCTTAAAGATCATGAATTTCCAACCCTCCCACTAGACCAGTTTGCTCAAAAAAAGCGTGCATTGCTCTCTTGTTAACAGTGTACTTAGCCGGTCCTTTCAGGAGCTTTTTGGGCCCTGTGTGCTATGGAGGGGGATAAGGGATGATTTAAAGCTTGTTGAAACGTTTTCATCACGCTCATCTCCTTTTGGTTTGGATCTCATGTTCTGCCTCTCAGCTTTATGAAGGGTGAATGAGCACAGATGTAGTGTTGCGTGCAGATAACAGTGTGAGGCACAGCTTTAATGTATGCAGTCAATAATTAAGCGGCTGTGGGTGCTCTGCAGTTGGGGATGCACATCATGTTGTGGGAATTCTCTCCTGTGAGTGTACATGGGTTTTGCAGGTCCCCTTGAGGCTTTTTATGGCAAGTCTGGAACCAGATGTGCCTCCTACTCCTGTTCAGAGGTTTAGCCCATTCTTCAGGCCGTAATCTCCAGTCATTCCCTCAGTTACCGTGTCAAGGGTTTGATTAGGAAAACAAAGCATTTTATTCTTTACGTGCTGTCTACCTTGGCATCCTGATTTATTCTTTTTCCACAGCTGTTAGAGCCAAAATCTGATATAATCTTTTATAACTTTATTTTTAACATAAGCCTTAAGTGCACTCTGGTTGCCCTTTGTACCTCTTTTGAAGCCATGCAGCACTGCATCTCTCCGGTGATTGAGACTGCATATAGCCCTCCAAACTTGTTTTCCTTGGTGCTATGAATGTTGCAAGAACAACTTCACACTAATTCATATTTTCAGCGTGTATAGGAACCCTTAGGACCTGTTTGCCTTGCCTCAGATGACTGCTCCGACCTGCGCAGATGGCTTTAACGTGTGAGCCATGGTAGCTCCCAGCTCTGACCCAGTCTCTGTGAAGTAGTGGAAGGCACCAGTGTGTGCTTGATGTGCCTCATTTATTCACGCTCTTGAAAGCTCAGGCCACGTTGCTTTAATGCAAGAATTATGTCTAGTGTCTAAAGCATAAGTGCCACAGTTGTGAGCAGGAGGCAGGCTAGGCTGCTATTAAATATTTAGATTTAAGATGGTTTCTGTAGTTCTGGAGCCACAGCTCTCCTTATTGCGATCAGAGTCCAGTTTTTTGGTTCTTTCCTGAAAAGCTTAGTTGCCATCACTTAATCACGTGGCCGATTACGGTAGAGTGTCATCTTTTCAGCAGCGCACGGGGAGCTGCAGGGATTTTAGTCATTTCTAACAGAGTAATAGGTGTCTCAAATAAACACAGCTTTTTGGTGATGTCTGTCAAATCCCACATGCAATTTAGCATCCTTGTTCCGTCCTGGCAAGATGCATTTGAAGTGCAAACACATATGTTCTCCCTCGTCAGCCAAGCACGTTCCTGTCAACATCCGTCTGAAGCGGTACCAGGTATATCGACTTCATTAGCAGTCGAGTCCCAGATAATTAGGAGACTGTTGGGAATAGGAAAAACCACTTCTCTTACACATTGTTCTGAAAATGCACTTAGCATTTTGGTATGTTTAAAGAAATTGCAACCAGAATATACAGAGTTTTCACTTCAGGTTGGGTGAGGGAGGAATTAGTGCTAAATTTTGAATTAAGTAGTTGATGTCAGCTGCTTAGGAGCCCTGTGGTTTGTCCGCCATGTTACCCTCTGGAAATACTGATGGTAGTTAAAGGTTTGGTAGAAAAGCCTGGTTTATCTGAGTTGCTGTGGGTTTACCAGTGCTAAATGGCTTGCAGAGCTTTCAAGGTTTTGTTGTGTTGATAATGGATTTTAGGTTGATGTAGATGATGTTGGTGGGACTTTTCCACAGAGGAGTATAACACATGCTGCCATGACAGATTGGTTTGATTTAGGTTTATCACCTACACAGACCAATTGTGCACTCCTGTCCCTACTGTCCCAAAATATAAGTGTCTTTGCAGGTGTTGTCTTGCTGATGATGCAGAGCCCATAATCTTGCTTTCAGTTCACCTGGGTTTTTTGTTGGTTTGGTTGTTTGGGTTTTTTTTTTTTCCAATTCAGCGCAATCGAGTGGTACCAGGAATTTGCATGTAGTATCTGTGGAAATACAGGATGTCTCACCTTATTCCAGTGCTGTGCCTAGGGAATGGGTTCAGCATGTTCTGCTGCCCGTGTTGTTAGTTCTGCACTTTGAAGTGTGGATCCTGTGCTGTGCAGTCAGCGCAGCTGTTTACTGTCAGGTTTTGATGTATAGGCGTGACTGTATTTGGCACTACGTAGGAAATCTTTATTGGGCCAAGAGGTAAACTGAGAGGCAAGGAAACCTCACTATGCAAACTCTTACAGTTGCTTTTGTACACATAAGCAAGACATCTGGGTTCATGATTTGATTTTATTGTCAGAAAGGCACCATGCTTTTCCTCCCATTAAGTATGTAAGGTTATTGCTTCCCGTTTGCCATGAAATGGAAAATCCAGTGTAGAGACCTGCTGCTCAGAGGACGTGGATTTATATTGCTCATGGCAGCTTCTGTACAATTATTAAAACACATGTTGGAGTGGGCTTTACATGGTGTGGTGTCAGCCTTGGAGTCCTGTGTTACAGTCATTTCCCTGCCCTCTGACTGAAGTGAGCATTCAGGGAAAACTTGCTCCGTGTGAGAGAAGGAAATCCTTTACTCTGCTGAAGACCAATTTAAAGTAATAAGAGGAAACATAATGTTTTAAAGTTTGCTTACACTAAGGTATTCTTGGTTGGAAATGGCTATGAATTAAACTAATATTTTTCCTTCAAAAATTTCTTTCTAGGAATTATTCCTTCTATGTGCTTGACAACCACAATCTTCAGCAGCTGTGGGACTGGAACCATCACAACTTGACGATCAAGGAGGGGAAAATGTATTTTGCATTTAATCCTAAACTCTGTGTTTCTGAGATTTACCGCATGGAGGAGGTTTCAGGAACCAAGGGACGACAGAGCAAAGGAGACATAAATCCAAGGAACAATGGGGAGAGAGCTTCTTGTAAGTATACAAACAAAAAAAAAACATCTCAAGGCATAGTACATAGCACGGTGTCACCAAAACTCCCTCCAACACTGACATGTTGTTGTCTATTACAAAATTTGGGGTTTAGAAATTACAGCAAGCTTCCAATTATACCACTTGTTCAGTAGCTGTGAAAGTATGTTCTCATGCGTGGAAAATTGTGTGGTCACATAGTCACTGTCTCATCTGTAAAAACCATTGGGTGAAGACGACTGCTTTCCAAATACCCTTTTCTTTGTGACAGCAGCATCATTTAACAATAGGATCAAACCTGGGAAATGAGAAGTAAAACCTAGTGTTGCGGTATATCCAAAGAGGAGCAGTCCCTCTGTGTCCTTTGCAAAAGTGCATCATTATAGGTATTTTTCTCTCTCAGATATCTACTCTTTCTCTATAATAAGGAGGCTGCTGAATAACAATTCCATAGGCACCAAAACAGTTTCTGTTTATGTTTCTTTTCACCTCCTGCTGAATATTGTACCTTGTTGCTAGAAATGCTTGCTGTAAACTCAGTTATCTGGGCTTTATTTTCAAATTGTTTCCTTTTCAGTTGAGAACAGTTTTTAGTCTTCAGTATTCCTAAACTTCAGCATCTCTGTGTTTTATTTTGGATTCTGCAATAGTCAGAGTTACTGGAAAATCCTCTTTTGTCTTCGGTGATCTTCACATCAGGTCTCCAGGTGTAACCAACACATTTAAAAGCAATCTCTCATCTAGGGTTAAGATGACAGAACGCTTACAAATTTGACCTCATACTCAAACTCTTAGAACCGACAACACATTTTTCTTTGGTCTTTTTGTGGAGCTGAGTAAATTAAAATGGATCTTGTGTATAAGGCAAGTCCCCTTGTTCTGGATGGTGTTTACAAAACTAGGACACGTACTCTGCTGAATGTCTCTTTAGGCATGATGCATAAACGCAGATGGCATAGATCCTTGTTGTAAGCACACTCCATTCTTTGCACATTCAATAGAGCAAAGGCTTGCAGTCCTGGAGGAGTTACAGACACACAGCCAGTCCTTACTACTACTGAGGCTAGTGCCAGCCGCTGCCTGTTTTTTTGAAAAAACCATTACAGAAAGCTTTCTGACTCCGAGACAGGGAAAAGAATCAACAAAAGCTCAACTGCCTTTGAAAAGATAGCACCAATAGTGCCAGTGTACATGAGGGTGAAACCCTCTTTATTTTCAGAGCCTTCTATGGAACATCAGAAACTAACTCACACTTGACACTTGGAACACAATTTCTCCATCCAAGAATTAAGTTTTTAGAATGCTATTTTGTTTTGGATTGGAAAGCTCAGTGAATTGGTAGTGGGAAGCCATTCATTTGAAAGCTGCCGGCTTCCATCCAGCTCTGTTCAGAGTAGCTGGAAGCTGCTGCCATCAAATGGTTGTGCCGTATATGAACTGAGTTTTGGAGTTCTTGGTCCAGCCTCTCATGAACAGGAATGTAAACTGCTTTGGCCTTTCCATGTTGTCCATTCCCCAGAAAAAAATTGTAGTTGTCAAAAGTTGTCCTGGAAAGTGAGGACGCAGAGGCTGGCTGCTGCTCTGTGTGTCCATTCAAGTTGGATGATGAGTTTAGTGCTTCTGGACCAGTCTTGTGAATAAACAGGATTTCCATTCCTTGCTCAGGGACAGTCTGAAGTAATTTTCAAGGGCTTTGTGATGATGCATTAAAAGAATATCTGCTTCAGAAAAAAATAGTAACAAGTAGCTCCAACATATTCTAGAATGATTGCCAAGGTCGCTGCTTACCCTTAAGCGCTCAAATGTATTAGGATGAAATAGGAAGCTCAATGAAGACAAAGGGTGTTTGTGTATTGTGGCATCATAGGCATTACTGAAAAGGCTAATTAGCTAAAACTGATGCCTAAGAAACAGCAAAAACTAAGAGATGATGTGGTGCTGACTCTGTCTGTTTGTATTGCAGGTGAAAGCCACATTCTGCGTTTTGTTTCCAACACTACACTCAAGAATCGGATTAAGCTAACATGGGAACGGTATCGCCCGCCAGATTACAGAGATCTCATTAGCTTCACTGTTTACTACAAAGAAGCGTAAGTAGATGTTGTCAGAGACTAAATGAGGACAGTCCAAGAGATAGTAGACATTTTTGTTCTGACTTTTGGTTTACTAGCGAGGAAAGTTAGTCAGCAAAGCCCTTTGGGTAGTTCCTAGTTCATTCAGTTTATCTATTTCATCCTCAAGTCCCACATTTGTTCAAATTCTTTTCTTGGTGGAGCACAAACCTCCATTAAAAAGAGGATTGATTAAAGCCTACCAATGATTCCAAATCCATCAGAATGTTTCAAATTGGGGGCAGGGGGAAGAGATGGATGACTTGGCTGTTCTCGGGAGTCTTTGTAAGTCATGTCGTGTTTATTGAGATCTTTTCCTTCTTTAGTCATAGTACTGAGTAGAGAGCATCAAAGATGAGGATTTTGCTCTATCACTTCAATGACTTGTCCGCTCAGGGTTTGGGGTTGTTTAGATTATCTGGCTTTTGTAGTTTTCTGGATCAGTATCTCTTGCTAATGAAGGAGTGGGGCGATCACTGCAGAGATCCTGATTTCTTGGGAGGCGTCTCTGCTGTTGCGTGTCCTTGTAGTGTCTCATATTTAAAAGAGTCAGAAATGCAAATGAGTACAGTAATAACTCTCTGAGCAGTTTGGAGGGGTGAAAGGGAGGTTCAAAATGCTGCTAATGACATATGGAGCACAGAGCAGAGCACAAACTGCTGATGCCCAGCATCAGCTGAAAAAGGATACCGCGGTGACAGTGTACTGTGATGCAATGAAGTAAGTGCTGATGAGTCCGTAGTAATTAATAACAAGAATAGTACTTCATATGCTCTTGGACCAGTGTTGCAACTTAGGAAAAATAGAACTTGTATGACTATCTAAGTGTGTTTGTATTCTGTGGAAGGAAAAGGGGAAAAAAGCCTGTTGGACTGGTCAAGGCCAGTCAAGAAAGGTTAGCTTCTTTATGGTAAAAAGTCTAAATATGTCTGAAGCATTTCACTGGTTGTTTCTGATAAAAGAACCCCATAAATTTAGTGTTTTCTTGGAGAACATTGCCTTATTGCTGGTGACTGCAGTAAGACCAGCCACTAAAGCTGAACTCTGTGTTGTAGTATTTAGAAACAAAACCAGATTTAACTCTGTTTTGTTCTGCTGTGGAAAACAAGTAAGCTCTATTTGTTTCATTGAGCAACACTGAAGTGAGGCACTCATGAATATGTGACTATTTTTAAGAGAAAAAAAAAATTTATACTTATTTTTTATTTTAATATTTTAGGCCATTCAAAAACGTGACAGAGTACGATGGGCAAGATGCATGTGGCTCCAATAGCTGGAACATGGTCGATGTGGACCTGCCACCGAACAAAGAGAACAATCCTGGAATTCTGCTGCAGGGATTGAAACCTTGGACCCAGTACGCCATTTATGTCAAGGCTGTTACCCTCACAATGATGGAAAACCATCATATTCATGGAGCAAAAAGTGAAATCGTATATATACGAACCAATGCTGCAGGTGAGACCAGGGCTCTTGGGTAAGAGGTTGATAACGCTGCAGTTGTGCTTATTATATTATTATGTAAGTTCTGTTGTTAATACAGAAATTGAATTTATGTGCAGTTGATGTGCATAATGCTAAAAAGTTTCAGTAACTATGAAAGCAGCGTTAACATTTGAATTAAAACTCTGTGGTTGTTCAAACATTATTTTCATTGAGAACGATGGGATGTTTTGGAGTTAGGATTTCAGATTCTGTTCCGTTGGCGAAGGTTGATTTAAGCACAAATTCAGGTTGGGACTGGAGGTGGTTACAATTGAACCCTTAATAACCATTGTTAGTGGGGCATAAGTAAGAAATCTTTCTTTGAAATAGGGTGCTGGTTTTTCTAGCAGTGTAGAAATGGATTGGGAATCACTTTGAAAGTTTGCATCAAAATACGTTACAGAATGCTCTATTTAAATGCTGCCTTTTATTTTTTCCCCTTCCAGTGCCATCCATTCCCTTGGATGTTATTTCAGCGTCCAACTCCTCGTCCCAACTGATTGTGAAATGGAATCCTCCCTCTCTTCCCAATGGCAACCTCTCATACTACATCGTACGGTGGCAGCAGCAACCTCAGGACAGTTACCTTTACAGACACAATTACTGCTCCAAAGGTACGAAAACGAAACATGGTTGTGCTGAGGTTCCTGTGATTCTTACCTGCTCATGCACTTTATTTATGAGAGCTGAAGCCAATGCCCTGCTTCACAGTTCCTTAGTGAATAACAGCAGATGGAAGGGAATGGGTAAACACTGTGGCTGAGTTCATAATATGGAGAGAAAAGCAACCAACTGTTTCTGTTCTTTTCTTTTAAGATAAAGTCCCCATTCGAAGGTATGCTGATGGGACCATTGATACAGAAGAAGCTACTGAACCCACCAAGCCAGAGGGCTGTGGGGGAGAAAAAGGACCTTGTTGTGCCTGTCCAAAGACAGAGGCCGAAAAGCAAGCTGAGAAGGAGGAAGCAGAGTACCGCAAAGTCTTTGAGAACTTCCTTCACAACTCCATCTTTGTCCCCAGGTAACAGATTTTTGACACTCTCTTTGCAAGTGGGGCTAATAATTTAATGTATTAACACTTCCTAGAACTCAAGATTCCTGGACACGAAAGCTTATGTAAGTAACACCTGAAACACAAACATTTCCCGCCCTTTTCTAAGACAATCTGCAGCCTTACTTTGCAGTATCTCTTACTCGCTAATTTTTGCCTGTCTCTCTCAATTTTATCTAATAGTAAGGGTTCGTTCTTATATCATTCAAGGACTTCAGTGATAGTTTCTTTTCAGAGTCAAGAGTCACTTGAGGAGCTCTTTGTCTGTAAGGGTTTCAGAGATGAGCAACATGTGGCAGACAAAGGGTTTCAGATGTGATCTTTCTCTAAATAGCCATTTAAGTGCTTATGCTCCTAATCTGAAGATTTATTTGCCTTTGAAATTGAAGGCGTAGTCACCTTGCAGAATTGAAACTGGTCTTCCTTTCTCACTCCACTAATTGCAAAGGGTATATTGGTTTCCTGAGTCTGTGCTGCAGAGAAGTACTAATAGGCCCAGGCTTCCATGATAAACACTACTGCTTACACATGAAGTGGAATAGTAACGATTTTATGATGCAACATAGAGTAGATACTACTGAATTAATTGGTGATTTTGATCCTTGAGTTTCCAATTTATCCTTCATGTAAGCTGTTCTTACTTCAGTTAATTGGATCCTGGGGCCTAGCACACAGTGTATAGCTGTTACGTTACAGTCTATGAGCAATCAGATTTCAATCGTGCATGTTACCTCATTGTCTTTGGCAGGTAAAATTTACGGTGAAGTCCTGTGCTTGAGAATTCAAAAATGTGGCTCTTCTCTTTAAAACTGGTTTATTTCCCTCCCCATTGTGATTTTTGGACCTTTATTCAAGGATGTGTTGAATTTACTTGTTTGGAGTTGTGACTGTGATGTGTGCTGAGCTTCTTTGCTTTGTCCAAAAAATGAGGAACTAAATATTGCCTCTCTTTGGAAAGGCTAAGTATTGGATCTGAGCTGACTTTGAGTCACATTTGGCATTCATGGTTGAATTTGTGCTGTGTTTCCCTACTGATGATGAGAACCAGCCCCAAAGACGAGGTACAGAGAAGTAACAGCCACCGTGACTGGCCAGGACGTAATTCCTGGGCGATGTGAAATTTGTACATGTGATCTGAATTTGGACTGTATGAAATAGCACAGCAAGGAGTTCTGACAGGCATGTGTGAGGTCTAAACTACTTGAAATTCTATTGCAAAAGATTTTATTTCACCAAAGCTCTGTACTTTAAAATGTGGTATCTTCTCCCAAACTTTCTTGCCTTCCCCGTCCGAAAGGAAACTTGACAAACCCTGAACTCGGACAGTAACAAATAAACTGACCCGTTGACAAAGGATTTCCTGAAAGTTTCTCCCTTTTCCATTTTTCTTAACTTACTGTCATATGGGTGTGTTTTGTAACAGCAAGGGCAGATAAAGTACAATGCTCAGAAATAGCTGCATAGCTAAGCAACTTTAAAGAGACTGTTTGTTAGAGAAATTAAAGATTACCTGCTAGTGAGACATTACATGGGACAAATCTAAGCAGCTTGGCACTGCTGATGTCTATTTTTTTTTTAAAGTTAAGTTAGTTAATGTGTTCATGCAAGCTTCAATAGTGGTGTTTCCAGTGTTCTACCTGCATGTAATACAGTGTGAAAATACTGGATTGTGTGGTTTTAAGGTTGTTTAAAAAGCCTGTTGATTGAATCTTGTGTGCAAGTTCTGGATGACCCTGTGTGTGTTACTGGCAGTGGGGAGGTGGACTTCAAAGCTAAGGACTCTGGTTAGTGTTGAAGAGACATTCACAACCACAGGAGGGATGAGATTATTCTTCAAGTTTTTTTCTTCCTTCCTTTCCTTTAACAGAACAGATGAATTTTCATATTTTTATCTCTAGACTTCCTTGGATGCTTGTTTTCTGTCTTTATCTGTGCCTTTCACAAAAGCAGGAAGATGCTTGACCAAAAAGCAATGGTGTCAAATCTCTTGATGTTTTAATCATGTTTACTGTCCTGTGGGTCTTTTTCTCCTCCTCATATGACTGTAGTTTTCCTCATCAAGTTTTGTGTTGCTTTCTCTTTACCTTTTTCCCCAAAGGCCAAAGGAGTGCTGTAGTCATCCCCTCCATATCCCAGGATACTACCACCAAAGAGTCGAAACTTTGTGCATCCCGTAAAAGCAGTAATAGATATTGTCATGCATTTGGGTGCTTACATTGGCACAAGATTTTGTGTTAGATTGAAAATGAACTTTCTGTTTTCACTGCTTTTAACACAAAATCTGTACAAATGTCCATCAGTTCAGTACTAGGCATCCCATGTGCTTTTAGCAGTTTGTAAGTTAGTTCTTTCTACTGAGTTAAAGCAATAAATGAATCCTAAGCAAGGTGAGTAGGTGTAATAACTTCATAAATACTTGCTTACGTCTTTAGTAACTTCATAAATAAGTGTTTAGATCTCCTGTGAAATACCCTCGTGCTCCACTGACAAGTTAAGACGTTTGCTTAAAACAATTTCTTGGTAACTTAGGAAACTTTTTGCTTGTCTTCATTTCTTTCTGTGCTGTGGATACATGGCATCTGAGAGCATCAAAATGACTACTCAAGACATAGTAAAGGGATTTTTGGAAAATTTTGTACACAAAAAAAAACGTTACACAAAAAAACCCCAAAAAACCCAAAACCCAAAAAAACCCCAAACAAACCAAAACCCCACTGATTTCATCCAGCCTCTGCTAGAAGATTTCAAAACCAAGTCAGCCTGGTTTTGGCTCTCTCTGCATCATGCTGTTCTGTGGCTGAATGTACTAAGACGGTATATTTGACAGTGAATTAACTTCTCCTGTTGAGTCATCTTTCTTCCTGTTGGGTGTTTGAAGGGAGGCCTTATTTGCCTGATTTAGTAACTCGCTTCCCGACAGAAACGTGTTAGACTTCATCTTTCTCCTTGATAACCCTTGTGCTGACCAGGTGTGAAATGAGCACTGGCCAAGGGATTTCAGGCGGGATAGGATTTGAGCCAGGACTGGTTTTGTAGTGTGACTCTTCTTACCACCTTCTTTTACTCCCCGGATGCATTGCTTTCCAGGTGTCACACCTGGAATGTCAGAGACTAGGAGAGGGGGATCTGGAAAGCCAGCTTGCCCACTGTAGTTAATGCTTCTGTCCGAAACAGCCTTAGATCTGACACAAGACCAAGTGACAAATCTCAGGGCTAGCAGTCAGGTGTTGGTTAGCTAATACAATTCACGTGTCTGTGAGAGTATCTTCATATTGACGCTTGTACCGATGCTCAGGCCTGTTCCCTGCAACAGATTCTCAGGCTTGAGAAAGTAGTGGTGTTGCTGAAAATCCTCAAGTTTTTAACTCCGCATAAATTTCATACAGATGGCTGTGAAGCAAAGCAAAGTTGCTCAGGGAACTCTTTGCTGTATGCAATATTAGTGCTGTGTTTTCTCAGGTAGGAAGGTTGTTCTTTTGCAGAGCTTTTGCGTGTATGAGAGTAGAGTCACACAAATCACCACGTAGTGGTGGTGGTTAATGTTCACGGTTTTCAGCTGCCTTCCAAGGTTTCTTTTCTCAGCGCAATACATTCAGAGTTCTGTAATTTCATTGCAACTGAAAAGGAAGCTAAGCCTACTGAGAGAGGGAGCTTTGCTAATCCAGCAACTTCAAAACAGTGTTTTCCCCAACCTTTTCAACCTTTAACATCTGATTTTTATTTTAAGTGTCAACATCACTGTCATTAAATACAAATCTGAGCTGTTTATTGAATAACAGTGAGCCATTTTTGCTATTCAGTTTATTCGTGTGAGGTCAGAAGTTTGGACGTTTATCTTGGAGCACAGTAGGAGCTTCAGAGTTTTGATTGATATCTGCCCAAAAGAGAGAGTAATAGGATGTGCTGACATGTTGCAGGTTCAGATTAGGAGAAAGCTTTTGCCTTGTTTTGCAGTTTCCTTTATTTAGCTTTTTTAATAGTGC
This sequence comes from Nycticryphes semicollaris, assembly GCA_013400055.1. Taxonomy (NCBI): domain Eukaryota; kingdom Metazoa; phylum Chordata; class Aves; order Charadriiformes; family Rostratulidae; genus Nycticryphes; species Nycticryphes semicollaris. The sequence goes on along the minus strand of VXBJ01002543.1, from coordinate 1,006,835 downwards.
AGTTACATATTTTACTGGGGTTTTCTGCACAGAGCTGGAGGAAAAGCGGTGTTTCTCTAAAGAGACCTTTTCTGTACCTGTCTGTTTGTTCCACAGACCCGATCGGAAGCGGAGGGACGTGTTCCGGATTGCAAATGCCACTTTGGCCACTCGAAACAGGAACACGACTGGGACAGATCACTTCACCAATGTTTCTGACACAGAGGAGAGTGAGGTGGAATACCCGTTCTTTGAGACCAAAGTGGATGGCAAGGAGAGAACTGTCATCTCCCATCTCCAGCCTTTTACTCTTTACCGCATCGATATTCACAGCTGCAACCATGAAGCTGACACACTTGGTTGTAGCGCTTCCAACTTTGTCTTTGCAAGAACCATGCCTTCAGGTACGGTCTCCCAAGTATAAAGCTTTGTCTCCCGCAGAGACAGCAGTCTCAGGCAGGACAAACCCTCCAAAACCAGTTAATGAAACAGGAGAGTATAATTAAAAAATTGTATGCAAGATCATGAATTGGAACTATAGAAAACTTTGTTAAAGTAATTTCATGTCCTTGACTGGCCTCACATGCATATTGAGAGGAGCCCTGGAGCATCTCTCTTGCGAGGAAAGGCTGAGGGGCTTGGGTCTTTTTAGTCTGGAGAAGACTGAGGGTAGGTCTGATCAACGCCTGTAAATACTTAAGTGTGGATGTCAAAAGGATGGGACCATTTTTTTTTCACTGGGGCCCAGTGACAGGACAAGAGTTAACAGGCACAAGCTTGTATGTAAGAAGTTCCATCTAAACATGAGGAGGAACTTCTTCACTGTGAGGGTGGCAGAGTCCTGGAAGAGGCTACGTGGTGAGGTGGTGGAGTCTCCGTCTCTGGAGACGTTCCAAACCCACCTGGACACGTTCCTGTGGGACCTGCTCTGGGTGGACCTGCTTTGGCAGGGGGGTTGAACTAGGTGATCTCCAGAGGTGCCTTCCAACCCCATATCATTCTGTGATTCTGTGAGTGATAGGTATTGAGTCTGTCCTGTGACCTGAAGAAAGGTTGGAAATGCAGGCACTGAGTACACAGACAATTGAGAGAGAATCTGTTTCCCAGCCATTTAAGACCTGCAGAGCTGGTGGCTTAAAAGGTTTTATTCTTCAGTTCCCTGTATGCTGAATGGAGACAGGGGAATGTTTCTCTGCTAATGTTTAGCTTTGCTGTGCTTGCTCTGAACTGTTTGCAGATGTTAGAGTTTTGCTGGTGGGAATGTTTGCCAAATGTTTCTTCTGTCACAGAATTGACCACGCATTTGTCCAGCCTGGAAAGAGGAAGAGCACTGTGTTGTTTTTGTGCCCTGTCCCCAGCATCTAGTGTCCTTCAAATAGGAAGCATTGAGTGCTCTACTTGTGTTTGGGACTTTTATAGATTGTACTTCTCCTGAGAAGAATAGAGATGATTTTAGTGTAAGCTCATATGCATCCAGTAAAGAGCTTCTGACTCCAGCAGATGTCTGGGAATATTTGATGCAGAATGGTAGCGATTTTGTTTTGTTTCTGGAAGGAGAGACTTACCATAATCCAGATCCAGCTGTATCAGAAAAAAAGCAAAAAGTATTGCTTATTTCAAGGAAATAAGGAAAACTCTGAGATCAGGGAAAAGGAAATAAATGTTCCCAGATTTTTAGTGCATGGCCTTGAAAATTAAAGGCTAAACAATTCTGTTTTCTTCTAAACCTAACAACTGTATTTAAAAAAAAAAAAACAAAAAACAAAAGTGGCCTTTTTTCTTCGACTGAAATGGTCTTCATATTCCTGTTGAGGTTTGAGTAGAAGACATGAAATTATCCAGGGTGAAATAGAGATAAAGCCATTTCTGAATTGCTGATGAGACTCCATTTTAAACTGTGACAGATTCCCTAAGACTGGATGTTTTAGGAAAGGGATGTCAGTGGCTCAGATCTTGCGTGTTCGCAGCTGCTGCAGGCAGGCTGCTGATCACAGCCGTTCGATGGCAATAGCTGTGTCTGCCCCGTGGGTTCTGGGGGAATGGAGAGTTTGGAAGGAAGAACCAGAAGCTGATAAACAGGTTCTGAGGCACGTGATGGAGCAGAGTGACTACCAAAGAGCCTGTAACTGGTGAAGATGTGTACACCGTACTGTTTTTCTGGCAATTAGCAGTTCAGACTTTGCTAATCTCTCCAGCAGGCCCCTGGCGAGTGCATTTTGCTCTCTGTGTCTTCGAGTAGCACTTAGTGCAGTGCTTTGATACCTAAAGAATAGCATGAACCCTTTGTTTTCCTCTATGGTTGCATAAGTTCCTGTTTCAGTAATAGTTGTTCTTCTCACATCACTTGGTAATATTTTACAGAGGGAGCAGATAACATTCCAGGAACGGTAGCATGGGAAGCAAAAGAGGAAAATACCGTCTACTTGAAGTGGTTAGAGCCTACCAATCCAAACGGGCTGATACTAATGTATGAAATCAAATACGGGCAGCATGGAGAGGTGAGGATTTGACATTTCTCTGTTCAGAGTTACTGTCTATAACTCTTAATTTATACACAACATGGGGGTCTGTCTTAAGATGCTTTATGCAGTGCTGCAGGCCAAAGATGAAGACTGTGATTTGAAACACCCAGCAGCAACAACCATGCCCTTCTTTTGTTTTGTTTGACAGCTTTTGAATTCTGTCTATCTCCTTAAGGCGTTTGAAGAAAAACTGATCAGATCGGGCTTTTAGTTAAATTAACTTATCCTGCAGCTGTGTTGCTTTCTCAAGAATGAAGGAACGTGAGGATATTAACATGAACTGCAAATTGCCTTTTTCTTTTAGGAGAAGCGGGAATGTATTTCCAGACAGGAATACAAGAAGCTTGGAGGAGCTAAACTAACTCATCTGAACCCTGGAAACTATTCTGCTAGAGTTCAGGCCACTTCCTTAGCTGGAAATGGGTCGTGGACTGAGCCAGTCTCGTTCTATGTGCAACCCAAATGTAAGAAAAATGTTTGTTTGCTGCATCCAACTGTGGGGACTCTTGTTTTGTTAATAATTCCTGATCTTCATGTACGTAACTGGGCATGTGGGCCTCTTGCCTGTACCCTGAACACTGCTCTTATTTGCTGATGCTTCTATGGGAACTCTTCCCTGTTCCATTCTTTGGAACAACTGGGAGATGCATCTGAGGTGTGGTCCTTCCCTTGCATACATTCTGTATCTGTGGGAGGTGCACACAGGTGGTGAGTGTGTAGAACACACTACTGTGGCTTCCTGTGATGTATAGCGCTGTTGGGAATGTAGACATAACAAAACAGAGTTGGATTGTACCAAACCTTTGACAAAAAAAAAAACCTGCAAAATAATTTGCAAAATAATACGAGAAACAACTTACTTGTTTAGAGGCTGGCAGGCTTTTTAAATATCAAGGTGCTTTGTCATACGGCCTGTTCTGAGTGACATTTGATACAGATAACATCCTGATGAAAGGGTGGTGCTGGTCCTGGCAATGGGTGTAATTTATATTTTGGAAGACCACCACCATGAATCACGGAATTTAGTTAGAGTTGGAAGGGACCTCTAGAGCTCATCTAGTCCAACTTCCCTGCTAAAGCAGGGTTGCCCAGAGCGCATCACTCAGGACTGCATCCAGGTGGGGCTTGAAGGTCTCCAGAGAAGGGGACTCCACACCCTCCCTAGGCAGCCTCTGCCAGGGCTCTGGCACCCTCAACCGAAAGAAGTTTTTCCTCATAGTTGAACGAACTTCCCAGGTTCCAGCTTGTGCCCGTTGCCCTTCATCCTGTCACCGAGAACCTCTGAGAAGAGTCCGGCTCCATCCTCCTTCAACCCACCGTTTAGATACTTAGAAGCATTAATAAGGTCTCCCCTCAGCCTTCTCTTCTCCAGGCTAAAGAGTCCCGGCTCTCTCAGCCTTTCCTCATCAGGGAGATGCTTCAATCCCTTAATCACCTTTGTTACCCATAGTGTCCACAAAGACCCTCTCAAGAACTTCTGTATTTAGTTGTAGAGCAGAGGTACCCACAGAAAAAACTGGAACTCCCTTTTTTTTTTTTT
>VXBJ01002543.1:976856-1002462 GCA_013400055.1 Nycticryphes semicollaris | reverse complement strand
TTTTTTTTTTTTTAAAAAATCCTTCTCGATTTCCTTATGGCTGGACTTTAAAGAACTTGAAGGAAAAAGCTGTGTGTGTGTATTCTGAACGTAAGTACAAGCAATTGCAAGGTGATCAAAAGGTGGAAAAAAAGGTGACCCTAGAAGTGTACAATTACGTATTGTTCGCTGAGGAATGTAAGTCCTGAAGCATAACTTGTGAAAACAAACCCCAGACAGACACTGTTCTGTGCAAAATTAATACTTTTCACTGTCTGTTTTCTTGTTCCATTCATCTGTAGTCAGGGAGTGTTTCTGAGTACATTTTTCCACATCAGACAAGAAAATGACTACTTTGATTTCTTCCCTGTATGGAAATATACTGAGTGGGTTTTGAATGTTTCTTTGTTAAGGGAGATTTTATAGAAAGCCTGATACAATTGTTTTCTTGTTGGTTGCAGCAGCCAACTATGGAAACTTCCTGCACTTGATAATTGTGCTCCCTATTGCTTTCCTGCTCATCATTGGGGGGTTACTGATAATGCTGTACGTCTTTAACAAAAAGAGGTGAGTTGTATGTGCTTCTGGGTAAAACTGCAGGAGGGGAATGTTTATTTTCAAATCTGTGCTCATGGAGCAAGTCAGAAATTAAAAAGGGAAATGAAATGGCATTCAGAGGACTGGAGAAGCTAAAGTAGATTCTGTCTTGTTGGTGTGTAAAAGGAGGTGGTTTAGAGTTACCAGTGAGCATCTGGCTGCCGCTTGAGATACGAAGAGGCTTTTTATTACAGTATCGTGTTTGGGAGGGAAGAGGGAAGGGGTGTCAGGAACACATTCCAGCAGGACAACGATGGCAGACACCAAACCTATATAATCAGAAGCTTTGACTGGCACACGGGTCAATATAAATCATGAAAACCTTAGTTCAATTTAGGTTAATGTGATTTCTGGTGGATTCTAGACCTTTTTTTTTTAAGTCTTTACATCCACTTGAAAAACTATGTCCTAGATAGAACGGTCTATGGGACTGTTCTGTTGGTGTGTTTTCCTTAGTTTTGTTTTTTATAACCAGTGATTTGGGTTTTTTATGTAATTGAAGTACATAATGAAAACTTAATAAAAGTCTGTGCAAATTTTCAGCCTTGCAACTTTCTAGATACAGAGGTTTTTTATTACACTCATACGAATGAAGCTCATCGAGTATCCCATTATTTCCAGCTCAAACTCATTTGTGTGCAGACAGTAGTACCTGTTCTCCTCAAGCACTCCCGAAAGTGAAGTACTAGTGAAGCACAATACCTGCCTGGCCTTCCCTTGGGCTCTCTTTGGTGAAATGCCTGATAACTCATCCTTCTTTAAATGGTTGTTCTAGCCCACAAGAATTTTTTGTCTTTGATTTTTTCTGACATCCGATTGATAATTTTATTTCTACAGCCTGCCTCTTGAAAGAGCTCTCACAGTGTGGAATAAATACCTCTTACTCTGAAAATCACTCCAGTGAACCAGGAGTGTGTGTTTTTAAAATAAAATAATAGAAACCCTTACGATATACTTGACTGGAATCCCCCATTAAAAACAATCTTCTCCTTTGCTAGGTCACTTCTCTTCCTACAGCAGAGCAGGTGATGTTAAAGCATGTTCTCAGCCACAGGTCTCCTGGGTGTATGGCCGTACAGCAGCCTGCCTCGGAGCAGGTTTACCCAGCAGCTAAAAGTACTTTGTGTTTATGCTTTTCTGGTGCTCATTTGGTATAATGAAGACTGCAGGTTCCCTGGGAAAGCTGTTCTGGGCTGGTTTCCCATTGATTATGTGAAGTAGAATAAGAACTTGGTTTGTCTCCTTTGTCTGGAAAGCCCTCCACGTATAGGAAATAATACTCTGTGGCTGAGCAAATGGAAAAAAAATCTTTAGAAGAGGTGGTCAGAAATTTTCTTAGGTTTAAAGATTAAAAAAGAAAAAAAATATATATTATTTCAACAGGAACAGTGACAGATTGGGCAATGGAGTACTTTATGCTTCTGTGAACCCCGAGTACTTCAGTGCTTCAGACGGTAAGTGTGGCCTTACCCTTCTCACGCTTTTGCGTTCATACATTCTGTCTGTGGCTGACTTTGAAAGGTGTGAAAATCTAAAAGGATGTTAGAAAACTGCTTGCTGTCTTCATTTTATTAGCGCAGCCATGGAGTCCATCATTGGTAATATATAAATGTCACCTGTCTGTTGGAACTGGGGGGTTCTTGACATTTTTCCTGTTGTTTATTCAGCTGGGGCAAATTTGTATGCATTGGTTCAACTTTCAGGTTACTATCTGCTCATCTAGTGATGTTTTCACTGGAATAAAGGAAGGATTCATTAATTCATCATTCCTCTTTTGTATTTTAATCCCTATTCTGACCTGTCAGAATGAACCTACTGCTTTTCTGTGTGGAAAATAGCAACACTTACAAAAAAACAATACTGTCTCATCGCTTCCCGTTCCAATAAAACTCTCCAAAAACTTTGCATAGTTACAGAAAGAGAAAAGCAATATTGTGGGCATCCAAACATATCACATGCAGAAACGTTGTGCTAAAAATAACATGAATGTTTAAAGTAATCAATATTTGTTTCTCTTGATATCTGGAGTGTAGACAAGCCCATTTTTCTGTAGCTGGTAAAAACTTTTTAAGGGTAGTTTCAAATTGACCTAATGTATTTATGACTGATTTACATATTTGGTGATGACAGTATTTGGAGGTATTACTGTGGCAGTGTTTAGATCCCAGCTGGTGTATTTGTGTTGAGTGCTCTGTTAATAGAGTGAAATAATTGTAGTTCTGAAGTCAGATGTGGGGTTTATGGGGACATCTTTCATTTCTTAGAATTTTCCATGGGAGACATAATGTGGATGATAATGCTCCAGCATTTAAAAGCATCTAGGAAGTAAAAAAAAGTCTTTAAAACTTAAAACAAAACTACTAGAACAGGGGGCTGCTTTTTTGTTTTTGCTTTCTATATGTTTGTATTATTTTCCTGTATTTCCCTACCGGGGGAGGTTGTGCCTGCTAATGCTGTGGATGAACTTCTTGCCAGTTCTTGTGTTAGCTGTCCCTGAGCAGCTGGATGAGCCTGGCAGTCCAGGGATCCTCAGCTCCGCATCTCCAGAAAGCCCATGTGCTGGAGTTGCCATGAAATGGAGAACCTTGGAAATTCAACTTTTTGGCTAAATGAATTATTTTTAAAAAAAATAAAAAAAAAAGCAACAGCGTTACTGCTGGAACCCTACTTGCTAGATAATTAAGTGCAGGAAGAAATCAGAACATCAGATGAATTTCCTTGAGGCATCAGTTCCTCTGTTCATGGTTTAGTTTGCTACTGCTGCTGTAGAGTTCTTGTCAAAATAGTGTTTCCAAAAGGCCCGAGGAGGCTAATGGGTTTAACCAAAGTGGCAGCAGGCTCTTTTGCTGTTATTTTTAATACTGGCACCATTAGGGTTAAAGGTCTCTCAATGTTCATGCTATAATCCTCTATTTTTGCATCCTGTCACTTCACCCATGCAGAGCATGTGACACGACCGTCCCCTCCTCTGGTGACTGATAGGCAGCAGCATCAGTGACTGCTCAGATGTCTTCTTGCCCGAGGCAGTTCTCCCTCTTGGCAGTCACCTTCTGAGATCTCTCTTCTGCCTTGGATCAAAGACTTGCAGCAGCAGCAGGTTCTGCCTTTACTGGTGCAACACTGTGTGTGCAAGTGATCAGAATAGTTTCATGCAAAGAGCCTACTAGATCAGAGAGTCTCCTTCCCTCTAGTCATAAAATCAATCTGTTAATAGAGAATACAGCAGACACTAAACTGGTAACAGATGATCAAGTATGTTTGATGCTGTCTGGAAGAATTAGAAGACCAAGGATCCCAAGAAAAGCTCAAGCCTAAAATATTGATTCAAGCCTCTTCCCACCCAGGTTTTGTGCTTTAAGGTTCCTTATTTCTATCCTGTTGTGTCAGTACCGTAGTGAGGCCACTTCAAGTCCATTTATACATTTCTTTTAAGATGTATTTGTGTGCCAAGCATCTGCTTACCTCTGTATGGGAAAGACCATCAGCATTGTGTCTTTACAGTAAGCTGTTTGGGCAGTTGGCATCATGAAGCAGTGAGTGATCGCACCACTTGCAGAAGTGGAACATCATGGCCTGTTCTTTCTCTCCTTAGTGTATGTTCCAGACGAATGGGAGGTGCCCCGTGAGAAGATCACCATGTGTCGGGAGCTTGGGCAAGGCTCCTTTGGGATGGTGTACGAGGGAATAGCCAAGGGAGTGGTGAAGGATGAACCGGAGACCAGGGTGGCCATCAAGACTGTCAATGAGTCCGCAAGCATGCGTGAGAGAATAGAGTTCTTAAACGAGGCCTCGGTGATGAAGGAGTTCAATTGTCACCATGTGGTAGGTCACGACAATGTGACGAGGCTGTGATTCATACAGGACACATCTTCACTGACTGAAGTGGGATCTTGGGATTTTACCTTCAACTCAATGCAGATTTATAACGTTATTGTGAGATGAGAGTCAAAGATCTGAACCTAATGTGCTTTCAGACCTTTCCTGCGGATTCACAGGTGTTCGGGGCTATGTATCGACATCAGTAAATGGTGACTATAGTTCAATTAGCTGTATTTGTAACTGAATGCTTGTTTTTCCTCTTCCAGGTTCGGCTGCTTGGTGTTGTTTCTCAGGGCCAGCCTACGCTGGTTATCATGGAGCTGATGACACGTGGGGACCTCAAAAGTTACTTGAGATCATTGAGGCCAGACACAGAGGTGAGTCATGAGTTGCTGGATTGGTTTTTTTTATTCCTTCAGTCAGAATCATCTTGAATGAAACAGCCTCATGTTGGAACCAGCAGGCAATTAGCCTTTCTTGCTCCTTCTACTTAAGCTCTAAGAACAAAACATGAGCTGCTCTGTGATCTGCAACACCTTTTTTCATGAGGTAGCTATTGCAAGTAGCCCAGTGCGCTGCATGGAATAGGTCCCTCCTTGTGTTACTGAGTCCTGTTTTCGAGATTTGAATTAAGTCTCTTGTCTAATGTAACGACTCATCAAGATGTTAAACAAAAATTTGGTTGGTTGAAACATGCATGTTAGGATAATTGCTTCATGTTTTATATCCTGCATGTTGCCTCTGCTGGAAAGTAAAAATCTAGTATCTTAGCTAATCCGCACACTAATATATAGGTCATCAGTCCAGCAGCTAAAATTGCCACGTGATACAGGGTCTGAAGGATGAAGATGACACATAGGTCACTTACCACTGAAATCATAGTAGGCTATGTAGAAAATGAGCTCAGCAGCTTTTGCCCTTGGTCTAAAAATTCTGATATGAATAACTTAAAGGAACAGAACATGAGCACAAGAGGTGCACAAGAGAATGCATGTGGTATAAAGGGAGGGCATTGCACGTAGCAAGAGCAGATTGCTTACGTGATTGGGTACAGAAAGTAATTGTACTGAATAAAGGATTCAGAAAAAACTCCAGTAGAACTATTGACTAAGAGCTTGACTAGCGTTTATGATTAATAATGTTTCAGGTTATATGAAATAATTCGGTTTTAATTCAACAAGCTTCATAAAAGGGGACAATGACATTAAATAGAAATTAACAAAATGATGAGCTCTCTGTTTGGCTTTTCTCTGTTGTGTGCTGGTGCTCTCCAGAGAAGTCTGTGATAGGCCTGTACTGAATTCCCTGTTGTCCTTGGTGTGCAATGGACAGAGTTGGGCAAAGTCTTCTGATGACCTGTAGAGGAGACAGGCAGGATACTTCAATAAGGCACGGATGGAGAGCTTGCCTGCTCACTGGCTTTACCAGTAATTTAAGCATGCAGCTCCCATACCTCTCTCTTCCTGCTGGGGATTCAACTCGCCTTGGTTCTTCTGGGCTTTCTTGGTTGTGTCTTCTCGGCTCTGATAAGGGGTTATTGCATTTGGCTCTTGGAAGCCTGGCAGTGGTGGGTATGGCTCGTTATCTCAACACAGAGTGGCACAGTTTGAAAGTGATGATGGGACTGGAGATGAACACTTTCCATGGAAGGTGAGTAAGGGACAGATTAATCTCTGGATGGGGATGTGATAAACGTTGAGTGACTTGATCTGTGTGCTTTAGGATCTTTGTCATCAGTAGAATTCAGAATGTGAGGCTGTGGTTTTGGGTACTCTGTCAGTGATGATTATCCAAGTAGTATAAAGCTTAGGCTAATTCATGGTGGTAAGGGATGGTGGGACTTCCCTGATTGTGTGTAAATACCTGAACTCCTTTGTCCATGAGACTGAGAACGGCAGAAACCATGTATCCAGGGATGCTAAGGAGTGAATTAGCTTCAGAAGAAATTGTCCCATAACCTTTTTTGCTGTTTACAAACAGAAGTAATTTAAGAGACATCTGGTTATGGGGAATTGGGCAACAGGAAATGAAATCATTTAACATCTTCTGGTTGTTTAACAGTAGAAATCTCTAAAGTAAGCCTTCTGTTTTGTATCTCAGAGCTTGGGTGGCAGAAGGATAGGCATTTAAACTCCATATGTGTAAGATAATATCCTTACACCGAAAAGTCCTTCTTTGCTTGTGTTCCCTAAAATAGTATGACCCCATTCTAGAGTCATTTGGGAGTTCTGTTTGTATTTTTAGAAATAAAAAACAGTATGTTACAGTTTGCTGTAGCAGTTACTTTTTCTTTCCTCCTTACCTGTTTTATCATCTTAATCTTGCTCAGAGTAATCCTGGCCAGACACCTCCAACACTGAAGAAGATGATTCAGATGGCAGGAGAGATTGCTGATGGGATGGCATACCTCAACGCCAACAAATTTGTTCACAGAGACCTCGCTGCGAGAAACTGCATGGTGGCAGAAGACTTCACAGTGAAAATTGGAGGTGTGCTTTTTTGACTTTTACACAAATGAAACCCATCATCCTGAGAAACTGGCATCTTAGCAGCCGTTTTAATTTTTTTTGAAAGCTGTTCGAAAGACCTTTTTGAAACTTAGATCTAGTTGAGACTTCTGCAGGATGAAATGTGTTCCTTATGAAGGCTTGTCATGATTGAAGACCTGTGAGCAGTCAACATTGAGTTGAAACTCTTGGAATACCTCTACTTGCTGCTGTTCCAGTGAGGAAATTTTATTGCGTGTGGGTTTAAAAAAGAGGTAGCGAAGCAGTGATTTTGAGGTGCAGATGCTGCAGACATCTGGGTGGATGGCGTAGTTACCACTGCTGTGTCATTTGCTTTTCTGTTAATGTGCAAAAATAATTCCACTTCCTGGTTATTGATTCAAGAATAAGAATTTTAGGATTATTTTAAAGCATATCTGATTTGGAAGGGGAACGTAAGGCTTCGCTTCAGCTGGATGCTTTCCAGTCTGAACTGGAGTTCTGCTTTCCAGACAGCAGAATGGCTTTTCCTCTGCTCTGCTGTTAGAACACCACTTTCTTTTTTTTTTTTCCCCTTCACCATCCCTCCAAAATAGTGCCAGATGAGGGTTTTTTTCAGACTTCTCTCCAGAGAGGATGATTTTAAGCTTTTGGCTGTTTTTGAGTTGTGCATATTAAAATAACATGTATAGCAACGGCCTTCTGCTGTAGGAAACTAATTCTTTTTCTCTGAGCTTAACTCAACTATTTTGATAATTTGTGTAAGTAATCCTGTCATTTGGGAGAAAGAAAAAATGATTTCATTTTGAGTCAGTTAATTAGGAAATAAGATCTTTGGGGGATTTTGTGCATTTTCTGCAGGTTTCGGGGGAAGTCAGCCTTCAATCCTTCCAATTCCAGCTTTCGCACTCTTCTCCCCCCAGCAGCATGTTCTACAATTCTTTGAAACGGTGCATTTCAAAGAGCATTTCTTCCCTTTAACGTGGTCACCCAACAGCATTTCGTGAAATACGCTGCACTGCTCTCATTTAATTACCGGTGTGGAAAATCCCTTCGTGTAGAAACAGTTTTGGAGTATCTTGACTGGAACACGCCAGCTCAGATGGTTTAGATCTCAGAGGAAGAGCTTTATGCTACACAGTCCCGTGCTCGTTGCGTATCTGTTTCTTATTTGCATTACATTTTTAAAGAATTTTCTATTCAGCCAGGATAAAGTCACCCTGGTGCGTGGGAGTGATGGAATAGCTGCACAGATGGGCTTTTTAGTCATAATCTTTGAGGGTACCAGTGTCCATAGGCAAGGAACAAGAAGGATCAGTGCTCGGTCACTCATCCAAGTCATAGACTGGTAATAACAGCTGTGAGAACTGGAGGAATTCTGTCCTCTTTTCACTCCACTTTTCCCCCAAAAAAAAGGGACAACTACAGGTTTGTATCGATAAAATGGATTTTGCCCTTGGTCTGCTGCCTAGCAGGCAGCATTTAATATTAGTAAGAGATTTGATGCTACCTGATTTATTCACTTTTTGGGTAGTGTCTGAGAATGCAGTAACTGGTTTAACTAGGCTAGTCCAAGACCCAGCAGCTTATTGTTCAGAAGAAATTCTGGAATAAGTCTGAGTTACAGTCAGGAGATGAGCGTTGTTAGATCCAGGTCTTGAAAGTGTTTGTGTATTTACAGCTAAGGACACATGTATAACCCAGAGTATGTCCTTCATGTTGGTCTGCGTTAGTCATAAATGAATAGCTTAATCCTCTGTAGTGTTTGAGATGGAATATTGTATGGGAACTAGAAATTACCTTTGGAAAGAGGAAAAAAAAAAAGTAGTATTTCCCTCAATGTGTGAGATTCTTTAATTAAAGACAATGGTATTAAGTGCTAAAGGAGCTCTTGACACTCTTTAAAAAGAAAGGAAAATCATTGAATTTAGAGAACAGATTAGTGAGTTGTATGACCTTCAGAAGACAGCCTTTACTGCAAGGCTTGAGCATAAATCCTGGAACTTTTCCTATGGATGTATTTAAATCACTCAGACTCCTCACCCACTGAAGTCAACGGTAAAAATGTCTCGGGTTTTGGTGGGAGAGAAGCTAAACCAGCCCTAAGGCAGCAGGTAAAGTGCCTCCCAAGTGTCGGGGTAACGGACTGTTGATTCTTTGCACCAAACTGTCACTCTCTGCTGGCTGCAGTGGTCTATGGCAAGGGGAAGTGTTCATCATTTCCTCACGTACACTCAAAACATTTATACCTTCTAGATTTTGGCATGACAAGAGACATCTACGAGACAGATTATTATCGGAAAGGAGGGAAAGGTTTGCTGCCCGTCCGCTGGATGTCCCCAGAATCACTGAAAGATGGAGTCTTCACAACGCACTCCGATGTCTGGTAACACAAAAGGGGTTCTGACAAACTGTTTTAGCCTCTCCTCTTTGTAACCTTTTATTGTTTTAGTAGACTTAGTTAAGTGTGCTGCTGCTCCTGTCTCTTCAGAGGTAACTCTTTTTCCACTGTGCAGCATTCTGCTTTATATTTCATATTTCCATTGCCAAATCAAGCGCTCGTGAGGTTAAATTCCGCTCTTGGAGAGAGCAGAATTAAATGGATTTCCAAAACTGGAGGTGGCAGCATGTTTCCTGCTGTGAGTTGTAAAATCAGTTGTGCGGTAAAAAACATTACTCTCACCTGGAAGAGCAAGTTATCATTTTTCAAATTGCCCTCCTTTAAGGAAAGCATTAAAAGTTGCCGAGAATATAGAAAGGTTGATGGTGCTGACCTGCTTTTCTATCAAACCCTTCTGTGTAAATAACTCTTCCTTTCCTGCAGACGGTTTGTGTACACCAGCAGGTTTTTTCTTGGGAGTTCTCCCTTGTGGATATCCTTCTCCATTTGGAGCTTTGTTTGCTTGTTTTATATACCGCAAGGTGCAGAAATAGTTTTGGGTTTTTTTTCTTTAAAAGCACATTGCCTGCTTGCTCTATCTGTGAAGTTATTAATAGAGGCATTCAGGAAATTTCAAAATACGCTTTTTCAAAGTAGTAATACTCTGGAGCAATTCCCTCCTCACCCCTCAAACTTTTGCAGATAGGTAGGGAGGACTTGGCAGGAGATTAACTTGTACTGGCAAAAACCCTACTCTGTCTTTTATGGTTTTTTGTGCCTTCCTAACAAGATGTTTTTACTGCTGATGTGTTACAGAATTGGCAGCTGATTGCCTCCAAATGTCTAGAAGCCAGTAGAGTGGTATTTTAGTAGTAAACTGCATTTTCTTTAAACAGCTTGAGGATTTTGGAGTCGGTGGACTGTAGTCCAGAGCACCAGCTTTGGGTTCATAAGAGAAATTACAGAGCAAGGGAAAAAGCAAAGCACCAGAACTTGCTTAATTTATTTTTGTGTGTGTATGTGTATGGCTAGTAACTTATTTATGAACCCAGTAACCCTCAAACTTGGAAAGAGATGAAAATAACCACTTTGAGTTGAAGGGGAAGCCCTGTATCAGCCATTCATTTAATGGAACAGCACAGGCGTGCTTTTGGCAGTGTCCCTGCAGTAAAAGAATTTGGGGATTTGTAATGGCTTCACAAAGCAGACGGAAATTTGGAATGTATCACTAGAAAATCCCCAGATGTAGAACGGATCGAGCCTGGAGAGAAGAGCTGGCAGACCTGCCCGTTCCTGCCACACAACAGTAACTTTGAAGCCCATCCACCAGTTTCCAACCATTGTATCAGCAGCAGCTGCAGCCCATCAGGTGCTCGGCTTCGCTGACGGACTGCGCTTTGTCCCTACACACGTTCCTCTTAACTTACAACTGTTAAGTACCGGCGCTGTTTAAACATAACTGAGGTTCCAAACAAATAAACCTTACAAGATGTGACGCCAAACCAAGCGTCAGAAGTGAATTGCTGCTTCGGTTGTCACAGGAAATACGTGGGTTCTCTCGTCAGCCTCAAGGAGATTTGGCCTTCATCCGTCACGCGGTCCCAACCAAGGTCAAGCAAACAGTATTGCAGTTTATCAGCAGGGCAGTCTGAGGGAAATATCCAGAAGTCGTGTGAAGGAAAGTAGCTTACTGATTAGAAGGGTGGAAAACTTAAGAGGAGGAGGGGTAAAAACATGCCAGAGTTTTACTTGGAAAGCATAGAGAGGAAAAAATTGCTCTGTGGAAAGGAGGGTCCACAGCTCTCACCAGTGTTTCAGATGGTTCTTCCTTTCCTTCCTTGGGGGTGGTCTGTCAGCTTAATTGTTAGAAGTGACTTACTCTGAAGTTTGGGTGACACAGGTGTACAAAGAACAGGAGTGTCCCGTTTGTTTAGAACACGCACATATTTGTGTTTGCCGCGTGTATCCACAGCTGTAGATTCAGAAATTCCAATCTGAATTCCCAGTGCAGTGGAGCTTGAGTTCCCACTGTCGTGAAATACTGTTCACTTGGTCTACTTAGGGCTAAAAGCATCATTCCAGTTTACTGCTTAGTAGCTTTTAGACACAATGCAATACATGGAAGGTCTCTTCATGCCAGGAAAAATGACCTGACTCCTATTTATTTAGATTTTGCTGTTGCTTCATGTAAACAGCAGCTTGGATGTTTTGGGGGCCATTTGTTTTCATCAAATAGTAAAAAAAAAAAAATGTTGAGATGATTTTTCCTGCCTTTTTGGTAGGATACTGTGACATCTGGTTCCATGTTCTTCGAGATAAGTTTTTGAAGCCAAAATGTCAAGAAGACAGAACTGTGTGAGTGGTCAGAGTCCAAGATTTATAAGCTGTAAGGTGAAACGGCAAACTGCAAAAAGAGTGTCTGGAGGTTTTGAAGGGTGGAGCTTTATTTTAGCAATTCACTCTCTTGCTGCTTTTCAGACTGAAGAATGAGGTAATTAGACAAGACTGGTTTTGTTGCAGTTAGGGAAGGAGAACATTTTAAAATTCATGTAATACTGTTCAGGGTGAGAGTGTATTTCTATAAATAAGTCCTCAGCATCTTGCATTCTCTCAGCGCTGGTAGTTGCCTTGAAGGAGCAATGTAAGTTTATTTGTTATGATAATATGACTAGTAGGTGCACAAGACTTGTTCTCATTATTCCTGCAGTGATCAAAGGAGCTTCAAAGCCACCAAAATGTTGAGTTGACCCTCTGTCCCTGCCTGCCCTGAAAGGCAAACAATTGCAAGTCTGTTTGTGGCTTCTGGCTCCAGATGCAAACCATTTTAGATACAGTGGATAACTGAAAGATAAAACCACTCTACCATAACCAGCTAATAATACTGGACTCCTGTTTTCACAACAATAGCCTTTTGAAACTGTGCTTTTTTTTCCCCTCTAAGCTTGACTCAGCATTTTAGTCACACAAGTAACAAGACAGCATCTCGATTTTCTTCCTTTGCACAGCAGCTCTAAAAGTAAATGACTCCTCAGTGCGGGACAGACAATTTGCGCCACGTCTGCTCAATAAACTAATTTCAAACGGAGATATTTTTAGAAAGTGTCAATACTTAGATCCAAACCACCCAATTACATAACTGTGCTTATCTTTCTTCGCCAGTAATCAATTCCTGTTATTAGACAGACATCTTTTTTTTTTCACTTCTATCCTTTGTAGGTAGCTGGAAGGAGCTGGAAGCTCTCTTTCAAGAACATAGTTACCCACATGTTGGAAAAGGGGCAGCTGAGTTTCTCCTGGAGGTTTAAATGTTTTGCTGCTGAAGCAGCAAATAAGGGTCTTGATGCAAGTACCCGGGGAACATGCATGATTTTTCCATGTCTTTTTCTAAAATTGGTTTTGTTGCTGTAAGTCAAATGATTTGGTCCTCACTTTGCACCTGTGACTCAAAACGTGGACGAAACCAATTCAGAGTGATAAATGGAAGATACTGCCCAAGGAGTGTTTTTGTGCCTGGGGAAGAGAGGCTGGTTGTTTTGCTTGCTTTTAGTGGTAAGGCAGAGGAGGTGCACAGGAGTGGTGGTGCATGTTTCTTCTCTAGCTCTTGATAGAGCGTTAAGGGGAAAATGCAGCTTTTAAATCAGATTTGTGTGACTCAGGTATTTCTGATGAAAAGCAGCTTGCACTGGAATGAGAGCTTACAGTTCTGTGTTACTGCCTTCTCAGCTGCTATCAGGAGTACCTGAGATACATTACGTGAAGATTTTGAGATTGATTTTCAAAACACATATTTATTTTTTTTCCTGCTACCTCTGGTTTGGGGGACAACTTGTCAAACTCACTTTAAATCACCAGTCTCTGCAACTTCTCCACCTGCTTAGAAGGCTTGATTCCCTGCCCCCAGCCACAACACAGATCTTCTTGCAGACTTTAATGATCAGGTGTCCCCAGCCTGAGGTCCTCTGTACAAGAAGTGCGGAGATAGGAACAGAATTTTTAAAAATTACTTTCTTTTTCCCTTACCTGCATCTTTCCTTTCCCGCTCTCAACAGTTCCTCCTACCTCACAGTGTGCCTAAAGTCTGAACTCAAAGCCATGGGAAAGGGAGGTGAGATGCAGGCTGATTCTCCAGGCAAGCTCACAGCTTAAATCTCCTCTGAGTCAGGAGGCTTCTGGTCAATGCAGTGACCTTGTGGCAGCTTTTTTGATGATTGACCTGTACAGAACCAGGGTAACCAAGTAATACTGGACCCCTGAATGATCATCATTGTGACAAGCTCTGAGCTGTAGATTATGGTGTGAAAAATGGAGATGGATATGTTACCAGACTTTTTTTACAGACACCATTCTGAAGAGTCATTCAGAACTGGGATTGTGTTTCTCACCATTGGCTAGAAGTGTTTGAAGTCAGCAATCCCTTGTGCTAGGTGGTGTGGCTGTCACCGTAGCTGCATACTTTTTGAGCAATATTTTGGTAAAAGGAAGTGCCCATGGACACCTGCCTGCTCAGCATCATCCAAGAAAAATGTCCTTGTTAAATAGTGCTTGGCTTTCTAACGTTCTGATTTGTTTTCCAGGTCTTTCGGTGTTGTGCTTTGGGAGATCGCAACGTTGGCAGAGCAGCCGTACCAAGGCATGACCAATGAACAAGTGCTACGGTTTGTGATGGAAGGAGGTCTGCTGGAAAAACCAGATAATTGTCCTGACATGCTGTAAGTGACAACAGTTCCCACTGTTCTCAGTGCATGCTTCATTCTTCCTGATCCCTTCAGTGTCCATTTCTGCTCTATCTGTTGCAGGAGGGGCTTTTAAAGAGTGATAGCAATGTGAGGTGCTGCTCGGACAGTCTCTGTCACTCTCACGTGTTACTGTAGTTAGACACACTAGTAAACAACTTTGCTTGCAGCGAGAATCTCACTTTGGGCTCTCTCCTCTAATAGGGAATCAAAACCCAATCTTTGTGTTCCTGAAATAAAATCAGACTTCGTAAAAGCTCGTAAGTTACATTTTCTAGAGCAGAAGATTTGGTGCTTAAAATCGTGTCTCTTCTGCTTAAAGTAATCTGTAGAAGCGTAAAGAGAACAAAGAGCATAGGACGAGCTGAAGTGTATTGGGCATAAACTCTGGAATTCAGCTTTCTGGTTCAGCGTAGAGAAAGATGAATGTATCGTCCCTTTGTCTGAAGCAGCCTTGGACCTGCTGTTCCAGCCACAGTGCTCATCACGTTGAGATAAACAAATCTCCCCGGCTACCAGTTTCCTTTCCTGTAGGCGCAGAAAGAAGTGGGCAGAAAAACCTTTGCCCACCCCTGGAATCTGTCCACACAAAGCCGTGCAGCAGAGGAGGGTGTGCAGTGCAGCAGGCTTCAGTTTGGAGCTTTACATTGTTGAAATACTTCTGCTGGCTTTTGTGTACAGCAGTTTCAGTTGTTCAGACTTTATTACTTTGATATACTTCCCAAACTGGCTTTTGGGAAGGAAATACTGTGTCTTGCAGTTATTGAAATTTGTTGGAGGCCCACAGAAGGGATGCAATCACTTAAGGGGCCTCAGCTGCTTGGGATTCTTAGGAAAAGAGCTTTTTTGGCTGGATCCCTGGCTTTGGTTTCAGATGACAGGCAGTGTTGTTTTGTTGTTTGAGGGGGGTGGGTGGTATATGCAGGGGGAGGTGTAGCTGCCATGTGATTCCTCAGTTTCACATTCTTTCCCTTCCACGATGCTGTGGAGAATTTCTGGCAGTCGGATTGACTGGAGATGGTTTAACGTGGTCAGAGCTGTGTAATGGAGGGGGAGGGAGGAGGCAGAAATGGGGGAAGAACAGGGTGTGTGAAGGGGATCAGCTCCCCCAGTCCACAGGAAAAAAAAAATACCTCTACCGTGCCAGCAAACTGGGTTATAAATTAGTAGAAATTGCTCATTAACCTGGGGCAAGTGTGGTATGAGCAGGGGGACAGGAGAGGAGTCACAGCAATAAGGTCTCTTTGCTGCAGCCTGTAGCCCACCTGGTCCCTTCTCCTTCTTCCTCCCTCCTCCTCCTCTGCTTGCTGGGTGTTGCTGCTGGGTGAATCCATTTTCAGGGTGACTGGCTTGAGGGCTGGGAGAACTGGGTTTATGTCTGTCAGAGCAAATCTTTGCACCAGTGTGTAATATCAAAGGCCTTTTCTGTGCTGGTTTTGATGAAGAAGCTGTTCACACCTTAGTTGTGGCCTCCAAGACTTGAGCCTGATATTGTGGAAGAATAATAGTCTTCCTTTGAATTTTGCCACATCGCTCCATCAGAACAAGGAAGAGGGATGGAGTCAGAGCTAAGGCACATCCAGTTGAGTGTTGTCTTTTTTTGGTGGTAGAGTTGTGCATAAAACATCCTGAATCTGTCCAAACTGCCAAAAAAAAAAGTAATTGAACTTAGAATCTTACTAGGAACTTGCTTTAGTTCCCTTTCAGCTTGTTTTGCCTTTGTGGTAGGACAGACACCCAATTCTGCTGAAATTCAAATAGGCTGCTGTAGGAAGAGCAGTCGGGAGCTCCAGCAGTAATCTCCTTTGTCACATTCTTGTTTCAAAGAACCTGTTTTTTTAAGTATTACTCTGGTGCTTTCATTTTTTTTTTCTTTGCATGTTTTCACTTTTTTTCCCCGTCTTCCATCCCCTTTGCCCAAGGTGTTGGAAAGATGTGGTGCATTACTCGCTAACCTGGGCTGTGGGCAGAACTCCTCTCCCCTCACCAGCTGCTGCTCAGCACCCAGCCTCAGAAAGATGGACAGAAAGGTGCTTGTTGAAGGAGTTGCAGGGAGCCCTGAAGCTGCCTGTGGATCTTGTTGCGCATCCCCAGCGTGTTTCAGGCAGCTGCTCTCTCAAGCACTTTACAACACCCTTTGTAAAACAGGGGCTTCTCTTCTTCTGCGGAAGTTGCTGAAGATTCTGTTTAAAGACAGGTTTCTTGGCATGTCTGTGCCAGTGGAAAGTACGGTTTTTTTGACAGCACAAGTTCTTACTGGTGGAGACTGATTGATCTGTGATACTTTAATATTAAACTCAAGACGTCCAGAAAGCAAAGTCCACCTACTGCAGGGATGTCAATGTACTTCTTGTGCTTCATCCTGTGTGAAAGCAAGCGAGAAGGGAAGCCAGGAGCTGCACTTCTCCAGATATATCTCTATATCTCTATATCTGTATCTCATGTGGTAGGCTACAAATGCAGAGATACATTTTTCTTTATATTAGTTTAACGTCGGAAACAACTTCTATTATGTTCAGAACACAAATTCACCTTTCAGCAGAGAGAAGGGAATATCCTGACAAAGAAAAAACAAAACCCCTCCAGAACAGGTGGAGGAGGTGGACTGCTGTGGGGAAGCGTAGATGAGAATAGAGAAAAAGAATCTTGCTGCAACTGTCACCAAATCTACTATTTTTAACCCCGCAGATTATGTGAGTGTTGACACAGCCGTGCACACTCCTGCCACAGTGGAGTGGTTTTCACAAGGGCTTCTTGTTTTGTACCCCGCTGCATTGAATCTACGTGGTGCAAGAGGCCTTGGACGCCCCGTGTGTCTCCTGAGGCCACCAGGAAATGGTTGTTAGTGGCCGTGTTTCACTAACCCCCTGGTAGCAGCAAGTCAGTAGGTTGTAGATGGATTGGAAACCAAGGAGACTTGAAGAACTGGTGGGGTTCTGTTCTGCAGCTTGGTTGGATCAGATGCTTCTGCAAAGGGGGATTTTTCCGGCGCGGTTGTCTCGTGGTTCTGAGAGGTGGTAAATCCCTGTTGAAAGGGCGAAGCACAAAGGGGATGGTATTTCTAGAGGCTTTTTACTCTTAC
Organism: Nycticryphes semicollaris; assembly: GCA_013400055.1. Taxonomy (NCBI): domain Eukaryota; kingdom Metazoa; phylum Chordata; class Aves; order Charadriiformes; family Rostratulidae; genus Nycticryphes; species Nycticryphes semicollaris. The sequence goes on along the minus strand of VXBJ01002543.1, from coordinate 985,386 downwards.
ACAGGGTGAAGCAAGACTCAGCTCTGTTTATACTACGCCCTCTTGGCATAGTTTGCATGGTTTTACAGACAGAACCATGCAATAAGACAGATGGTTCAATAAGATGGTGCCAGGAGGAGCTTTGCTGTTTTTCTCCTCTTCCTGTGTAATAAGCCCTGTTTTTATGTACTACCATTGTTACGGCACTGTTCATCAGGTGATGGCTGCGTGGCAAGAAGGTTTGTTACAGCTGAAGCTCTCAGACAGTGTGTTCCCATGGGGCTTTTAAAAGTTGTGGAGGCTGGAATTCCGCTCTGTTTTTGAAGCAAAATTGCTTCCCCCACATGTATTGTAGATGACTAGACTATTTACGCATTGCTGATCTTCCCTTTGTTCCTGGCGAGCAGTGGGTTAGACACCAGGGTCTGCCAGGCAGAGGTAATGCCAGCACGTGGCAGCAGCAGAATAGGAGAGGGCTTTTCACTCCCCCCGCCCCAAATTAAGTCTGATGCAAAACACAAACTGCAGTGGAATGCAGTTTTCCGTAGTAAATGTCCATGTTCTGTTTTTTTACTGTCTCAGTACAGAAAGTAGCTCAGTTTCTGCTCAGGTCTTTGAGCAAAAGATGCCCAGGAAAGACACCGGCTACTGCTCTGTCTCACGATGATGCCTTCCTCGAGCTCACTTGCCACCAGTCAGAAACATACTTTATAAAAAGTGCTCAGATGGTATTAACAGCCTGTAAATTCTCCCATTGTCTACTGGAAAGGGTTTGGTGGTTTGTTTTCTTTCTTTGTTTAAGATAATGTAAGCAAGGTCTTTGAACCCGCAGAGTTAAAAAGAAAAAAAAAATAATAATATCCTTTTATGGGAACTCTGGAGGGTTTTTAAATCTGGAATGGCTTAAAAGAAACATCACATGTCCTTGTTTGTGCTGATGTCACATGCATTACTCCACTGCTTGTGGTATCTCCTTAGCATTGCCCTTAGGCCTCAGGGCGAAGCGCCAGCGAATATCCAGTGTTCTTGGCTCCAGCAAAGGCTTCTATTCAGGGACGCAGCAGTCAGCTGGAAAGGAAGCAGCGATGAAGTAACAGCAATGGATTTTATATATTTATGTCTCAAGCTTTCCTCCTCGTTTGTGGGTGAGGGTATAGTGCAGTTTTTATAGTTTGGCTTTGCTTTAGCTATGAAAGGCGTTTTAAAGGCTCAAAAACAAGCGATGGTTTAACAGTGTTTATGTGTCTACGTGCCTGTTACAATGCAGCATTGAGTTCTCCCATCACAGACTGGTTTTGCCAGCTTCTTTTTGGGTGTCACAAGGCCGTGCTCAGGTGCCTGACTTCTCTTTCTGCAGAGTTGTGCCAGCGGAGCTCTAACAGGAATATTTGTGACTTCAAATGCCCTTCCATTAAGATTGATTTTGTTTTGCATCCCAGACACAGCAGCTTTCCCTCTCTTTGCTGGTTCCTGTCAGCTGACAACGTAACGTAGCCCCGTGAGGACATAAAACAGTCGTTCTCAAGGAGTGAATGTTCCAGGGGAGGGGGTTTCTTTGCTTTGGTTTTGCTTCAGGCCGGGGTTCCCAAATCCCCCGAGCCCCGCTGTGCGTGGCCGTGCACAGCAACGGGCTTCGGAGGCCAGGGTTTTCCAACTGGTTGGGGGCAACAATCCTGTGGAGAGGTTTGGTCCAGAGCAGGGACTCTGGAGACGTTAAGGCATTACTCCATGATGGACTTAGGTGCTGCTCAAAAAAAGAGGAGTGAATTTTGGTTTGGTTTTGTCTCTTTTTCTAATTAAAAATAAACATTCCACACACTGCTGCAGAGACCTTAAACTGCTGCCGGGGCATAAGGCAGGGAGAGCTAGTTAAAGCATAAAATAGAATTGCTGGCTTTCTTGCCGAAAGTCTGTGGAAGTTAGGAAAATGGTATTGTTGTTTTATAAAATCAAAAGTTGAAGTTTAGGTTGACCTGGCAGAGGTGGGGAGATGAGCCCAGGCCGGCTGCTGGGGTCTGACTGGGACTGCAGGTCGTGGTGCTGGAAGGTAAGTGGGAGCTGGGGAGGATTCTCCAGTTCATTACCTTAACTGAAAGATTTTTTCTATAGTAGTGGGGGGGTTGTTTTAGATCAATTCTTATTCAAGCACAGAAAGGAGTACTTTTTGGCCAGTGGTGACTTCCTACACAGTTTATTCCTCCAAGTACTGTGTGTACACAGAGGATTGGCTCGAAGAATTGATGTTAATCTTCCTTTTCTTATTTAAATTTGTCCTATTACTCGTGCTGTGTTAAGAGAAGACATCCCTATTCCACCTTCACAGACAGTGAAATCCTTTCTTGTGTTGTGTTTAAAGCTCAGGGCGATCTCTCAGGAATATCCAATTTTGCAGTGTCATGAAAATGCTGTTTTCATTATGTATGTATTACTGTTTCATTTTGTGGTTTTGTTTTGCCAGCATGGGACATGGTACAGATCTAATCAGGGATGTGCTTAAAGAGATGATCTCACGCACCGTAAAATATTAATGCATCCCTGGCTGTAAATGAAAACAACATAATCTTAAAATAAAAGATTAGAGAATGTCTTTGAGATTGGGAAATGTCTTTGGGGGATTACAATTAATTTAAATGTAATTTTCTTCTTTCGGGGGGGGAAGCAGTTCTTTAACTTGTGTGTATTTCTGATTTTAATTGTTTCCAAAGCAATATCGATAGGGTAGGGATTGGTTGTTTGAAAAAGGTACTCTGAGAGGCATTACCATGTAGCTGTACAATTGAGTAAGCACAGGGTATTTTGGAGGAAAAAGACAGAATAAAAGTACCAAATGCCTCTGGATGTCAGATATCCCTGAGACACCGATGGGCAGGTGTGTGGGAGGGAGTGGAGACGGGTGAGGTAGGAGCTACAGAAGTAAATCAGTGATTAGAAAGTAGGTTTGAAATATGACACAAGGATCTCGGCCTGTAAAAATCCTGTCACTTCATCTTCCATCACAATTGGATGATTTTCCTACAGCGCGTGGTCTGAGTCGGTCACGGGTGGTTGGGCTCCGGCTGGGACTCGTTAAAACAGCTTGGTAAACGGTTTTGCTGTGTGTTTCCTGTCCAGGTTTGAACTGATGCGCATGTGCTGGCAGTACAACCCAAAAATGCGGCCCTCCTTCCTGGAAATCATCGGTAGCATCAAAGACGAGCTGGATCCAGCCTTCAAAGAGGTCTCCTTCTTCTACAGTGAAGAGAACAAGCCTCCGGATACAGAGGAGCTTGACCTGGAGACTGAGAACATGGAGAGCATTCCTTTAGATCCCTCCTCCACCCTCCAACCCACTGACAAGCACTCAGGACACAAAGCCGAGAACGGCCCAGGCGTGGTGGTCCTTCGGGCCAGCTTCGAGGAGAGACAGCCGTACGCACACATGAACGGGGGACGCAAGAATGAGAGGGCCTTACCGTTGCCCCAGTCTTCGGCCTGCTGATCCTTAGAACCAGAATCTCACAGAAACAATACACAGAAAAACAAAAAAAAAAAAACAAAACAAAAACAAACACATGGCATCGGGGGAAGAAAGAAAGAAAAATTACAATATATTCAAAAGCCTACTGTACCTCAGTGGATCTTCAGAACTGCCATAGCTGCACTTGGGAGAACCCTTTTTTCAGTAAACAAGTTATCGTATTTTTCTTTTTTCAATATGCAAGCAGATGTTTGTTTCAGTAAAGGACTCCATTCATGGGGCACACAGTCGGCCTTTTAAAACTCTAATGTTAACACTTAATAGCAACAGAAAACTTGAGATCTGATCTCTCTCTCTCTCTCTCTTTCCTCTCTCCCTTCTCTTTCTCTCTGTCTCTCTCTCTCTTTGCTTCATAATGGGAAACATATCTGCGTGCAAGTTCAACCCTACAGCACTTTTATCAGATCAAAGATATCGCAGGCCAGGTGGCTCCCGGTACCCTCGCAAGCACCTGCCTGACACTCTAGGTCTTCATTAAAAAACAAACAAACAAAAACACACACACACACACAAAAAAAATACAACCCACCAACACTAAAAAAGACTGGATTTTTAATGTTGCTCTTTAATCTTTTTAGGAACATGTAAAAGAATAAAAAAGGGCCATCATTCGTCCAAGGTTGTTACCATTTTCAACGCTGCCAAATTTTGCCAAAAAACTGAACTCTTTGGTTTGTTTTTTTTTTTGTTTTGGGTTTTGGGGTTTTTTTTGTAGGCATGGAAGGAGCACAGTAATCAACTGCTCTGTTTAAAAGAGATCCTGACCAATACATTCTATTCAATCATACACTGGTATTTAAAAAAAAATACTAAAAAAAAATATCAAATTGTCTAGATCTTTTTTCAAAACTGGACAAAATGTGATTTTATTATTATTATTTTTTTTTCTTGTGATGGAGAAGATTGAAGGGATGGGGTAAAGAAACAGCCCTCCCTCCGCCCCCTGTCCCCATCCCATTGAATTCTGGACAAAACTGGCAGTGGTGAGCTTAAATAAACGTGCATTTCATAAGAAAAACCAAACAAACAAAAAAGTCAACCGCACGCCAAAAATGAAACCTGAAACACAGGCAAATACCCGGCAGAGATCTCCATCGTTGCAGCCTGCCTGCCTTCACAGGCTTGCAAGGAAAAAAAACCACCTAGAAACATAAATTGGAGAAGACAAAAAAAAGCAGTTACCGGATTCAAGTATATGATGCTTTGTTGACCTTTTCTCTTTATTATTAAGACTTCTCGAAGGGTCTTGCAGTTCTATGTTAGACCATGGATCATTTGCATACACATTGTCTTTTGTGTCACTTTTATAACTTTTTTACGGTTCAGATACTCATCTATATGTCTGTACAGAAAAAAAAAAAGCTGCTATTTTTTTTGTTCTTTATCTTTGTGGATTTAATCTATGAAAACCTTCAGGTCTGCCCTCCTCCCTTCCCCTCCCCTCCCTTCCCCTCCCACTCCAACAAATTTTCTTATGCTTTGTACTATAGTGTGTAACTTTTACTTCCTCCTTCCCAGTAACTGATACCTTTCATATGATTTGCCATGAACTGTTTAATTCCTTTTTATAAACCCATTTCCCCCTTCTTTTTTTTTTTTTTTTAAATAATTTTATTTTTATTTTCCATTAGTTGTTTTGCATCATCTTGGCTGTGTTGGGCTACAGGGCTTTTGAGGGGGGGGGACATGGAGAAAGAAGGGACACCCAGCACGGGAACCACTCTAGCAGTGCTGTGGTGGTTTTTAAACCCCTTTTGGTTCTTTTTTTTCCCCTTCCTTTCCCGCTAACCCCTGCCCAGGCAGCACGCGAGTCTCTTACAGTGCAAGGCATGATACAAACTCAGGTCAGAGAAAAAAAGAAAAAAAGAAAAAAAAACTGAAAAAAAAAGGTTAAATATTTAGTACATTCTTGTTCAGTGTTTATACTCATTGTTGTACGAGGGTCCTACCCCCTCCTTCCCTCCCCGCTTGTTTTGGTTGTGGCACACATTCACCCACCCATCCTTCCCCCCCACCCATATATGTATTATTATTATTTTTTATTATTTGTTGGGTACAACAGCAGACACCAGGCTTTTGGGTCACTGATTTTTAAAGAGACTATTTTAACCCTTCCACCCCCCCTGTGAACAAGAGCCATCCCAGTTGCATCTGGTGATGCCAGGCATTCTTAGGGTGGCCGTTTGAACACCTGGCTCCGGCGAAGCCCAGCTCTTCGCCTTCCCTGCGAGGAAGCCCTCCCAAAGGGGCACCCTGGGCTTGCGCTTCGCACCCCTGGTAAAAAAGCCAACCCGACCCAACCCCGCCACTCCGTTTCCACGGGGCTGGGTGGAAAGCAGGCAGCTGGGGCCAGCGGCTTGGCGAGCAAACAGTTAAAAAAGAGTTGGCAGCTATGGAAACCCGCACAAGTACGAGCTTGTTGCTTAAATCATAGACCAAACCTCAGAACAAAAGAAAACGAGTGAGCTTGTTTGTTCAGTTGCAGAAGCCTTGGTGAAAAGGGGAAGGAGGGGCCATCAGAAAGTCGACAGCCAAGGAGTCCTACCAGTTGCTCATCTTAACCGTAGTTACAGCGTCTAAGCCTTTGTTTAGCACTGATCCAACCAAACGATGGCAGTGAAGAGGTGGTTCTGGGATGGAAACGTTTCAATCTTTTTGAGTAAGAACAAAGAGTTAAAATATACTGATTGCTAGTTTTTGACTGGAGATTTTGAAAAAGTTTGTAGTGCTTTTTGCTTGTGTAGTTTAGGTCCCATTATCTTCTCTTGCCTCTGTCCCATAGTTATTTTTCCCTTTTAAAAATGAAAAAGACAAAAAAGTTAATTAAGAAGGTATTCTATGTAGGATTTTTTATTTATTTTTGTGATATCAGTTTAAATCACTGTAGAGATGCCCCATAAAAATTTAAATACTGAGATAAGGGTTTTTGAGTATGACAGGGGGACAGTTTTTGATTTTTTTCAAACATTTATCTACCTCACTCTTATTTTTTTATATGTGTGTATATACAAAAAATACATCTCACATTTCTCAGCAGCCAATAAATGCCGTTGATACTGGTAACCTCTCACTCCACATACCACATGCTCTAGGTTCTGGAGGGGAACAGTCACTGCCTGTCACAAAGGGCCACTTCAGAAAATTTGCCTCAATTCCAAGGAGTTTCTCCAATTATTTTTTTTTTTGGCTCAGATTCCTTTTTGGGAGGAGAAATCCAAGAGTTGTCTGTCTGAGGGTGACCATTCTTGCAGGGAAAACGAAGGGTTTTTAACGTGCTGCTGCGGCAGTCCTCAGGTCAGCAACAACACGCTGTGTGTTTAGGTGAGCAAAAACATATCTGACTTGATGCAAGAACTTCAAATTATGAGTATTTGATGAAATCTGTTACAGAAATCAATTGTTTAGAGTGCGTGAAGGTCCAGGGGAGTTGCTAGAGCAGAGGGAATGGTTTCTCTGTTTGTCCTGTAGAATGGGCCGCGTCATTCCTGCCAGTTTTCCCTCCGATGCCACAAGCACCCAAAAGGCTTTTGGCTGAATCAGCACCTAAAAAGAAATTGGCTGGTCCAGCGATAGCATTGCTTTCTTGACCAAAAAAACAGTAGGGGGGGAAAAAAACCACCCTGTCACGGGCTGCCTGATGATACTACTACATCGAGTTTACAGCTTTGGATCTTTGCTGCTTCTGTTTGATGAGAGCACTGATTTTTATTTTTTAATTTTTATTATTAATATTATTTTTTGTTTTTCAAAACTAACATTGAATTGATTTCTTTTTAACGTGCCAGTAAAAATTCAGTCCCCTTTTCTTCCCCCGTTCATATGCTTCGTAACTGTGGATTCTGATGGACCAGCCATCACATTTTACCTGCCCTCTGACAGCATGTAACTGGTTTACAAGCACACAGGACTAACACGAGCTTGCCCGTTGACTTGATGGATAACCTTGCTCTTTTATCTACTCTGGCAGCTGTTGGTGCAGGTGTTGGTTGTGGGATCTGAACAACGTGGTGCTTGGCTACTCTGAGCTGTACACGGCCTGTGGTTCCGTACTACGGAGTTTGTCTTTGGAGGGAGCGTTTCTCTCTAGCCCTGAGAGACCAGCAAAATTTGAAGTTTTTACCAGGTTGTTCTGGTTTTCCGTTTTCGATTGGGTTCCAGTGGCCCTTTGGTGCAGTGACTCTTCCCCTCTCTTGCACATATTGATTACCACAACTGGAGATCCTCAGATCTTTCAGCTGGCTAGGAGGGTTTTGTTAAAACTGTCCAAGTTACTGGGTTTTATAATTGTACGTAGGTGGTTTCTAAAATGCATTAGGACGAAACACTAATGACGTAGCACCCATCACGAGAAACATTTCAAAAAGCACTTGGGTAAAGACAGTCGCGTGACATCACGTACGCGTGCGTGGTGACAGTCAGCTCTCCTGGACCAAACCACCTTCATGATACCATTGCGTTCTGTATTTGCAATTCAAGCTTAATTCCTGTTTTGTTCTGTTTGTTTCAATAGCTTTTTTTCTTTTTTTTTTTTTGGTTGTTGTTGTGTTTTGTGCATTTTGAATAGCTTTATTCACATGGGTTTTTCATGCAGACTTCCCTTGGACAGTAAATCAAGTTGTTTGTGCATGTGAACAACTGAGAATTAATGTTGGCTTGATAGAGTCATAATACAGTTTGTAATGTTGTTCTTCCCTGAGACCACTGGCTTGTCTGGTATGGAAAATTTATTTAGAACTTCAGCTATGTTTGAATAAAGTTCAAGTAATCCAATTTGTTTATAAATTAAAAGCCCACCCAGCCCTGAAAACCAGCACTTTGACGAATGGTACCGAGATGTCTCGATGCAGCGGGATAACAAATTGGCATCGCTGCAGGGAGCAGGCGGCTTTGTTTCTCGTGCTCAGCCCTTGTTCTCACCTGCCTGGCGTTGGAAAGCCGCTTGGTGGCACAGAAGGTGGTTTGGTTGCGAAGGAACGTGGCTCCTATGTAAAGACAGAAGTGTCGGCTGCCCGGCACACTGTGTTTATGAATATA
>VXBJ01002543.1:956898-976696 GCA_013400055.1 Nycticryphes semicollaris | reverse complement strand
GTTTGCACTGATGTTCCTCTTGTTCTTTTAAAACAAATGAAAGGAAGCCCAGTTTGCCCAGGACGACTGGTCACCAGATGGAACTGCTGTCAGGTTCTCTGGGAACTGCTGAGGGGTGTTCAGTACAATCAAAGTGAACAACACTCCTATTGTTGGTATAACTCCATACATATATATCTATATATACATATATATATCTGCATATGTATATCTGTAATATAGATATATATATTTTTAAACCCTTTTCATTCCATTAGTGCAAGTAACACTTTGTTTCCTGTTATTCTTATTTTGTTTGTCAACCGTGTATTTGATCACTGGGCTGAACACCAGTGGAGGAAGGTGCAAGGGATCCACTCCTTACTAACCAGTGATAAAAGCCAGATGTTGCAACTTAACCCGTGAGCAGTTGTGCAGACAAGAGTTTAAGAATGATGTGTAGAAACAACAGTAGTGGCCAGGGGTGCTGAAGATACAGAACTATTAAACAGGCAGGAGGGCTTCGAAGGATGCCTCAGCTCAGAGCTGGTTACTCAGAGAGGACAAACAGCCTCTGAGGTTGAGCGCAGCTGGTAAATGAGAACTGAGGAACGGTTGTGTGGAGACACGTGAAAACAGAGAACATGGAAGTGGGTACCTACAGGGCTTGGCAGAAGTTTGAGGTAGTTTCCTCAGCTTAATAATGTGGGATGGCATCAGGGCTCAGGTACCGTGATTCTGATTGTTGGTTACTTGTAAATAAACCTCTGGACTTCCCAGCTGGGGTGGTAAATTCACTACAGGAGTTGAACAGTTGTCATCATCGGTCTGTATCAGTCAGTCTCAACTCACAGGTGGTCTGTTTTGCAAGTACCTTAAGACTATCACTAGTTGGTGTGAGTGTGTGCAAACGCGTGTGTGTGTTCATCTTTCTCTTTTTCGGTATGCGTTTTTGTTGATTAGTAACCATTAGCATTTTCAATAGGGCTTTAAGTCCAGTAGATTACGGGTAGTCAGTTGACAAAGATCTGGTTTACAAGAACTAAATAAATGTTTCATTGCATTTTGTAAGTACATAGAATAATTTTATAAGATGTTTGTAGTTTATAAATGCCTAAAGTATAATTTAAGGGCGCTTTCCTGTGTCTGGGTGTGTCTGTGTGTGACGAGTTGTTTCGATGGTACCAGTTTCCTGGCTAGCTTTACAATATGCCAAAAAGGATCGCCAGCGTGTCCCAACTCACGGCGTGTCCCTCTCCCCCCAAGCTTTGTGTCCCGGTATATAGTGAATGAATCAAGGAGTTGGAGAAATGTTCTGTATCTTCAGTATCCTGGTCTTCCAGAGCCCTCTGGTTGGGGTGGGATCGTCTTAACTGGTCATTTCACAGTTAACTGAGTGGATTACAAGAACCTCACTGGTCCGGGGAAACAGAATGGGTTTTGCTGCTACCCAGACTCACTTGTGCTGTTCAGGTCCTGCTTGACGGTGGCCGTGTGGTTGGAAGGATGTGATTGCGTAAGAGAAAGAGGGAAGACGTTTTTCATAATGACTGTTGAAGAACTAAGTGCAGATTTCTTTACTTTAAAAGTTTGTACGCAGCCTCTCAAGATGCTGAGCACCATTTGAAGCTTTGCTGAAATGAGCAAGGCAGGGTCCCTATTTATTTTTTATTTAAGAGTATTGAAGATCCCTTTCCCCTTGCTCCCCCCAAATTTGACTGACCACGTTGCTGAAGGGTTACGTTGATTTAGATACTGTGTAAAAATCAGCTCTTCTGTTTTCTGAACCAGTGAGGTTTGAGATGAAAGGATTGGCCAGAGTTCGTCTACCTCTGGGACAAAAACAAAACTAGGAAGTGCTAAGGAATGGATGCAGTTGCAAATACAACATTTTCCGATTTTTCTTGTTTAAATTTTTTTAAGAGAAAATTAAACAATAACATGGCCAATTTATTACATAGAAAGACTTGCTGTGTATAAATTATTCCTAAAGAAATTCCTGTGTTTATATTAAAATGAATCAGTAGATAAAAAAAAAATTTCAAAATGTTTTTGTATATTCTGTTGTAAGAATTTATTCCTGTTATTGCGATATACTCGGGATTCTTTACATTATGAAAAGAAGAAACTTTGTCTATTTTGAATGGCTGAAGCTAAGGCTCCTTTAGTTTCTCTTACTCTGCTTTTTTCTAGTAGTTTCAGTACTACATGATTTAAGTTAAATAAAAGAATTCTGTATGCATTTGCCTGTTTCTGAATTTGTTGCTCCTAATGCAAAGCAAGTACAGGTCGGTAAATGCAGAGTAAATCTCTGTTTTTCTTCTGCCCTTTTTGGCTGTATTTAATTGAGCTACTCTGAAGAAATCTCAGTAGAGGTCAGTACTGCCACTACGTCGTGTGGAAACCAAAAGTCATTTCGCCCAGTGACAATGAGCTTGTGGATCCTTTCTTGACAGGACTCTGAGTCTGGTTTGGGGTAGGTAGTTCCTTTGAAAAAGGTAAGCTTATCAATTCGTTTATTTGAAGATACCCCGCTTACCTACCTGTACAGCAATCCATAGATGAGGCGTTCTGCCGTCCAGCACATGGTTATCACTTATCTGTAATGGTCACTGGAAAAGACAATGGGAAGGAAACGAGAATTTTCGTGGTGTTTCCAGTTCCTCTGACTCCTGTCCTCAAAGTGTTGCCTGAAATAAGTCACGATGGTGGCCCAAAGCTTCATCAGCTGTCCCTGCTGTTGCGTTTGTCTGTTGTCAGTTTTGCTGACGTGATGCTTGAGGAATGGGCTTTTGTTTCCCTTGGAGAAATCCCAGGTGTCCACATTAAGCTGCTGCCGTCCAGTTCTACTGTCTGTTTTTGAAAAATGCCTGCTAATTTTATCTTGTCCTTGTCTGTCATGGGCCTCGCAAGGTTATCGAGGAGAGCGGGCGTTCACAGTCCCTGTGTGCTGAAGGGGAAGTGCTGTAAACCTCTGCCATACCCAGCTTCCCTGGCGCAGACCTGTGGGTAGCTGTGTTAGAGACTGATCTCGTCTGATTCCTGTGTCGTAAGTAACATCTCCTGCCACAGCGCAGCGCTTCAACCGGTGCCGTTCTTGGGATGAGGGAGCTTTTTGATTTTGATGTGGAAGTGCCCAAATAGCCTTGTCCTGTTACACTGAAAAGATAACCGTCTTTGCACTGTGCTCTGTGGAAGGACAACGGTGCTTTCCTTTGGTTCAGGCACTGAGAATGTGGGGTAAGTGGTGGTTTGGGGCAGTTGGAACTCCGATCACTAACAGCATTACCATTCCATCTGGATTCTACCTTGTTTCCGTTCTTTTCTGGGTTTGTAACTCATTTCTGATGTGGAAATTGGCATTTAGAGCAGGTAATTGTAAATTGTAAAAGTTCACATTACAGGATCCCTACGTGTGATTTGTTTTCCCCCCCGTATTTACGGTTTTGGTACGGGAGCTTTGTATGACTGAACCCGTCTCCCTGGACGTGGACAGGGGTTGAGGAGACCTCCGTTCCATCCATCCCCTGCTGAATGTACACATCTGTCTCGGTTCAGCAAGCCTTTATTCATGTCTTTCTAACCATCAGAACTAGGATTTAAGCATCTCAAACGGTTTAAGTCCAGTTTCATGCCTTCTTAAATCTGAAGCAGCCTTATCATCGTGACCGATAGAGACTGCCAATTGTTTGTTTTTTCTCTCAAGCTTTTCACACAACAGGGAGATCTAACCGGTGGGTTGGGGGTTGTGTGGGAATTTCACTGGAAAGAACATTGAATATAAAATCCTTTATATGAGGGCTTTAAGAGATCTTTAGATTTGCTTCATTTAAGAGGTAAAAGAATTGCTGTCTAAGAAATCCTCATTGGTTTCTTACATGGTCCATCTTGCTCTCATTCTTCCCCACACTGTTTTAACATTTCTAAGATAATTGTAACACTTTTCCTAGAAAGTCTGCTGTTACGGGTTTGGATAACGGAGGCACATGGATGAAAGCTGCTCTTCCATTGCCGTAGTACAGAGAAGCATAGTAGGTGTAATCACAGATATACCTGTAATATTCAGGACAAAACAAAACCCAACCAAACCAGAAACCTGAAGTGAGCAACAGTAAACTTTGATTAAATTCAAATATTAAGTAGCTAAACCAGATCAGGTTTATGAAATTATTAAAAACAGGTTTGCGTAGTGAGTGAAGGAAATGCTGAAATAAACCAAGTTTGTGAAACAAATGTTCCTTATCTGATGGTTTGGTTTCTCAAGACACCCACCCAGAAGGAACTTCAAATAAGAAACTCGCAAGCCGTGCCGTCTTTCCTGGGTGTCTGTAAGCTGGCTGAGATGGAAAAGGTTGCACAGCCCACTGCAACTACAACAGGTTTTTGTGTCATACAGTCTCCCTCTCTGGAGGTTTTTTCCCCTTATCACCCTGCCTTTTCACTTACAGGGGAAAATCCTAAAATTAAAAGCCTAAATTAGTGGAATTTTAATTTTTTAAAAATGAGGTAATTTTCTATATTCTGTGTTTTCCTTTTAAATGAAGACTAGCATCACAGCAAATGGCTTCAGTCCTACTGAAACACACAATGAGATCACAGACATTGTTCAAAAGGTAACTAATTGCTCTCTTCTTCAGTGTATGGATTTACATTTTGCATCCCTCCCAGTTGGAAAAATAGATTAAAATCTGCTACTAGTCAGTATTGCTTTCAAACTCTCTTAATAGCTCAGGTTTACTGGGATTGTTAATCACAGGGTGTGCTAAGTTGAAACTTGTTTCTTTTGTAATTTACAAATCCATGGAAAAAATATCTTCTGGCTGTAGTTTCTCAGGAAGGCTGCTTTACATAAAACTGAAATGTATCCCAATTTCATACTTCTGCCCCTCTGAAGACTTTGCGTCAAAGTGATTTTGGTTGGAGGAAAACTCATTGCAAAGATTTGTCAAGGTTAAATGAGCTGCTGAGTTAACTTCTGCTGTTACTGCGAGACCCCGATGTGCAATGTTTACCTTCCCGCATCTCTGGAAAAGATTATATCAATCCCTTCCACAGAAATGTTTTTCCAGAGAGTCTTCATATTAATTGTAGATTCAATCTTTTCCGGGCCATCTAGCATGCAACAGCCACCTTCTGGGTGAAAACCACAAGCATCCATCTCTTGGTAGCCTTTGTTCTTCCCACACTGTTCGAGGATGATGATTGCTTTGGCGGATGGAGCCAGCCCAACGTGAACAGTAAGCTGTTCTTTCCCACCAGAGTAAATAACAGGAAATTAAAAATGAGACCTGTTTTTTTAGAAACATGCGATGCAATAGTGCCAAGCATTATGTTAAAGACTAACTTCAAGGTAGGGAGTCTTGCTGTAGCTCATGTCTAAAGAAAACTTTGATTAGAGAGGATAAGTGAGGACCAAGTTGTGCTTTAGTTTGTTTTTGTTGTGTCCAGCCAGCTCAGGACTTCAGAGCTGTGGTACCTTTTTTGCAATTTATGGTGGATTTTTTTTCTTTCCTTTTTTCAGTGGGCAGTTACGCTGTTTAAATGGCACAGGGTTGAATGAAAGGCTAATCATGTGCTCCAAATTTGTTTGAAACCTTTATCACAGTTTTAATAGTCACTTTCCAGAGCTGACTGATGCATATATTGTGCAATACTCTTTGCAGATCTTTTTAAAGCTTCAGTCAGAATAATAACATTCATAAATGAAGGGGAAAAATTGTGTAACTTTCTAATTACTCACCAGTGGCTGAAGAGTTTTCCATATCATGAAGACTTGCTCCTTTGCTTTTTGGTAAACCACCGGCAGCTGCATGATTCGCAGATCTATGTTTTCACCGAGGCCTCTCTTGGACAGCTCCTGTGTTTACAAAAAACCCACCGTGGACTTGTAAGAGCATTGGATTTCTCAGACCGCGATAGAGAAAATCAGGCTGACCCAACTGGGAAAACATAGGAAAGAGCAATGTAATGCTGTCTGAGCCTGCAGTTCCTAAACCAGTCTGCACTGAGAGGCCATTGTCTTGTGGTAGCTCTCCCTTTTTTAACTGGAAGAGACTAAAATGTGTTTAACAGTTTCCTAATGCCCATGTGGAGCCATTGTTGTGCTTCCCAAAGGGATGCTCAGTCTCCAATGGGTGGGAGGGGTTATTGCTTAGGGACTGGTCCATGGGGAACCATGAATTACAGGATCTCTCAGTAAGGGTCTGCACTTCAAAGCATCTAAATGGACTTTGATACAGGTAAGAGCTGTTCCTCTGAAAACTCTAGTAGATAAACCCTCACTATCAAGAGACACAAACTAGGGGGAATCCACATTAGCTCTCCACTCCAGTGACAAGCGATTCTGCTGGCTTGAACTGGTTCAGGTTAAGCGCTGCTCTAGAGTATGTTTCTCTCATAAACGGGAAATGTCACTTAGTGGGATGGTATTTCTCTGTCATTTACATGGAGTTGAAGTTCCACCTGGGATCTCTTCCCAAAGGAAACAAAACTTATGCCCAGGATTGAGGTGAAAGAAACAAAGCCATCTTTCAAAGCAGCAGATTGGTCACATGGGTGGAAGATGGTCAGGAGAATAAACATCACATGGAAATGACTTGAAATTATTTTGTCAGAGGGATAGGGCTAACAAACAAGGCACAAGCCTCTAAGAAGGTTGGCTGCTGCAATGGCAGGAAGCAGCTAGAGAGCATCTGAGGTAGAAAGGTTTGTCCCAGAAAAGTAAAATGGTGGGCTGAAAATCCCTGTTGCAGTTGAGTAGAACACTACCAAAGGAGGGCACAGATGAAGTTTCGAAGGGGGGCATAGGCAAAATGTCAGCAGCAGAGGTATGTGATTAGCCCAAGAAACCCGTAACTTTTTATTAAATGTCTTCTCAAGCTTTCATTTCTCACTAAGGATACTCGTGTGGATGAGGCCCACAGTTCTAAGCCGTGCTAACTGGGAAATTTGCCCTTCAACACTGGCTTCCTATATAAACTGTTCCAATTTTCTTGTCAGCGGAAACATTGATTAGCTGTGCTCAATAAACTATTTGACACAAGCAAGGAAACAATGCCTGCAGGGAAGTAAACACATTTGGAGAACAGTGCCAGCCTTTTTTCCTCTGGGCGCTGACAGGCTTTGAGAGACCATTGCATCATCTTGCTTAAGAATGCTGTACTGTGTCTCAGCTTCCAAAAAAGAAAACCCCAGCTGGTTCACAATTAGCATTTTCATTTCTAAAGCATCTTTAATTTTGACATTTAATGAGATTCTTCCTTTTTAACTGTAAGGCTTAGAGGACTTGACTACCCGTAACTTTGGTACAGGATGTGGAGACCCAAAATAAGTTGTTAGGCTGTTCTCCCCTCGTGCTCTCTGGAGTGACCTTCTGATGTCACCGTTTGTCATGGGAGAAATGTGCAGAAATGCTTCCGTGCAGGACAAAACCGGAAGCCAACAGCAAAGGGATGAAAACTTGTGTCAAAGGAAGATAGTTCGCTATGTCCTAAGCAATTTCAGCATGTTGTCAATAACGTGTATTACTTTGTCATCTAAGAGTCCTACCCATGGGCTTATACCCCACTACACCAGATGTTGTGCAAACAAGGAACAAAAAAAAAAGGGTTGTTCCTTGTCTCAGCCTTAACTAAAACCATTTTTGCATTTGAGGTGAGAGAGCGAAGATGGTTAGAGGAGGATGACTGCATCTGGAAACGAGAGCTCACACTGGTGAGTTCATTCAGCAAACAACGTGGCTGTCTTTTGTAGCTGAAGCAGCAAAGGAAACTTCAAAAGAGGACAAAAGTTTTTGAGGACTTCTTTTTGTGGTAAAAGTGGTTCAAAAGAAAGCGTGAAGATTTGCTGTCAGGAAGCTCTTCTAAAAGGGAAATGAAATGCAGCCTTATCAGCTGACAGCCTGGAGTTGTTGGCGAGTTGTGGTCATAGTCCTGGTCCGCTGGGGTTCTGCCCCATGTTGTTACACTGCCTTCCCCAAAGAGAAGTGATTTGCACAGATCAGGTGAGCTCAGGTGCTGTGGTTGTGTCACACGGAGTGTTAGAAGCATCTTGAACTTTTAGAAAAAAAAAAAAAACCCTCCAGAAAATGTCACTGAGTTTGTCTGAGTGTTCACTGAGGTGGGTTGCTGGGGATGGGGGAAGGAGGCAGGGGGCTGCATGTGTCAAATTCTGTGAACCTCATTCAAAAAGGCTTGTGTTGGTGCAGGAAGAAACCCAGAGGTTATCAGTTGCCCCAGTCAGTCTGCAAGGATGTGGCAGACAACGTTATGTTTAGTTATTTCATGATTTTGGGGGGGGGGGAGGGTTGTTAGTTTGGTTTGGTTTGGTTTGGTTTTTTTTTATCCTGCAGATACCTTTTTAAAGCTTTACGGATGTAAGAAAGTTCCAGAACAGAAATGAAGGAACTAAATAGCAACTACATAGTCATCTTGCTTTCCCAGATGATGAAACTAAAGCAGAGAGACAGAGATATTAAATGACAAATTTCCAAAGACCACATGGTCAGTGGCAGGATGAAAAACTGCACTCAGAGATCTGATCCTCATCTCCCGGTAGCAAACATCATTCCCAGAAGCAGTTGGAAATGTGACCTGTTCTTTGCACTAACAGTTTAATTACTATGAATGTTGTCACTCAACTTACATTTGTGCCCTCTTAACTGGGGACTTTGACCTTGATGGTAGACTGTCCTGACAGGTTATTTAGCTGCCAAGTGGCAGACAGGAGTTCCTGGAGGAGGCACAGAAACAGGGTCAAATCAAGGGTTATTGGGTGGGACCGTCAATCTGTAATATGGAATAAATAATTCAGGGGATCTGGGATTCTGAGGGTCCCATGTCGTGCTGAAGAACTAACATCGTGGTAACGCAATGTGATCTTTCAGCAAATGGGCAGTAAATACACGGTGGAGTTTTCCTTTAGAGAGAATGTCCTACACTTCCAGAGTTAAAAGTGCTGCTGGTGGAGCTTTCGTGCACATTTCAGGAGGGTATTTCAGGTGAATGGAGTTATGAGAACCATGAAGAACTTAGTGAGACAGGTTTCTAAAAGAGAAGCTGTCTTTCTAGTGCTAAACAACCATGTTGGGCCACGTGACAGTGTCTGTAAAAGCTCTGAAGCTTTTCTTGATGACCCTGAATTGACAGGTTCACCTGTGCTTTCAGATCCATTTGACCATCCTTTTCCCTGAACGCTCGAGGGGTACTTGCTGAGGAGGGTGAACTCCGTGGAAGCAATGCTGACAAATACCTTGTGTGTGAGTCCTCATCCCAGCAGAAAATAGAGAATTGGAGAGTTTTATTAGCATTTATCATCTGATTCCTAGAGATTTCAGAAAATGGAAATTTGCTTTTTCCCCAAAAGGATAGTAGTAAACAGTTAATTTTTAAGAGACCCAATATCACACAACCATTTTTCTGAGTGTCCAGTGAGGGCACAGAGGGGATGGGCTGTGTGCTCGCTGGATCGATATCCCTACAGCAAGAAAAGAGGTTCAAGAAAATGGCTGCTCCCATCAGCAAGGTCGTATGGAGAAGCTCTAGCAGGGATTTTAAGGAAGAAGATGTGTGTAAGAGCAATTATTGCTCAAAAAAAGGTGAAGGCACTGCTCTTTGGCAAACACTCCATTCCAAAAAGCGTGGAGGCTGAGGCTATGCTTTGAGAATTTGGGACCTTGGGATTCCTGTTCCATGTATTTTTACAGGATTTTAGATGCTCTTGGTGTGAAAGCCCTTCTGGGATATGAACTCATAAGATGACACGTATCAGCATTACAGCGTCACTGAGGGTGCCGTGGTATCCAGGCATTTGATAAGGACCTGGTTCATTTTGAAGTAGTAATTCAGATAGTTCTGGATAATGTATAAAGGAACAATCACGTTTAGTAGCTCAGGTCCAGCTGTTCAGTACTTTCTCGAGGATGAGTTTGAGTGTACTCTTGCTTGGCTCTCACAAAAGAGACTCAGCAGGAGGCCTTTATGTCACTTTAGTGATCCATACAGGAACCCCAAAGCCAAAACAGGATAACTTCCAGATGTAAATACTAAATTTTGCTACCTTTAATATAAGTGCATAAGCTTCCTGAAGACCACAGGGCTACTCATGTGAACAAGGCCAATGGAACAATACCATGAGATTGCTATTTAGCATGGAGAAGCCTATCAACATTCAAAGTACTTCCAGATTTGCAGCACATTTCCCTGAATTGTCTGGATTAAGCACCTTTGCCAGGGAATAGGAAACCAAAGCAGCACCCCCAGTACGAATACAAATTAATTCCACACAGAGGGTGTTCCGTCAGAGGGAAATGGATCCTCCATACACAAGGACCGACATCTGTTTCATTATGGAATGCTGCAGCCCTCGTTATGCAACTTCCTGGCGCAGCCAGCGCGTGGCATCGCTACAGAAAACTCATTGGTGCCTTTTCGCTTTAGGCTGTTTTACTTGTAGATAAACAACATGTCTTATTTTCAGCCAGAGGAGGATGATCTTGCACCCAAAACTGGAACCAACAGGAATCAGGAAATAATAATCAAGAACATTGTCAACTGACAAATATTTGTGGTTTAGGGCATATGTCAAGTTGGAGTTAAGATAATTTATGGATCTCCTGCGATGACTGAGGTGTGGAAAGGTATCACAGAAGTATTTTTGTTTCTTGTTAGCCTACAGGGGTAACATATCCCTCATGACTTTGGGTAATAGATTGATTCTTCCAAACGCCAAGTTGCAGTCAGCATTTTTAACCCAACAAAGCCAGGACAGAAAATATGTATAGACTGGTGCAGCTAATAAAGCTACAGCTTTGGGGTTTGGAAAAATGTACTAGCTCCTTGTTTTCCCATGATCCTGGCTTGACTGCTCTCTATTGTCAAGACAGATATTCAGTAGCTGTCACCAAAACTTGTAATATGGTTACAGTCCTGTAGAGTCATCATCTCTCTATCACTATGTTGTGGTTTCAGTTGGGATAGTTATCTTTTTTTATTAGCAGCTGGTACAGTGCTCTGTTTTGGATTTGGGATGAGAAAAACTCTTGATAGTGCACTGGTTGTTTTAGTTGTTGCTAGGCTGTAAAGGCCTCTTCTGCTTCTTGTATCACCTGACCAGCGAGTAGGCTGGGGGTGCACAAGAAGTTGGAAGGGGACACAGCCAGGACAGCTGACCTCAACTGACCAAAGGGCTGTTCCATACCATGTGCCATCATGCTCAGAAAATAAAGCGGGGGGAAGAAGGAGGGAACATTCGGAGTGATGGCAACTTGTCTTCCCAAGTAACTGTTATGTGTGATGGAGCCCTGCTTTGCTGGAGATGGCTGAATGCCTGCCTGCTTATGGGAAGCAGTGAATTAATTTCTTGGTTTGCTTTGTTTGTGTGTGCAGCTTTTGTTCTGTCTACTAACCTCCCTTTATCTCAACCCATGAGTTTTTTCCACTTTTACTTTTCCGATTCTCTCGCCATCCCAACTTGGGGGGAGTGGTGGGGGTGTATGAGCAAGTGGCTGGATGGTTCTAGTTGCCAGCTGCAGATAAATCACAACACACTACCAGTACTTCCTTATAGCTACCTTTCTAATTTCAGAATTTAAATATTTATGGTCTTAGTTCAGTCTCCCTAATAGAACATAGTCCCCTCAGTTTGTTTTATGTGTCCTGTTCTCCATTTTTATCAGTATTATCTGTTATTTCTTGCAGATATTGGACAAATCTTCCAATTCAGTTTTACTACCATGACTATTCTCTAACCCATTTGAGATTTCATTGTGCTAACCTTCTTTCTACCTTGCAATTGCTAAGAACTTGTATGAAAGACCCTCTTAAAATAACTCTGTGCATAAATACCTTATGAGAGTAACTGAACCCAAGGAATGGCCATTGTCTGCGCTAGAGAGAATGAATGAACCTTGCATGTGACTTTTACACATACTCTGCAAATCTCTGCAGCTGTTCCTACCCTTTGAACATATATACTGTGACCTCTCACGCTTTAGACTGAGTTTGAGGACTGAAGTACCAAACTAGTAAATTATTTCATCGTAGTAGACACACTCTTACGTACAATGGTTGGGTATTTATTTTGCAAGATGTATTTAAAGACAGAAATTATGCTATTGTTAAAACCTAGATAATATTTTAAAAATGAGCAAGCCTGTTGCTGAAAAATAATCTAGTTGTGGAAATTCCTGGCATGTCCCAAGAAATGTGTGTTCACGTAAACAATAATTAGAAAATAAACAATTGTAACAGTAAAGTTTGTGCTGCAACCCAGGTGTCCAAACCATGATCTTTGTATCTTTTGCTAAGTTTGTTCTAATACACATGCTTGGGAAATAATAAGCAAGCATTTTCAAGATTCCATCTTAGACCTGTTGTTACACGCTAGCCAAGTCATGGAGGGGAAAGAAATCTGAATGACCTTGTTTTCCATTTCAACTGCAGACTTCACTGTCATTTGGCAGTGGAAACCAAAGCTGAGATTTGACAACGTACTTAAAATTGGCATGTTCTAGGTTTTGTGTTTCCTGAAATAGGCACTAAGATGTCAATAGGCTACTCTTGTGTGAGAAGGAAATTGTCTCCCATAGACATAGTAAAATGAGTTGTGGTATTAGATGATCTTTTTACTGAAGACAGAGATAACCTGTGGCATATGCATTAGTTGCAGAGAAGGCACCCTGGGTAAAAAAATACCCTTTGAAAATTGCTTAAATAATACACAAAAAAATATCCTGCAAATAAAATAATGTTTCACTTCTTAATTATCTTCCTTCTTCCATGCTGGGAGTCTGCTCCAACAGGCACAATTCTGTTTAACGAGTCCTAAGAAATCATTTTCTTGAAGGGAATAGAAAGCCTTAAAATAATTTATATTGGGATGTCCCTCCTTTTTTTTTTTAAATGCTTACCTTCACTGCTTCCCAGCTAGAATTAACCAGGTATTGTCTAAAGGGACCAAAACCTGAAAAGACAGAAAGGTGCTTTTAACCTATGCTTGCTGTGCAATTGTAGATTAGCTGCTGACATGTATGCACACACATATTTGTTCTTTATCTTCATATTTCTGGTTATGGACATTGAGCTTTTTAGATCTGATTAAGGAATAATAATATTTTCATTTTTTGTATGTACGGCTATAAGAATTAATCCTGCAATCTTCATTTGTGTCAAGGCCTACTTACGAGATCACCTTAACTGAAGCCGCTAAATCTACTGGAGCCAATGGTACAGATCACGTAAATGATGATTTTTGAAAAAGGATCATCGACCATAGAAGTACCACTAGTAAAAGGTCCAGTGTTAAATATTCCCAGGTCAGAGTCAATGAACCATTCTCATTGTTAAATCTCATGAAGATAGGCATATTTAATAAGAATGTTTGAAAGAGTAAAGTTTTATTTCATTTATAATGATTTTTTTTTAATTCTAATTCTCTGTGGTCCTGGGCAAAATCTCCTCCTTTACTTTTTTCCCCACAGGAAAAGAGAGGACAAAAGAGAAAACTATTCTTTGAATCTTAAGTACTGCACTTAATTTTATGCATTCTTTTTTTGTGAAAGACTATCTTTAAATAAAAAGGAAAAAAACCCAAACCCACATTTCAAGCTAGATGGGCATTTTGCCCTGAAAAAGTTTGATGGAAAACTCCCACTATATTAATCTCAAGTACTGCTCTCAGTCCAGAGTGTTGGCAAGTCTTAGGTACCGGAGCCGGGCGGGGGGGGAAAGGAAAACCAGTTTTTTGAAATGGTTTTAATGCTATAAGTCTTAGATATTTAAAAATCCTTAAATGGACAAATAAATACGTGACAGCAATCATTGCTATTTTGTACTGCGAAAGGTACTTGTATGTGGGAACAATTAAGTCTAAATGCAAGCTTATGACATCTTAATTAATGCTAGACTTCAATCATTTCTTGATTTGTTAATACTTATTTTGTAACTGCTCAATCTTTTCTCTGTAATATTATGAAGCTGGATGGTGCTGATATTTTTGACCATGTTTTCCCCAGGTTTAAGTTTGTATCATGTGGAGGGAACAGGGGAGATGGTACTCATTTCACATTAACAGGTAACACAAAACCTCACTATTCCCACTCCACTTTCGGAGCCAAAGTAGGGTGACACCTACTCCATTTTGAAACTGTAATTGTTGGTGCATATTTGTGTACCTGTGTGTGCAGAACTGCAGAATTATAGTGAAGTTATTAAATAGCTCACAATGAAATACATGCATCTCAGCGGTGGCCGTAAGAAAACTACCGCTTAGGATAACACTGTTGTATGAAAAGAAATGACTAAGTGTACGAGAGTTTTACAGTACTGAAATACCTGCAACAACTTGGAGGGGGAACTGGCTGAATATTACTAGGCACTATATAATAAACTGGGCTCACTGCCAGCAGGTTTATAATATGAGCAGGTGAAAATGTGACAGAGGCATGCTGTGATAATCCCCGCAATAGCTTAAAGATGCACCTGTGTCTTTAATGGGACACACTGGTCTAAAACTGTTAGAACAAGTAGATTTCTAAGTGGCTGTACAAGGGGAGAAAAAAACGAATAAGGCGCTAAGAAGTGTGCCCATCAAGGGTATGTGCCATAAATATCATAGAAGAGAACCAGATAGTCAGCCTTTTTAAGAGGTTAGCAAATACCTCTTTCTCCACTTTCTCATTCAGTTCAACTGCAGTTACGTCTAGAGCAAGCCAAACCAGTTCTGCCCATCTTGCAGCTATTAAATTAAAAAAAAAAAGTGTTTAATTGAAAACAGCGAGATGCAAATCTCTTTGATGTAGCTTCAACCTCGTTCCTATGTCCTCAGATGACCTGCAGTGGAAAATTATCCAGCAACTCACATGTCAAGATATGTGTAATGATTGCCTTTAGATGAGCCAGTGGCAACAAGAGGAATAGCGAGGAAGCAGCATTCCTTAAAAGCTTTAACCTTTTAAAGCTCAGAAGTTTCTAGTTGGTGTTTCTGCCACTGTGATTCAGCAGTAGCTATAGCCAGCAAGAGAAAATCCAAATTTGGTCCCGTGTGCTGCATGTTCAGGCGTGCTCCTTCGGTCTATTTAAATTTAATGGTCTAGTTTAGCAGTGATGAGACAGCATCTCCGGTTTAAATCTCCCTTACCTTGCCCTGAAACTGAGACCCTGAAACTTGCCATGTGTTGCTCTAATTCTGGACACTGACTATGTGACATTGTGATGCAACCTGGTTTTCTTGCTTCAGAGCTCCTTTTGGGTAAGCTTTATCTAATACTAGCCTGCACTGCCTTGAGCTACGTGGTTTGGATGAGAGAGAATGTCAACAAAGATTAGAACACGGAGAGAAGGAACAACAAACCAAACTGGATTGCAGTAAAGAGGGCAGACTGCATTCTGTTTCCTCTGACATGCATCTGATTTTCTTAGGAAGGCAGAGCAGCAAGTTATTTTCCATTTGGAATTGTTAGTATGACCATTTGCTACTGTTTTTCCCTCCAGGGAACTGTTTACGACAAAGACCAAGCATGTGTGCATACCATTTCTAGCTAAAAGAAGAATACAATAAAAATCTTACCAGTTACAACCACAGTGTTGGAATTTGAATCCATGAAATCTATGCTCCAGAAAGTCCAACTTGTTGTCTTTCCGTTCTAAACAGCATTAGAATTCACAGATCTGTGGCAAACTTCAGTTGGGGCACCTTTTTTCTTTCAAATTGTGATGTATCTGGATTCACAAGACAAGGGATGGTTTGTGATTCTCTCTGTATTAAAGATAGAAGTCTGACTGACCGGCTGACAGTCTGGCACTGCCCCAAACTTCTTTTCCTTTCTTCAGGCATGGAGTACTATTTAGGAAGAACAGGAAACGCTTAAAGAAACGTCTTGCAAAATATCCAGCACTGTTTTTCATGGGAAACCTGTTCATATACAAGAACAGAAAATTAATTGAATCGATTTTGTTATATCTTTGTGGATATTCTATTTTTAGTGCAGTTGTAATTCACTTTAATCATGAGTAATGACTGAACTACAAAAACGTATCTGTCCATTTCCACTCTTCTTAGACTTTTTCTTACTAACTTAACACAGGGGTAACTTTATTGTTCCTCTTCAGAGCAGATATGTAATCTACTATTCTTGATCTTTGTCTTCTGCTCTTTGTAAAAGAGTCCATGCAGCTTACACTTTTAAAACCAAACACCCATAGGAAATTGTATGTAGTTGCTAAACCAGAACATTTACTCAATAATATCCTGGAATAGGCAACGTTAAAAAAAATCTCACTCCAACTTGCAAGGTCAAAGGAACTCTGGGAGCTGAGTTATAGCTTGCCGAAGCTGGAGAGTTTAATAGCTGGTCTGTCTTCATTAAACTAAAGCATGAGAACCAATAGGGGGCCTGAAATCAAAACATATGCACATTGTCACTGCCCAAAACAAAAGCATATGAAAGTTCTCTTGGGAATTATAACTATGTGGGCAGAGGGTTTCACTAGGTCTTGTTTTGAGTAGGAAGTGTGTGTGTGAGAGAGAGAGAGAGAGAGAAATATGCTAAGAATAGAAAGACGCTATATAATCTCAAGAGAGCTGGTAATTGTGAGACCTTAAGAAAAAATCTCAGAAAAAATCTCTTGGATTGGGTGGTGGCTGAATGAGGATTGGAGCTCCCAGCCATGTGCCATTTAAATCCTCCTGTGCTGAGACAGAAAGAAATTTGTGGATTCTCTTAAAGACACTGATTCCACCAGCCATTTCTTTTCCTGAGCAGTAGAATTTGCAAAACTGATTTTTGCTAACCACTGAGGCCAAAGAAGCAGCTAAGATATAGTAAACACAGAACTCCCTTCAGCTTTAAATAAGGTAAAATCTGCCCTCTGGTATCAGTGAATTACTTCTAAAATTCTACAGTCTTTCATTCTCCTATGTCAAATAAGTTTTTTATCAATTAATTTTTCTTTGGGACCAGTTAGTAAAACTCTCCTATGATAATGAGCAGGACAATGGCATATGAATCTTCTCATACTTATTTCTGATTTTTAAAAAAAGCAAAAAAACTCCAAACTTGATAGATATTATCAATTAAAAAATCTAACTACAGGGTGGTCTAACAAAGAAAACAAGCATATGCAAGGAATAAAGCAAGATTTAAGGTCTATATTTGCTTAATGATTAAACCTTTTGTTTCCTCTACTATTGTTTCAGCTCAGGTTGAAACTACTCTTGAAATTCTTGTGAATGTGCAATTGTAGCTTTAATATTAGCACTCACATGTATACCTGCCTGCAACAACAAACACCCAAGTCACTGGATACTTGAGGTCTGTGCAAATTAATCTCCCCATCCATAATTAAGAAACCAAGCCCTGGATATTTGAAGGCAAGTCACAGACACAGCTGACTCAGCTAGACACAGGTTGTTTTTCTTCTTGCCATAACAAATGTGATTGGCATGGCACTCATCTTGAGGTAAAGAAGGAACGGAAGCAGCTCAACTATGAAAGCCCTGGTTATCACCTTGAATATTTTTCTGTGCAGTCTTCTGATATGTTTAAAAATTATCTGAACTGCTGAGCAAGAGAAAAATAAATTTTCTGCAAATGCATTCTGTTCACATTGCGGAACTGCCAGAACACTGCTCAAATAGCTTTTTAGTACTGACGGTAACAAGAACTGAGTAAGGCCCTTCATTTAGAAACCGGTCTTTAATTTTTATCTCTTTTATTATTACTTACATATAGATGTTTTATTTCTTGTTATTGGCAGGCACTGACCAATGTTTGAAACTGTTAAGTGGAAGTGTTTAATATATTTCAATTTTTATCTCAGCTGTTCAACATTTAATGAGAGGAGGGAGAAATCAAGCTGTTATGCTATTTAACATTAAGCTATAATGGGACTTTAAATAGAAATTTCAGGATCTAACACCCTATATTTCTTTCCATTCTAATAAAAATAAATGATCCTGGGGAAAGACTGAAGCTGGTCTTTAGGTAGATGGAATTAAATGTCACAAAAAGAGAAGAGACAAACATTTCAGTGTAAAGCTCACTGTTCCCTGTGGACCAATGCCTCTTCTATAGCAAACTCATACAAAGGGTAAATGGAAAAATGTAACAGCAATTTCATGTACTTTTTTTTTTTTTTGATAGAAAGTGTTATATATTTTATGTTGTTACCTTATTTATATTAGTTCTTCTGTAACTGATACCAATTGATGTACACCCAGTACTTAGCAATAATGGAAAAAACGGAAATTGTATATAATATTAATGTTGCCAAGCTGTTGGGTGACTGTTATAATTTCGGTTCTGGTCGTCTTGCAGTATTGGCAAAAACTAACTGCTGTGTGTGGAAAGCTTTTTTAATTTTATTTTTATTTTTATTTGTTTACAATAGTTTAATGCAGGGAGAAAGTACGCTAGCAGGACAGTGTGCTACTCTCAATCAATGGGTTGCTTTTTTATCAGGCATCATTTACCTAGCACAAAGAGACTCTGCAAGCAGGATACACACAATTTAAGTAATTATTTGTCAGCTAATATGTAAAATAGATAGCTAGAACTAACAGATTACTAGGCTAAACAGTAATATGCTTACCATTCCTGATCAGAAAACTGATGAGTCTTAGCTGGCCAGAAAGTTTCCAATATACTGGGGCCAGTTGGTCTCTGCCACTACTTGGTATGGGCTGATCCTCAGCATTACTGTGTTACCTTCGCATTTTCTGCTTTTCTTTACTTCTGGATCTTTCCTCTTGAACCTTTCATCAGCTAACCACTGCCATCCCGACAGCAATGCTTCTGTGACTCTATGTCCTTGTTTTCATGTCTTTAGCCCATGTACTTTCTTATGACTTAACGTTTTTTCTCAACAAAACTCAGGCAAGGCCATGCAGGAATGCTGCATCAAACTAGGCCTTGGCTCACGGTACAGCCAAACCTCTGGGCTGAGTGTAACATGGGGAGGAGTGGTGGACGGTACAGTTTCCACAAGGTCACAAAACTGTGCTGGAATCCACTGATAAGCTGTAAAGCACGGTTGTGTGACAAGATAGTCACTTTTTTGACAGCATCAGAGTACGGGCTGAGATGGCTCTGTCCTGCTGAGAAAAGAAAACTCAAATCTAATTTAGCATATGTTTTAAACCATTTGAGAAGAGGAACAGCCTTAGAGTATTTGGTCCCTGTGCTGACAGGCAACGGACCTAACAGTGATGTGAAGCACTCGAGACACTGCCCTGAAACCTTTCCTCCAGGTCAAAGCATCTTCCTGGACAGTGAAAAGTGCAAAGGTAAGCTTGTTTCCATGCAAACATTCTGTTATTTCCATGTACTTTTCTCTTCAGTTCTTTTACTTTGATACTTGTGCCTGCTATTTTAGAAACAATTAAGCCTTCGAACACCCGCTGGAGGAAGGCTCCCAGGAGTCAACACCTGGATTCTACTTTCTAATTTTGACAACTGTGTGTTCATTTTAATGTCTGTACCTGAATGAACAGCAGGCTGCTTGCCTAGCTTTTCCAAAAGCCTCTTTCACACTGGCAACCATCACTGCAGCGTGTTGCTGAAGAATGCTATAAAAATGTCATTTTCGCACTTATTTTCCCCTCATAAAACTTCTGCCTTCACCAGACGAGTTTAAAAAAAATTAGCGCTAGCTTTGTGGCTTGACGTTCTGGCCCTTTTAAAGGGAAGAATTTGTAACTTCTGTTGGGATTTAAAGGCGGCCACCCTGCCTGGAGATCGCAGCCTTCCCCCCTACAGAAGTTCACCGTCACCTCCCCCGTCCTTTTGTTTCTCGCAGCCGCCCCACAACTGCCATCCCCGCCG
>VXBJ01002543.1:797602-956736 GCA_013400055.1 Nycticryphes semicollaris | reverse complement strand
CCGCCGCCGGTAAGAGGGGAGGGAGAGCGCCCGGGAGCTCCCCCGTGGCCTGATCTCCTCCCCTTGCCCCGTCTCTCCCCTCACGGCGGTCGGCCCGCTCGCTTCGTCTCCTTGCTGCTCATGCCCTCATGCCGGGCGGGCTGCCCGCCCGCAGNGAGCTCCCCTCCCGCCGCCCCGAAACGGCGGGAACTCCGCGGCACCCGCGGCCAGGCTTTCCAGAAGCGGCCAAAACGCCGCAAAACACTAGGGCCTTTCCAGGAAAACTTTGCTCAGCTGCCAGCGGTCGTGACCGGGCGAGCCCCAGCTCTTGGCTGCCACGCTCCAAGCGCCCTGTTTTCCACAGGGTTGTTCGAGGGGAGATAGTCGAGGCGAACTCTTCCCCCCCCCCCACCTTGCACAAAGTCGGGGCAACCAGAGTAGGCCGTTACAGGGTTCTTTGCCTTTTCCTGTAAGCGTTCAGGTAACTTTCCCAAGTTTTAGGGTAGTCCAAGCTTGTCCTGAGTCAGAGAAGAGCTGTCCCGAGAGTTTCTGTCAGCTTTGGTTCAGCAGGTGATGCCAGTAAAAAACTCTAAATGCCTGTTTCCAATGGGTCTTCAGAGGTCTCACTGCACAGGTGCATGAGTTTAGGACTTTAATGGCAGAGTGCTGGAGAACTGCTAATGAGGAGAGGGGATACTTTGGAAAAAATGCTTCTACGTTTTTAAGGCCAAATTGCAGGCAGCGTCAGCAAATGTTTACCCAAATTGAGCAAAACCACGGCTGAACAAAAGAAGTGTGGTTTAACAGGGACAAAAGGAGCAGTGGACAGATTGCTTCTTGACCATAGAATAATAATTAGTTGGATTATTTTGGTATAGAAGTGAGATATAAAAGCTTTTCTTTGTTGCAGAGTACTTACGCTTTCTTTAAAAAGTATTCAGTTAAAGCTGCTTTTTGCTGATCATGAGCTAACCCTAGAACAAGAAATACACGGTCTCTAATGATGGAATTTTGGGGAAAAAAGTAACTCGCCCCTCATCTTCTTTCAGCAGAAGTTAATTTACTGGTGTTTCTAACGGTAGGCAAAGAGTTGCTCAATCTGGCAGACATCACCCCAGATAACTCATTCATTCAGTCTGTGGTGGACTTGAATTGCTTTGAAATGAACAGACATGTTACTTCCAAATGGCAGTGCTCCTGGTGCTTGGTAAAGCAGCTGATTTTAGGACAGGTGGATCTTCTGCACATGCTCCACCATGGATTTCCAAGGGAGTCTGGCGTGTGTAGTGTTCCTGGTTTATATTTGAGTAGGAGCACTTCCAAGAATCTCTGTTCAACGCATTTGTTTGGATAAGAGCCCATTGCATCACCTCAGTTAGCTTTTGCACTGCTTTCCCTCCTGCTCTGTTTTTATACTCTTCTTTCTTAATTTGTCACGCTAGCAGGTAAATGGAGAGAAAGTGAATTTATCTTCTGAAACGCATTTAAAGTTGCTTCCATTTATCTAAAGCACCTACTTCATCCCCTTCAGTAAAATAATGATGATGTTCATTAGTTCCTCTAGCTGCTCATGACTAAATGCGCCGTAGTCAGATTGCTCTATTTTTTCCCTCCTATCAACCACTTAGGAAAGTCAAACATTTGTAATAATGCTATTGGCTTTTTTTGGAAGTCACTCAATTCTGCTGATGTTTTTAAATAAAATAGATGAATGGGACTTGGTTTTTCATGTCCAAGCACACATTTTATTGTTGGGCACTTGAGTTAATGTCTACATTTTTCCCCCGACTTTTTCATTACTCTCAGATTGAATATTTAGAATAGTTCTTCCATCCCCTTCCTCTTTTGGAATAGATGCCATTGTTTCTACACATTGGCCAAATTTTGGCTTAGTTATTTAATTGGATATACCTATGCTTAAAATAATTATGGGACAAGTGGCAGAAGGTTGAGTACAGAGCATGCTTTTTTGGAGTCAGGCATTAGCTCTTGCGCAAGTGGTGCCTTCCAGTTTATGTCATGCTGTAATTGAGATGCTATAACCGCATATTCTTGAGGTCTGTTCCTGTCACTTTTTCACAGAGCAAGATTGCTTACGCTTCCAGGTTTCTAAGCCCCTTTATAGATTTTAAGCAAACCTCACCACTGAGAAGCAGGCCAGCTGTTGACCTAGAACTTGAGGTTCTTATTTTAAATTCAGCCTTTTCACAAGTTCTTTTTGAATTCAGAATGCTTTGACAGTCAGATTTGTTTGTGTTAACTTTCTAACAGCAAAGCTAGGAAATACACCTAGGGAGTAACAACATACATATGACTAGAGCCTGAGAAATAGATACTAGATGGGAAGGTTAACAATTGCACTAATGAAGCTTTCAACTTCCATCTGTCTCTCTAGGAAGACAGAAATCTTCCTGCCCTCCATGAAATCCATGTTAATCAGTTTACAGGCAGGAGGTCAGCAGCCTGGAAGGTGGAACCACAAAATTCAGGTAGCATATAGGCATTATGTATCTTAGAATTGTGAAGTAGTTTGATTTGGAAGGGACCTTTAAAGGTCATCTAGTCCAACCCCCCTGCAATGAGCAGGGACATCTTCAAGTAGATCAGGTTGCTCAA
Organism: Nycticryphes semicollaris; assembly: GCA_013400055.1. Classification (NCBI taxonomy): domain Eukaryota; kingdom Metazoa; phylum Chordata; class Aves; order Charadriiformes; family Rostratulidae; genus Nycticryphes; species Nycticryphes semicollaris. The sequence continues at coordinate 954,141 of VXBJ01002543.1, read as the reverse complement.
AGCCTCACCCAACATGACCTTGAGTGTTTCCAGGGATGGGGCATCTCCTACACCTCTGGGCAGCCTGTGCCAGTGTTTCACCACCCTCATTGTAAAAAATTTCTTCCTTACATCTAGCCTAAATCTACCCTCTTTTAGTTTAAAACCTTCTAGTCTTATCGCAACAGGTCCTGATAAAAAGTTTGCCTCCATCTTTGTTATAAATCCCCCTTTCAGTACTGAAATGCTGCAATAAGGTCTCTCTGGAGCCTCCTCTTCCCCCAGGCTGAACAACTGCAACTCTCCCAGCCTGTCTTCCTAGGAGAGGTGCTCTGGTTGTTTTTGTGGCCCATATATCATGGTTGTGGCCCCCACATCTAGAAAAGCTGCTCAGAGTTCTACAGTGAGACTGATCATATTCCTTCAGTATAACTAAAATCATCTCGCATATGGAAGAGGTAGAATTTTACTCAGGAGTGTGTGTATCTGAGAGGTAAGGGCTGTTACAACCTCCTTGCTTTCCATGCCACAGGTAAGGCAAGTTACCAAAACCTTGCTTTCTTTACCATAAATAGGTATTTATGGTCTAGAAGGAAAGAAATAAGGAAACAAAATCCTAACTATTTCCCTCAAAGAAAAAATACACTCCAAACCCCAGCAAACAAATCTGAGTCCTTTTTCGTAATAGCATCGCAGTGAATACACTCCTTCCCTTGGGGGAAAGTAGGAGAAAACAAACACCACAAGAGAAAGTCTAGCCAGTTTGAATTTGCAAGTGGGAGGTGTACAGACATTATGGTTGTGAGTATGTTAGAGGAACCTACGTACAAGAGGCTGGTGTGTATTTTCCACATTGTCTAATGGTTTGCGTAGAGAGACTCCCATAAAACACCTCTTGTGGCACTTCACAGTTCTGGTGTGTTGTCTTTGCAAAATGATTGGCAGACCCTCAGGTCACACATATCCCAAGTTAAACTGGGTCCTGCTCAGTTACTGGGAGGACTGTGGATGTTTAAAAATGTTGTGTTTGTAACCTTTCAAACTGCTGTCTGGTGGCTGGTCTTTCTAGTATTGCTGACAACAGATGGCAAATGGCTCTGCTGATGTAATTCTTGCTAGGCTTTCATTCCCGTGAAGTTGCACAGTTTCAGAATCTCAGAAAGTGCCTCCATATTTTTCCTGCGTAACGATTCCAAGCCAAACTAAATAAAAACATTTTATACTAGTCAAATTCCCATGGTGTCATGTGACATTTTTGTAATGATTGCCTTGCAGCAGTTTCAGATAAGTGCACGTTTGGTAGCAATTTAAGGTCTGTGTCCTTTAAGTAATGCTTATTAGTACGTAACAGATGCCGTTTAGAAACATTATGCCTTTTAATAGGCTCTGCTTTTAGACTACATGTTCTCATTCCAGGCAGACTGTGGATCAGGCAAGCTTGGAGGTATGCTGTCATTTATGCAAAGCCTAAGTCAATTTTCTGGTCTGAAGTCAAGCCATGTGTTTTTCCTTGTTTCTTCCATTCTGGTCATAGCTGCCTTGCTGTGTTTTTCACCCTAGTCATATCTTTGGCTGATTGTCAAGCCATTACAATCAAAACCTTTTGCATTTTTAACCACCAGCAGTGGTTTCTTTTGTCCTTACAGAACAGCCTGTGTAAACTGAATTTCAACAATCTCAGCCTTACTGTCGAGAGCACAGCAAGCACAGAGTTAGCCCTCTGTTGCCAGCCTGTCCTTCCTTCTCTGCTTCTTCTTCCTCCCAAAAGGAGAAAAAGGGAGAAGCAGAGCCATGCTGATTTTGGAGCACCTTCAAAGACATGTAGAATAGCTGACACAATGGCATAGAGAAGCAAGAGAGATGTTTGCATATTTCCCCCACTACATGCAGCTGTTCATGAAAGCAAGTTCTGAGACGGGCTAAGAGGCTTGTGATTACTAGTGCAGGTGACGTATTAATTTGCAGCCGCATAATAAATTTAGCAAAGTGGAAATTACTGGGGGAAGGGATTTTTTTTTTTTTTGTTTCTTTCCTTTTTTCCCCCCCTCAAATTAATTGCTTTATTTTGAGATTAGTCTGGCTGTACAAATTGCTCCTTGCAAGTAATTGGGAGAAAGGCTGCTGGGGCTTTCTTAGGCAGACTCGTGCGCTCTACTGGTGGGAGCAGTAGATTTGTCAGATGTGTAGAGCATTTGCAACTCAAATTATGCAGCATCTGAAAGTGGTATCCCTGAAAATCTAGACAGTTGTCTTATATATTCGTTGCTACATCGTTCATTTGGGGAACAACGAACAAGCCAGGGCTTTGGGGTACTTTTTGCATGTGTACTGCCATAGTTTGTGTGAAGTGAAGACGGGGCTACGTGTAGGGTGGCCTGAGGTTTCCCACACCTGCTTTGAAGGATGGTGGTAACAGGGAAATGTATTTAATGCGGCACTTAAACACTAGCCCTGATGCCAGGCTGTGACAGCGGGTGTTGCAGTAATAATTTTAAATGCTCCTTGGTCTTAAAATCTGACTATTTTCTAAAACTGCCCTAACTGGCAGTCTGGCTGGCTTCTCCCCATGGGATGAAATCATGTTCGTGCTAGACCATTTGCCAGACTCAGTTGGCATTTCCTGCCATTTCACTGCTCCTTGGGAGACATTGTCTTTTCCCTTAAGTTATAGGATGACTTCTGACCAATGTATCCTCCTTTCCATCTTCCATCTTTGTAAAGGATTGAATTACCACTACCTACAGTTGAACTTGTGATTCAGAAGAGCTCTACTGCTGATCATGGATTCTTTTCTGTAATTTTCCTTTCAAATCAGCCTCTTTGAATAATGAAAATACTTCAGTGATATATTTCAGTATCATTCGGGGCTTCACATTTCTTCTTTGCTTAGGATTTGAGAGTTAGACTCTAATTTAAGGGGTCAAGCCTGGACTATGAACTTGGACTAAGAGCTGGTGTAGCTCGTTTGGCCACAGGTATGAAGTGAGATGTAGCACTGATATAGTTGTGCTGGAAAAAGCCCCTGATATGGACATAGTCATTCTGGAAAACTTGTATGTTTTATTTTGTTTAGGGCATGGACAAATAATTAAGTTGACAGATATGTTTTCCTTATATATGCAAGAAAATCCATGCCATTGCCTTCAGTAGTTGAAGTTAGACTTTTCCAGGAACACTGCTGCGCATTTCTTGGTTGTATGAAAAATAGTACATATTGAGAGCTCAATTCTGATGTTCTCAGGTTCAGAGGTACTAGCAGCAATCCCACTGAATCAATGGCATGTCCTTGAGGAAAAACCTGACGTGAACATAAACCTTAAAGCCTTAATCAATTACAATCCTGAATGTCCCTTTTCTTGAGGACTATATCTTCTCTGAGTTGTTCTGTAAGCTGCCTCCTCCTTTTTTACATCTAAAGCACTGTGAAAAAGAGAGTTAAATGTGTAGAAGTATGAATTCCTGGTATGTCATAGTTACAGCTGGTAGCACTTCCATGGTTTCACAGTATGCCACAGTTTTTATTTATAAAGGCTGTTTCTGGGCCATAGTACCTCAGCTTTTTTCAGTTACATTAGTTTTGAACCTAGTGCAAAACATGTTACTCCAGATGTGCATTCTGTGTATAGTAGGACAGGAGATAGCCTGTTTACACAGTTATAGTTTCATTTATCTGTACTGTGAGTTGGGTGTGGCTTTATTTTTATAAGTGTAACACTGCTACCATCCATCTAGGAAAAATAGACGGAATTGGAACCTGTTTGCTGAAACTTTCATTACGGGACTACTACAGCTTAGAGGTGATTAATGTCATTATCTGATTTCTACAATATGAGCTTGCTTTTCTAGATTTTAAAACATTTTAAGTAATGTGGTTTCATCTAGGTGTTTTTCCAAAAAGAGCTAAATAATGAAATCAATTATTTATTTCCGTTGTCTGTTTTTTTCCCCATTTCATAAGTTGCAGTGTGCTTTACATTTTGGAAAATAAGTAACATTTAAGGTACCAGACCCTGGTCCTGCAGGGTTCTGAGAGCCTTCAGAGCTCATTGAAGTGAGTAGAAATTGAAGGTGTTTGATATTTTTTTCAGAGTTAGGCTTGTCTAGCCTGTGCCTTTGCATTCTCCTAAAAGAATATATATAGTTAAAGCTTTCTCCCCCAACCCCTTTTCTGAAATCAGTAGTAAAAATGCGTTAGCAGGAATGGGATAGCTATTATGATAGCATCCTGCATTTGGGAGCCTAACACTTGGTCTACTCTCCATTTGAGTGATGGAATTTGCAGTAATGATATGTATAGCTACAGCTGAACTCATCTATTTAATGTTTTGTTTCTTAATTGGCAATGAGATTATTTATTTCCCTTCTGCCTTCATTTATTGATTCCACAGCAGAAAATTATTTACCAATGGAATCTTCTATTTGGTTTCTCTTCTGAAGCCCTTCTCACCATTTGAATTGTGATGGAATTGTAAGTAATATATAAATGTCATGTTTTGGATCAAAACATAGGAACCTGTTAATGCCAATGCTTTTTTCTTGTTTTGTTTTCATCCTTTACATTCCAAGAGCGATTGCTCTATTAGTAATGGTGAAAAGCAATGCAGTGAGGAAAGAACATTGTTTTCATTAATGATGGACAGCATGTGGTTAAGAGCTGCCTTGCCATGTTGGACACATGTCATACCACAGCATTTGCCCACTAGCTCTGTTGCCACCGCACTTTGCTATGATAGCATAGTTTCACTTACACCAGAACTTGGGTTTTTGACATGTACTTGCTCAATTAAGTTAAGGATGTGAGAGTCAGGTTCTGCATGTACTCCCGGGAACGTGCCAGAGACCTCTTCCTTCCTTTGGAAGGTTAAACAAATACAGTTGGCTAATGATAACCACATGCATGGGGCTGTTCAGGCTCATTGGATGGCTTGGAGAAGACTTGATGTTAAGCGCTGCCACTCAACACAGAGGTCCCACTCCTGTGAGAGGGTAATGGAAACCACTTTTGTTCTATGTGTGTGATTTAGAAGGGCAAAAAAAAGTTATCTTTAGATCCTAGACATTATCCTGTTTGTGCTGCCATAGTGTGGCAGTGACAGTCTGCAGGAGAACAGAACAATTTATGTTATATGACTTTTTTGTCTTTTTATGTTTTGACTTCAGAGGCACTGATAAGGAAAACGTCACACCCTTTTGAAGTGGTAGATAAGACATACACTTAACTGATAAGGAACCAGACAGAAGATGAAGTGATTTGTTAGGGGCCACAAAACCACACCTGTTGTTAAGAATAAATCTTAGGAGTTCTGGTCTCGGGTGCCTGGTTTAATTGCAAAAACATTCTCTCCTAAATAGTGACATAATAGAGTTTTTGTGTTGCTGTATGTATGTTTGTCTCATATTGCAAAGTGTATTCTGATAAAAAAGTTAAAATACTTCTTGGACAAACCCCCTCATAATAATGTCAGAAACACTTAGAATCTGCCGAAGGTTCTTTTGCTTCCTTGTTTTGGTTTGGTTTTTATTGTGAAATATATTGGCCTGAAAATAAAGCCAGTAGTAAAGCCAATAAATAAAACCAGTTGTACCATTGCAAGCATTAGAAATGGCAAAACTGTATAAAAAATAATGAGACTTGAAAGTTAGAAGTGTAAGTTCTTTTTCTCTGTCTGGTTTCTGCACCACTAGAAATCATGCTTAAGTATTTTTTGTATTTTTACATGTAAAAGTGTGTAGAAATTTGCACAAATGTGCAAAGATGCACCGTCCAGATACAGATCCTGTTGTGACTGATGGCTCTTTTGTAAACATCCTTAATGGATGCATGTAGTATCATTCCCTGTGTTTGTAAAACATGAAAAAGTAGTTGTAGGATAAATGATTAATTCACTTCAGACATAACACTTTTCATGCTTCATCTACAGTGAGGTTGATGTATTTTGCTTTACAGTCAGGCTGCATCCTAAATGCTCTTACAAATTTCGGAAATGGCTTTTTCAACAAGTACGTCTATCCTGGGAGTACCAGCGAGACCTTAACGCAACTCAGTCAACCCAGTGATGTGTCTGGTCTGAAATCACTGCACCCCCGACTTGTTGGCTTAAGGAAACACTACTAATAGGCTCCAGATGAATGCAGGAATAGAAAATTCTTAAAAATGAAAGCACATTTAATACATTGTATATTATGATCAAAAAGGACTTAAGTATATCAGTAATACATACTAATTTGAAACTTAAATGAGTATTTACAACACTTTAGAAAGAGACAGAGTTGACTGTCCCAAATTGTGACTGATTTTTTAGTGGCAAAATAGTAAAACTAATGCATAGGTACTAAAATGACTAGCCTAGTGAAAGAGAGCTGGAGGAATGTATGTGATGTGAATTGCTACAGGATTATATTAAGGAGATAAGTGTGTGGTTATGTATATTCTAGTTAAATGATTTCCATTATGGCACAGGGTTTAACTGCAGAGGATATAGAGGGATCATCAACAAGAATCTTCAGAATATCTGACTAGCCTGAAGCATGTCATTTACCTTCCAGCATTACAGCAGTCTGTAAATTGCTTGTGGAATTTCACATACAAGTGTGTGCACCATGTGTTTTCTGTTTTATTGAGTATAAATTCTTTTGTGCATGGAAAAATATTTCCTGCTTACTTTAACTAATAGAATGAAATTCTTGCTGAATCTGTAATGACGGGGGTCTGTCTCTAATCTACGAAAATTAATTTCTAGCTTAAGGTAGAATATTGTCTTCTGGTTTGTGATTGCATTTGTTATTTATCTACCTGATGCAGAACATAAGCATGCTAATCAGATCTATCTGGATTCCCACATATGGTTCATAAGTGAAGTGAGTGAACTTTATCTGACTTCTGCCTCTCCAGAAGGATATTTATCCATGTCCTGAAGCCACCAAAAATTCAGTTCTCTATTTTGGAGACAATCAGAGGTGAAATAGCAGTGGGTTTAGAAAGAGCTGAGTTTAGGGATCAGGACTGAAACAGGGGCCTTGGTTTATGCCTTATTGGCAGAGTAGCGTGATGTTTTAGGCTGAAGTAGATGCTGGAGGGTAGTATCTCATGAAGATGACTGAGTTGTATGGGCAGTGCCTGCTTGTTTGTATAGCTGGTTTTAGCAGTAGCTTTTCACTTTAAAAATCAGATTCTTAGTGGAAATGGATGGCAAAGCACTAGAGTGAGAGGAGATGCACTTCCGCATCCTCACTTGAGGATGTGGCCCAGGCTGTTCCAGGGAAACAAAAGGGAGGAAAAACAAAAGCAGTGTTAGTATTTGCTTTAAAATCTATTCTGTATGCTTGAAATGGAAATATGGCCATTCAGATTTCTCATTTATTTGTTTATTCATCCCTAGGTAAGTTTTGGTTGGTTGGTTGGTTGTTTTTTCCTCGGGATTGTGTACACTTCCTCCTCGGGTGCCCTGTAAAAGACAAAGTCTGGTACCTGTCTGCACACCCTTCCTTGTCCCCACTGCTGGAGAATCCTCCTTCCTGATGTCTTGACCTTGTTTACCAGCTTTGGCTACTTAAGATGGCAGCCCCTTCGGCACGAATGTCAGGAATCTCTCTAATGCAGTAGGCCTCCCGTTCTAAATTTACTCTCCTTATGGTTTACGGTCCCTCCTCTGTGGCTGCAGCAAGAGGCCCCCTTTTTATGGCTCGCCCCTCCTGTCCCCCCTTCGCTCCCCCTTCCCTCCCCTCCCTCCCGCCGACGGTAACCCTTTGTGTGCATCCACCCTTTGAAAGAAGGGCTCGCTGGGTGTCCAGCAGATTGGCTGCCACAGCGTGCTCTTTTGTTGCCCCTAGGTAAGGTCAAATTTAGAATGAAATCCTGTAATCCAAATTAGCTTTAAAGGTTGTCCTTGACACTTTGCAATTTTGGTATCCCAAGATACTGATAGGGGCCTCAGACTGAAGCACTCACAGGAGAATAGCGCTGCTTTTCTTTGAAAGTGAAGTTAAGAAATTACTCTGCGTTTGATTTTGGACCCTTTTTAGCATCCTGTTGGGCAGCAACAATTGTTGTTGTCGTCACGTGCCTAATAACAATAGTTATAGCTGGACTTCGTCGAGATTTTTTGTTTCTTTGTTTCTGTATTAAAAAAAAAGCATAAAAAGGACACATACAGGAGGGTAAATATGATTTCTTCACTTTGTATTGGGGAAAACTGGGAAACACATTAGGTAATATAAAAAAAAATTCAAACTGGTAATTTTTCTCCTGCCTCTGGCAGCTGAGCAGTATTAGTGGGGGGTGTGTGTGTGAGCAGGTTTCAGGGGGGATGTTCACGAAGGCCACCCTTAACACAAGTGACTTCTTGAGGACTCTCCAGAGTATCTAAAGTTAGATTTATGCTCCGTGTTGTGCCTGAAAGAACTTCACTCTGTCTCTCTCCCCTTTCCCTTACACACAGAAACTGAAACGGATCTGTTTTCTTCCTGAAAAAATTGCCCTTTATTGGTATGTGTGTTCCTAACACACCTGGGCACTTTCAGAGTCTTACACAAGAAAGACAAGCTAATTGGAAGCCTAAGTGTTTTTTAGAGAAAAAAGTAATTCTGTGGAGACTCAAATGGTCGCTGTTACCCTAGAATACAAACGTATTGTGTACCAGAAAGGTACTTTGAAGTTACTGGTTGTTCTGTTCAGTGAGGAGAAAACGTGATTGTGCTTATTAAGTTGCTTTGGCTTAACAGTGGCAGGATGAAGCCTTTTAAGTACCATCTCATGAATAGTATTTATTAAATAGCACAGACAATATTTTTCTTTGTACTAAACTTAAGTCTTACATGCTCCTCTTTTGCAGAGCATTAATTTACCAGTAAATTTACTTCAGTAAATTGCTAAAGTTTTTAATAATAAACTTTAATTTCTTTCCCTTATGTGGCTTCTTTGCTTGATGGTGTTACAGGGTACACTGGGGAAGGCCGCTGCAGAAAGAAACTGCCATTCCTAAGTCCTGGCTGGGATTTTATAATGCCAGTGTTCCAATGCTGCTTTCTCTCCCATTTTGTCACATACAAACATACTATGAAAACCATTTACAGGGTAGCTTCTATTCAGCATTCTGACTATGTAGCTTTGCTGTCAAGCCTCAGGATGTAAGCTGATTGCCTGGAAAGGGCAGGAAAACAGTGTTTAAAGCATTTTAAGTAGTGCTGGGTGGTGGTGAATTATCATTTGTAGTTTCTTAGCCTTTTGCTGAGGAATCAGATGCTGCTCACTGCTAAAGGGAGGATGGTGGGACTGTGGGTGAATGGTCTGACCCTGATACTGCAGATCCCATCCTCCCAATGTTATGTGGAAAGGTATCATTTTCAGTATGATGCTTTTATGATTCATAATTTCTGAATCTTAGTATAGACTTAATATAGTTTAATCTGGCCCTCGTAAGACTAGTCATTGTCTCAGCCATTTACTTTGCACTTAATATCAGTGCAGTTATTTTACATTGAACTTGGGTCACAGGAGCTGCCATGTGAAAGCAAACCACGGAGAACTAAGATTCCAGCTATAGCAAAGCGGTGGAAGATTCTGTCCTCAGTTTGTGGCTGACAAGATTTGCAGGTGCAGCTTGTTGATTGAAAGCCCCTTAAATTGAAACTATTTCTTTCTTATGGTAGAAGACTGGCAGAATACTATTTGAACTGCTAACCCATTTCTTCTGATGTTCTTTATCTGTAGCTAGTGATGAACTACCAGTCATTATAGTTTCTTTTATGAGAAGGATGTTGCTTGGTTCCTCAGGAGCATGGACTTGGATGTTTCATTTAGGTAACAGGCATCAGATGCATGTAATTTTTGTGTGCATGCAGTTCACAAATACCTTGCATGAGTACCCTTCAGCATTGAGTCTCATTGATTAAGTTATGTTGTCTAAAAAGTGGTGGTTACTATTTGGTGAACTCTTATGTGGGTAAATATTTTAATATTTTTTGGACATTATGTCATTGTTGTGAAAGTGCCCAATTGAAGTTCCACAAAAAAGAAAAAGAGAAAACTAATGATATATAACAGATCGTGGACTGACCCATAAAGGGGCAGTCTTCCAAGAAAGAGTGGAAGCTTTGGAATTCTTTTCCTGTTATATTTTTGGACAGTGCTAAAACTCAGGCTGCATTTTGAAGGCTTTTTTTTTGCTTCTTTCCAGCTTTAAAGCAATTTGCTTACACCTAGAGAAATCTGAGATTAGGTTTTTGAACTCAAAGGAGGCAAATATGATTTGATATTGTCACGGTTCTACTTTGCAAAATTGCATGTCAAGAGGCAAATAACATAACAGATATATTTTTACCAGCCTTGTTATTTTAGATGAGGACTATACAGAGGGCTCTAGTGGGAACAATAAGGGCCCATTTACACCAAGCAGCTGTTGGGGAAACCAAGGTTTTAAAACTTATGTTTCTTAGTTCATTTAAAAAGTGAAAATATCTTGTGCTTTATTTTAACTCCAGGTCGCCATTACTTGGTGGATACACTGGCAGGAGATCCACAGGTTCTGCAAGCAGATGCTGAAATATACTATGAAAAACTCTTGGAGAAGTCATCATCCACTCCTGATGTTTTTTTGATCCCTGGACAAGAGGAGGTAGTAGGCTGCTCTTTTTCATACTGCCAGTTAGACACTTGCAAACTGGTTTGTTGGTTGTTCTCATAATCTGTCTGGGGATAGGGGCAAACTGGTGTGGCGGAATCACAGATCTCTTAAAATCTGCAAATTTTGCATTATTTCAAAAAGTTTGCATGCTGCAAACTACAAACTTAAACTACAGGTCAAAACCTCTGCGTGGGGATGAGGGTGTGAAGTACTTACCTGAACTTTGCACCTAGATTTGCCTTCTTACAGGACTGAATCAAAAGGGAATTTGGTAGACATTTATACCATGGTACAGTTCTGTATTCTGCCTCTACTGTGCAGTTTATACAGTTTATATAATCTATCTTTTATTTCCATTCTTTTCAATAATTATATTGATAATTTGGAATATAGGTTCTCCCAAAGTGATTCCCATCAGGTGTGATTGGTAGCTGGTATAAATACTGTAGCTGCCAAAGCATTAGGATCCATTCCTGACCCATCTGGGGAGTGGATTGGAGACAACTGAACAAGCCTATTAAAAATTCTGACTACAGGCAGCTCATAAAAGGTGTGCTGGGCTGTTACTTTACTATCAAACCAGTAAGTGGATTAGTTGAAATAAATATTTTGAGAACAGTGGCCTTTGTACAATTTAGGAGAATAACATGCAGCAGTTTCCAGTAAAATGCCATTTCAGGTGGGTAGCTGCATCTGAGCTGGGAATGTAACTAGCTTTAGATGCTCTTTTAATGCCCTCTAGCGGACCGTGTAGGGTTAAATAGGAACAAACCAGAAAATGCAAAGATGCCCCAGTTCAGGGCTTCTCTGTCTTTCAGCCTTTCATGCCTTGGTTGTACTTTTGGAGTCTCGTTTACTGTTCCATAAGAAAGGAGGGTAAATTGAAGTCCCAAGCAGTGCTGTGCGTATTTCTGCAATAGCTAGGCACAGTGCGATCAGTTTAAAGGTGGACTTCTGCCTTTTGATTCAGAACTGTCTTGATTTTGTGGCTTGTCATCAGACCTTAAATGTATCACATGACTGATTTGAGTCTCATAGCAACACATTTCTCTTTGCATTCATTTAATTCAGATCTAATCCAATCTGCAGTCAGACAGCTAGTCAAGGGCATAAGGAATGGTAATGTTCTTGCTGTATTGTTTTTTCCTTATACTCTATAATAAATAGTTCAATGAACGTTGATATTTTGTAATTAAAAATAAATGAAATGTAACAAGGTAAAGCCCCCATCCCCAGTGGGGATCTCTATTATATACCTACAACCTGAAGGGTGAGGATTTTGGTGTCTGAAAAATGACTGCAGTTACCAGGCTTCTTTTTTTCCCTCTGTACACCTGAATTAAAGCAGGTTTGACGTGGTGGGACTGGCAACCAAGAACAATTATTTAGCAAGTGTTAAGTGGCTGTCAGTGCCACTTGCTCGGGTCACAGACCTTCTTTTTGGTATGGCATGGTCTTTGGTCAAGCATCCAGTACACAAACAGCAGGGATTATTGCTGGGCGGGGTGGAAACAAATTGGCAGCAGGTTCTGCTTGGCTCATGCTGATGTTGTTAGCACCTGTGAAGGTGCACATTACCTTATGAAACAAAACAACAATCATAACACTGTTGGAAATAATATTGGCCTTTTCATTATAGTAATGCTCCCAGGTGCCATAACGATATTGATGCTGTTATATTTGAAGCTTGCAAAGGGTGACCTGAATCCCCTGAACATACTGAGATTTCAGGCAGCACGTGAATACAGATTTCAGGCAGTTTTCAGGTTTTTTTCTTGGAGTCCGGTGTTTGCACAGATGATCCCAGGGTTCTAGCACACCAGTGAATGCTGGTTTCAGCTTGGAGTTGTTACCTTGAATAATCCATATTCATACTACTCCATCCTTGCACCACGAAATATTAACTCTATCACGTGAGTGATTTGAGTTTCATAGCAAACTGACAAATGGGTGCAATTAGAGAGAGAGGCACACCCACACATACACAATGGACCAGATTTTTGAAAGTACAGTACATACTGTGCTGCATTATGCACGCTCTTTGCCTGTACCTAAACTTACATGAGAGCATTTGCAATATTCATATGGAAATCGTCATCTCTATGCATATAGAGCTGTTTGAGCAGAGTAATTTTGTGTTTATGTGTCACATCGTTTAGAAGTTTAGTCTAAGACTGAGAGCTTGAGAGCTGCAGTTTGATTTTAGCTTTGCTGTCAACGTTAACCACCTTGTGCCAATTATCTCCCCTCCCTGTGCCTCACAGATAAACTGCCCGGGCACTGCCCTAGTGCTTTGATACTCCCTGTACCCTGAGGCTTAATTCATTGTTTGCAAAACACCACAAGTGCTCAGCTGGACCATGCTGTAAGAAGTGCAAGTTGTATTTGTTTTTATTTGATGTGTCTGGTCTTTCATAACAGCCAGGTTATGTCCTAACCATAGCAAGGCGGCGTTAAGGTCTTCACTGGCTTCTTGATTTCTTTTAAATTAACTTTACCTACTGAAAATATTAGAATATTATGTATGTTTTAATGCCTTTAAGTTCAGGAGTTAAGAGGGTGTTGTGCTAAGCTTATACCACACGTGTTAGTAAAACATACCATAAATGCATCTAATACATGAAATACTTCTCGCAAGCTTTGCAGTACAAACAGCTACAGGGCTTGTTTGTTTTTTAGGTTAAACTTGAAGATTCCTCTGTGTGTTTTGTCCCTCTCTACCGAAATAATCCTACTTGCAAACTGTTGCTGTTAACTGATCCAAAGGATAAAGAGACAGGTTAGAATTGGTCAACATATTTTGAATTTTGGGTAGTTGTACTTTCTGGATGGTCTGCACGTTTGTTTATTTATTTATTTAAATGAATCACTTTGGGTTAATCTGTTATGCTTTCTGACTTTGTTCAATGGGGTAATGTTTTTCTAGTTCCGTGCATTATGATCTGCATAGAATTCTGATATCCTTAAACATGACCAAATATATATGTAACATTGTATCAGGTCTTACTGATTCTTCTTCATCTTATTTTTACTATATGATATCTTCTTCAGTACTAGATTCAATTGCCTCCTATTTCCAGTATTGGTGCACGAGGGGTAAATTTGGAGTGTGACCGTGCTGAGGAATTGAGTTAAATCCATGTTATTTGGCACTTCTTCCAAGATATGCTTTAAATTCTACTGGCTTTACCTTGCTTGCTGCTAGTAATGCTGGTGCTTTCCTGTGACAGCCATGCGTCAGCTTGACAGGGATACACTACAATTGTCTTACAGGCAGTAGAAGTCAGCATGTCCTGGTGTTTCTGTTTCAAGAGTCTGCTTAGAGTGTCAACAAGTTATTAAGATTTGATCAATAATTGTATCTTTTCTCTTTCCGCTGTCAGGATCACACGATCTTCATACATAGCCCGATTTCTTTCTATTTACTCTTGGGCAAGTGTCTTAGACCATGAAATGTGAAAAAACACAGGTATGAAATAGGTAACAGCTCTTGATACCACTGTCATTAATGGGAAACTTGAGTCTGAGTTGTGTAGTACCAAAAGCCCAGGTTGCTACCCACCTGGATTAGATAAGGGGTGTTGGAGCTGTTGTGAAGCAATGGACTTACAGAATCTTTGGAACATCTACAACAAAGACATGAACCTATGCATTGGCCTGCTGTGTCACTTAGGGAATACAGAATACATGAAACCTCGTAAACTTTCAGCCTTCAATTGTGGCAGCAAGCTCTTGACATCTGTCATTAAAACATAGTTTGTTTGTTTTTTTTTTTTTTAAAGGGTAAGTTATAAATTATACCTTAAAGGCTTTAATAGCCAGTATTCTTAATAATACAACAAAGGCAAGGCAAAGAAGTTTAGCACTCTATGTTGAGTTCTAAAGCATGTCAGGTAATGATCTTAGACTCCTAGAATAGGTACTATTAGTGTCACTAAGTATTCATTGTTCAGTCCAAACCCTGTAACCAGAATATTTCTTCATAAGAACAAAAACCAGATTAAAATCAGCTGTGGTTAGAGGTGAACTCTGCAAAGTTTTCAAGCCCCTTTCACATACAGTTTCAATTTGATGATTGTTAATGGGTTGTGATTCACGGAGGTGAAGGCAGGAGGCCTCTCCGAGTTAGAACTGTAGTCAAAAGACTTTCTGGTCCCTCTAGAACTATTGATATAGAATTACTTTCCTGACATTGATTTACATATGCCATTAACATTTTTTCTGAAGAGAGAGAGGCACTGGTGTGATACAGGAGAGAAGCATCTACACCAGAGCCAAACTTGTTCTGTGAGTGCAATTTTGCAGATCTACTGACTCATTCAAAGGAATGTAGTTAAGAACAAGAGGAATGGGGATCTGTTAACACTGCAATGCAAAAATAAAGAATTATTAAATAAATGCAGGTGAAAGCAATGCATTTAGCACAAATCTTCACTTAATGATCTAATAGTGTTAGGATCAACAACTATTAAGGGGATACTTGCACACCAGGAAAAATTGTTTCCCACAGGAACAAGTCAAACAAGTCCACATTGGAGCCTAAATTATATGATAGCGATCTACATGAAAAGCTTAAACCTAGCAGAATAAACACCTTATTATATTAGAAACAACAGACTGACTGACTACTGTGACCCCCCCCTTGCAAGACTTTCACTTGTGTCATCAGCCCATAGTTGCAGAAAGTCTCATAGGCATAAGTAAGTAGTTACTTAAGTAAGGCCTACATCATCTGGCTTTTAATATTTCCTTTGAAAAGTATGATTGAAAGCATTTTACTGGAAGTTCTTTGTTTCTGGATTTTATATGCTATAAACATGTGGCCTTCCTACACACATCAGATTTGACTGATGTGATACTTTTATTTAGATGAATTGTAATAATTTTTTCTTAGCACTCTAAAGTCTGATGGGGGTGTGTGTGTGTGCATACCTATACATACGGGTATATACATTTGAAGTATTTTGTCCGGATAATTTTCCCACAGGTCAGTCTGGCCTTGCTTACCTCGGTGACATTTTGTTCTCATCAGTGAACAGACCTGCTCTGGTGGGTCCACTGACTGGTGACAACCTTCTCAATATAGTTCTCTTCTCTAGCTCTATCCCTGACACCCTCACTTCCTTCAGCTTTGTTCCAGCATCACCACCTTCGCTCCTGGTGACTCCCCAGCATCCCTCCTCCCCCTAAAATGAACTTTGCACAAAGCCTTTACAATTGCTTGGGTTAACTACTACCTGGGCAGTACCTTAATCTCAATGAGAAAACTGTATACCTCGTATGTCTTATGTTCATATGTGATGGTATTTCCTCTTTCAGCTCCATTTCTGTTTACATCTATAAGGGTTAAGTATTGAACAGAAAAAACGATGTATATAATACTCATTAAATAATATCCACTGTAATATACATATGTTCCCACAGTTCCCAAAGAAAATACTGTCAATCTAGTAACTTATATTTGAAATTCTAGTAATTTAGACTCTGGAAAAATACTGAATTTAGCAGCATGGGTACAGGTTTGCCTGTGAAAAGTTTTAGTTTGGTGGCATTTAATTCTTGAACACAGGTTAAAGAAGGATTGATTCCACACTGAGATTTAAATCTGATTGTCTTGATCAGATGGGTTGTCCAGAGCTGATGAGTAGCTTTTGCTCTGAAATGACCTGCATATTTCAAAGAGAAAATGGATATGATATCTTTTCCACAGGACTTGGTCTTGGTTGGGAGCATTTTTAATTTATTTTTGATGGGCTGAGTGTTCTGTTCTGTTAGTATATCTGTACAGATATTTCTTATGAGAATGTGAATTGTGTTCTAAGGGCTTACAGAGCATAGCATGGGTGATTAACATCTTTATAACACTAAATAAACATACCCTATTGTGGCATTTTCTGTATGCTGTATATAATAATTTACAATAACTGTTAGATGCCACGGGACATTTATCACAAGACATTTGCAACAAATCACTGAGTAAAACTCAAATTGTAGAAGAAAATGTAATTGATTGCAGGAAAGATCTGTCTGAGGTAGTTGAATGGCTGCCATCACTGCAGCATCTGCATGCCTCCCAAGCTTTAATGTATTTATTTCGATAAGACTTTTAGGAGAGAGAGAAGAACGCTCTTATTCCATTTTAAAGATAGGGAACTGGGGACACAGCTATTCAGGGTAGGTTGACGTTGCAGAACACAGTTTAATGTAGGATCTCTGAGCTTGCTTCATTATCACAGCTGACCTAGGCTCAGCTGCATGGAACTCATTTTTGGGTTAATTTACTGTTGTCCTTTGGCAAAAGCAGCCTCTGTAAGTGTGCCATCAATCTGAAATACTGCCAAAATTAAGGTAAAGATGACTTCATCCAAGGTAAAGAACTGGTGCCTTCTATATTTATTAAACAAACTCAAATCTCATCTCTCATATATTTCATTGCCTTTAATTTAGTTTGTGGCTGAGAATTGCATTTCAGCAATTCAGATGAAGGCTGGAGAAAAAGAAGTACCAATCTGGATATTGCTTTAATTTTTCTGCTTTACTCTGTGTGCGATCTGCACATTTCATTCAAATAGTTGCGCACCAGTGTGAGAACATTTGGCCAGCGTAGCCTAGAAAGTAAAAATATAATCCAGGCCTGGGCTGGGAAGGGTTCCAGGTTTGCCTAGCAAAAGGAGACGTTTCATAATCACAATTGCATTATGCTTAGTGCTTAATTCCACTCAGTGTGTTTCAATATCGTATTCCAGATACCCGTAGTGGTACAGAATCCTGTGCTTCACAGGCTCTCGGCTTCTTGCAACACTGAATATTTGCAGTTTGTCTGACTGCAAGTGATCGAAGTACTGAGGTTTAGCAAACGAGTGCTTTCAGGGCCAGCCACCCAGCTGGGCATGTATATACCCCGTTAATTGTCAACTGAAATGTATTTCACTTAATCCATTTCACCTAGTCTGGCAATCACAAGATCAAGCACCTCAAGTCTTGCAAGATCTCTGTAATCACGTACATCATGATTCACAGGGTTTAGGGGATGTGTGTAAGTTACTGTGGGCATTAACCTGATCTCTTCTTATCAGGTGAACATAACTGAATGTCTTGGAAAAAACAACAAGGCTTGGGAGAGTGAGGGAACATGTGGTCTCACAAAACGTGTTTGCGTTTGAAACAGTGCTCCTCAAAGTTGATTATAAAATGAGAATGAGAGTATGGGGAAGCATGGATGGATTTAACTGAGGACCAGATGTTGGCTTGAAAAATTATAACAAAAAGCAAAGTACATATGTTTGTGCGAAATCTGGAGAAATGTTTTTCCTTCAAGGAAGGCATCCATATAGATAAGGTTGCTCAAGTAATGTGATGTGACAGTTGCTATGTCAACTAGTGTTCCCTTCCACACATTTAAATTATTGAATAGCACAGTAAATGTTCTATAAAAGTAGCTCTTTAGAATGTGGTTGTGCATCTTCCTATTTTCCGCAAAGATTTTTAAAACTTTTCTGACCTTTACTGTGTGTGTTGTATGTGTCTGAACTATGTGCCAGACCTCTCTGCAGCTCCCAGTAAAGTCAGCATTTGGCCCATTTTGTCCCCTTTGTCTGACTCAGCTGCCTTTGTAGCTGCGTGTTTCAGGGATGTGTAATGGAGCAGTGGCTGCTTGCATTTGAGAGCAGAGTGAAGGGATTGAGGGAACAGATTGAATCCATCACAGAAAGAGTATGAAACTCCCATGCAAGTAAGTGCATAATATTTAATGAATTGAATCTGGTGCTATAAACAGGCATCTGCCCTTGTGTGCAACACTTCCTTCTTTGTTAACCCAGTACACAAAGTGTAGCGCTTTTTGGTGTATGCTTTAATAATTTAATTGAAATATAAACTAGCTAAGTGGCATCTCCAGCCTTAAAGCCAGTGGGAGCTGATAGAGGCTGAAGCGAAAAGGGAAAGTAACCTGTGCACATCAGTGATAGTTGTATAACCTTAGGCTAAAACAGGCAAATGATGAATCCTATTAAAGCCGTTTCATTGCCTTGTGTGTGAATTTGCCTCTAACTCATAGATGGTTTTTAACTTTTTTATGTCCCTAGTTGGGTAGCTTAGAAAACAGACAGTGCACTCTCTTAGGACTCGAGGTGTGTACTCCATGCTGTTCTTTGCAACATACTTCCCCTGTCGTGGCGCGCAGGTTGTCACACCAAAGTCACATCAAATTCCTGAGAAAGGTTGCCTTCGCTTGATGCCTCGTGCGGTACCGAAAATTGGAAATCAAGGGACATAGAGGTGAAATTGAAATACAATCATTGTTCTGCTGTCTCACAGCAGATCAAACGGGAGTCAGCTGGAGGGAGAAGTAGATCTGAGGCTGTGTGTGGAAAGGTTCAGAACCAACTTTGCATGGATTTGCAGGTAATGTGTTCCCCTGTCTTTTTCTTTTTTGTAGTTTTGGCAGTTTATTTGAACCAGTGTTGGTGGCCTGTTGAAGATGTAGTAAAGACGGCTGATCCCTCTAGAGATGGGCTAATTTTGGTAAGGATGATATTTTGAACAGTTGCCTTTAGCCTGGAACTTTCCAGATGGAACAATCATGTGTAATTGTCTCTGGCCTCCTGTAGCTCATGCTTTATGTAACCTGTGGGCTCTGGGCTGTGTGGTTCACCAAGCACTTCACATGTCTCCCACTGCACAGTGGCATCCACATTAACCCTCTCTAAACAATTTTCTTTGTGCAGTTTATGATTCATCTATCGGATTTATTAGTTTTTGGTTTTAGTTTGCCCTCACTGCCTACTAAAGAGATAATCAGATAAACCCAATTACTACATTAGCAGAACTCTTCAGTATTGCTTGACTTTCTGATGGGAGGTGTTAATGATCTTTGGTACAATGTCTTATCTACCAAGTTATGATATTTTTTTCGGCCTTGAATAATGTTTATATTGTGTTCTTTTTACAAAACAGTTGTTATTTATTCGTTTCTGTATCAGTAATTCTTTTTATGAATAAATTATCTTAGTAGGATACAAATACTTTTTTGTAATTTGAGAGATTTGGGTAGCCTGTTGTCTGTTTTCAACTACCAAGTAAAATAGCTGCTGCATGTGAGCTTCATGTAGCCATGAGGCTATTAAGTCAGTTCTGTTTCCTACCCAACCTTCTTTGTCCAGCTTTGATCCTTAATGATTCTGTTCCTTCAGCATCTTTCCTTAGTATCTGCCATACAGAGAGTTTAATTATTCACTGAATTAAGTAGGCTTTTTGTGGGTAACTGAATCGGAGGGATTTTGAGATATAGATCCTTGCACGATAGAACTTGGAGCAGAAGCACAGGCTTTCAGGCTTTCAAGCATCTGCTGTATCAACAGAGAATGAAAATTATCTGAAAACTTGCCCCTTCTAGCTTATTGCTAAGAGGTGAGTTGTTGTGATTTGTGGAAACTTCTATTTTCTCTTTCAGCATTCATATAGAGTTTGTTGACGCTCCTTCTTACCTTGTTGACTTGCTCCTTTGTATTTCTCCATCTCCCTGTCCTGTTGGTTGTCTAATAATAACCACAGCATAAAAACTAATTGTTCATGTTACACCTCTGTTATAAGCTATTTGGGACATACAGTATTTATTCTCTGGTTTGTATAGTGTCTACCTCAGTAAGGTCCCAGCCCACTAAAGTTCTCTGGTGCTGCGGCAAGAAAGGTAACAGGAGAGAGGTGACCAGAATGACACAGTGAAGCCTGTCTTTATTTTACTTTTGGGTGGGATTTGATTGCTTTGGTTCTGTTTCCAAATCCGTGACTAGTTTGCTGTGGCTATAATGAAGATACTTCTTTTCCAGCCACTTTACAATTCCTCTCTGTGACAACAAGAGATATGTCAAGCCTTATAAATTGTTACTTAATTATTCTATGCCCTCTGGATAGAGGGTGGAACACTGGGAAGAACTGTTTTTGTTGTTCTATCTGAACCAATTCATGAGGTATTTTCCCCAAATTAAGTGTACATATTTTCTGTCCTCCTCCTCCTTCCCATCCCTTTTTAATTTTGAAGCCTTTATGAAATGCAAAATACTATTCTCTACTTCATTTTCCTTTGGTCTGTTTTTGTTTGTTCTCTAAGGTCCAGACATTTGGAGAAAGGATTGTCCTCTTTGTTCTGAACTACGTTATTTTTGGAATGCTGGAAGGGAGTTCAGCTAATGATGCATTCTTTCTACCTCACTCTGCCACCGAGTGTGCCAAGATACTCTGGAGAAATGGCGAGGCTGTTGCCTTTTACTCGGTCAAGATGAGAGGTAAGGTCATTTTAGAGACACGTTTCCATTGGTTCCTAATAGCTAAAAATGTAATCCTCTTGTTTATCTTTCAGTATAAATAATCATTTATATTTTTATATCATATCGCTCTTAGAATAAATCTGGGAAACAAACCTTCCCAGAATTTGGAAGCCATCCATAGTACTTTCATTTAAAAACAATGGCTCCAAACTGTATTCCAGCCACACTGAGTGATCTGAGGTACTGCCTTATTCCAATAAAATGCGCTTTAATGCAGCCAAGTAGAAGGTCGTACATCAAGGAACAAAGAATGGGGGGGGCCTACCCACAGATTGAAGGACTCCATCCTGGAAAGAAAGATAGCGTATCTGAAAAAAGGAGTACAGTGGAAGTTCACACCTGGAAAACCAGTGTTTCAGGAGTGGCTAGTGGTGAGAAGTGGCATTATCCTTGGATGCATAAGGAGCAGTGACTGGCTTGTGTAGAGGAAGGTGTACGCACTAGATCCGTCCTGGAATGCTTTGTCCAGTTATGGTACTTCCAGTTTAAAGGATGATTAATTGATTTAATCAGTCATTGATTAACTACCATGGAAAAGAAGCAATGTCTTTGATTTTTTAGAGATACTTGCACCAGTGTAAGCTTTAATGAAGGTTTTTTATTAAATATAGAGTATGTATTAATGCAGGTACATTGCTATTAACCAGGCTAGAGTGGAAAAGGCTTCATTAGAATAACTCTAGGTATGCAGTTGAGTATGTACCCCCATGCAGGAGCTGGTTGCCTGTCTGTGTTTAAGATTCATGGGTGTCATCTTGATTCCACCAGCTTGAACACAGAGAAATCGGTCTCTTTGGAGGTAAATGTATTGCTCAATCCAGCAATCAGTAGCCATCTGACCACCAAAAGGGGAGAATAAGAAACAGCTTGAGAGCTGTACAGAGATGCATTGGTTTGGATTCCAGAGGTCAGTGTGAAGGTGCCACCTCTGTTACAGAGTCTCAGAGGCCAGTAACAATAAGAGATCTGCTCTTCTGCTCCTTTGGGATGTGCAAAATCCTTCTTCCCACTGAGATGTAGTTTATACACCACTGTGCTGGTACAGTGCTACTGTACTATCCATGAATCAACTCTCAGCCTATGATAAAGGAACCTTGTATATATCTGTGAATTTGTTGTTGAACTGGTTTGTAATTGGCAAACGCTTCAATTGCCATACTACATTTTCCTTTAAGTCCATAAATATTTCTGAGCAAAGCTCTTGGAAAGAAACACTTGTACTGGCTGTAATGATTCATGCTTCAGTAAAATAAATTTGCACAGTAGTCTGTTATGGGTGGAGTATTAGCCAAGTCGAAACTGTTTCTGAGTAAGTTGAGAGTCACAGTTTGGTTTTAAACCAGGTCCACATAAAATACAAATTCTTCAAGTCCAGCTTTGTCAGCATCTGTCTTTTGTTGCCAGTGTTTTGGGGTTTTTTGCTGGGCAGCTATGTTTGTTAGTTTTTGGCCTGTGTCACAAATTACTGCAGTCTTTTGCCAAAGCCTTTTCGGGAAGCTTGAAACAGATTGGTTTTGCCCGTTTTTGTGATGTGCTGTATGCATTTAGAAAATAATTCCTCTTTCTGAAGTTCTGTGATTTCAATTTCATACCAGCCGTGCTCTGGCTGATCCTATTCTCTCTACTTTCTACACGAGCCATGGATTTATTAGGCCCAAAACATACTAAGATAAATATCTTTTCTTAGAAGTTGCATTTCACATGGTTGTTTTAGATTTATTTTTTTTTAACTTGTCTTTTAATCTTTAACTTTTAACTTTTTTTTTTAATCATAATGTGAGTTCTTTTTCCTTTTACTCTCCTGGTCAGAACATTTAGTAGGAGCAGCATTTGGTACAGGACTTTATATTGTGCATATTGTGGTGGACCTCTGTTACAGCCTCTGCTTCTAGGAAGAAATTATTTTCCTCTGTGCCCACCATGTGATTTTGATTCACTTTATTTCCATGCTCTGCAATTACCTGGCCATTCTTTATAGTTTTGTTTTCTTTGCTAGGTAATTGAGACTCTCATGCTGATGTTGTATTCAACTGTATTTCTCGTCTGTGAATTTTCCATTAGCTACAGTATGACAAAAACATGCTTCAGTGGAGCCAAATAAGCCAGAACAGATCTGGGGAGCATGGTTATTTCAAAAGAAGTCCTCTGGGTGAATCACAGAAACGGTGACCAAGGAGGGGGACCGTTCGATCTTTGCTACAGATTTAGTGTGCCATTATGCAAACTAAATTTTCAGTGGACTTCAGTGAATCCAATTAACCGTCTTGGCAATATTCTAAAGTCATTTCCATTTGCTAGCTCCTAGGTGGCCTGTACAAAGTGAACTTGGTAATCTTGGTCCGGTTCCACACATCCAACCAGCTTCTGAGCATCCTTAACTGGACCTCTTTTGATAGTCCAGCTAAAGAGGGACAGATGGTCTCGAGCACCCGCCTTGCTCTGGGGCGCAGTGACTGCAAGTCAAGGTGTTGAGACAATTTGGCAACTACCGAGGCTGGTCATCCTGCACCTGTTGTGTGGATAAACTGAAGACTTATTCTTCAAGGCTATCACTTTTCGTGAGCATTAGACACCTTTATTAAAACAAAATTTATTCATGACTACACAGATCATCACCCCAGCCTCCCTGGTATGCGCCTATTCCTGTCCAATGACAGGCACGCAGCGTTTACCACTGGGTATACTAAAGATTGATGAGACGTACTAAGCCACTAATGAGGCTGATAAGACACTTTGTCACGTGCCAAGATAAATGTCTCCAATTTTATCTATGTCAGCGGCTCCCACATTAGACAGCTGAGGAGTTAGACCTCACTGAATGGAGCCACTTAAAGGTACAACAGGAAGTGACAGTTCCTTGTCCCTGTCCCTTTCTTTGCAGACAGCGACCTGAAAGTGAACTGTTTTGCAGAAAGGCTTTCTATAGATCCTTTGGTTTTTAGATCTGTTTTATATTCAAAGCAAAACAACCCTGGTCTGGTCTCTGCTTTTTCTACCGCAGAGCCTTGGAGATGGTCTTTGGTTTGGTTACCCAAGCTAAAATCCATTTCACACCTTTCTTCATACAAGACTTTGCAAATTTATTTTAATACTTTGGTGGCCCAGGTGGAATTCTCTAGAAATAGATCCTAAAAAGATAATAGGATTTTATTTGCACTGATTACATACGTTTCTTTTAGAAAAAAAAAAAAAAAGCAAAAACCAACAGAATTGAAGTTAACCTGACAGATAATTAGCTGAAATCTTGTTGGATAATTGCTTTTCTCTCCCTCTGTTTTCTAGCAATAATATTTTTAATGTGCATTTCTGAGGCAGACTGAAGGTTCTGGCTGTAGTAAAAATTAAATGACTACATACCAGTCAAGACATGAATTCATTTAATTTTATTGAAGCCAGAACCTTTGTTCCCCTTCTCACATAGAGACACACAATGGGTTGACCTTGGGTTCTATTCAGCAGAAATATTCCCCACCCTTTACACAAGCTCTCAGCCTGCTTCAGGCCTGTCCAAACATGTGTGTGCCAAGCCAACTTGTTCAGCAGGGAAATAGTCAGTATGCACAACCTTGTTTTGTTTGGGTCTGTTTGGGTCTGTTGGATGTGGGGACGGGGTTGGGTTGTTGTATTTTTTTTTTCCTGGTTTGTGGCTCTGTGGGAATGCTAATGGCTGTCTGCTTTCCTGCCCTTGTAATATCTGTTTACCGTTTTGCTGGCTCATAAGTTGGTCATTTGGCACTTGTGACCTAACCAAACAGATCAAAGGCTTTCAAAGGGCAGACTGTATGAATACTTCCATGTCCATCGCCAGGGCTCTTATTTTCCCTGTCTCTTCCCTCACCTCAAAACTCAGCCCGTTTATGTGTTTCAACAACGAAGCAAACCTCAGAACCAAGTGTGTGAGAGCCCAGTGGTCACCTCTGGGCCACCATTAGCTTATGGTAAACTCTTTGCTGTTGGATGGGAACTGGAGACAAAGTGGCCTTTGTTCCAAAGGTTGGTTTGTTTGTTTATTTTATTTCAAATGGCTGTGGGCTATGACTCTTCTAATATGTTTCCCAGGGACAAGGTGAAGAATGGCTTCATGGTTTCTTTATTTACAGTGCCTTTAGACATTACAAGTTTTTGTCATCTTCTCAACACAGAATTAGGAGCACAGACATAAATCACTCAGCTCCTGGGATTGCTGCACAGCAGTCTCACCAGGATTTATAGGAGACAGACTATATGAGATAATAATAAACTTATAAGGACACTTGCAACATGCAGGAGTTCTCAAAGCTATTGACTTCACAAGGAGAAATTTATCCCTTTCTTAGAATTTACAGTGCAACGCTGCTGGAATCCAACATCTCTGGTGGGCTGGCAGCTAACTATGGGTCTGAGGATATACTCAAGTTCTTGGCTCCTAAAAAAAGAGTAACTACCCATCATGTGTTACAAATATTGAAAAGTTATAAACACCACCACAAAGCATCCTGCTCCAACAATGTGCTTGAACATGTGTTTGAAGTTAAGCATGCACTTTGATTAAGCAGGGGTGGACCAAGGCTGGATGTGAATTGAATGATTGTGTAGCCACATACTCTTGTTGTATGGCTGAGTGTGAGTGATGTGGATTCTTGCTAAATGGAGAGCCTTGACAAATTGGGGTCTAGAATTATACTCGTGGATGCTTTGCTGAATTGGCATCCTAGAAAAGAGAGTAATCAAAGTCATACCTGGCGATTATCAGCAAATGATACTAGGCACTGACTCAAGGAGCAGAAGTAGATCTCAGTTTAAGATGGCTGTGCGGATGTGATAAAGAAAAATTTGATTTATTAAGTAAAAGTCTTATACTGGAACTTAGGAACAGCTGTTCAGTAGGAGATCTGTGAAACTGGTCTTAGTGAAGTGATGAAAGTTTCATGTATCAAGACACTGAAACCTGGACTGAGTGGCAGACTAGTAAGTGGTAAGAAAGACAACTGAGAAGGTCTTGACTAGATTTAAGCGACAAAGTAAACTGCTATGTACCAGGAGGGAAGCAGCATGAAACCTTTATAAGTATTTTCTGAAAACAAAAATAAATCAGTGAGATGTTTCTATGGTGATGTTATCCTGTATGTAGGTAGTTGGTGAACTGAGGTTGGTCATTCATTTCAGGGTTCAATGCGTATGCTTTCAGGTATTTTGAGGTTCTGCTTTTATGGTATTCTGCACCGAAGGGAAGTTGTTCCGTGAATTGCTAATGTACTTCCTGCAATAGGACCCAAAGCTGTTTAGGATGAATGTGAAAATTTTGGACTCAGAATGCCTCTTCTTAATCAACTTTCTCTTGACTCCAGTTTGAGTTTACCATACATGATTGTAAAATAAATCCCTTGGTTGTAATTTTTTTTGACAGTTTTCACTGAGAACTGATGTTTTATAGTTTGGAGGCTTATATTTGGTTCTGTATTTTGTCCACATGTAGAGCATTTTGTCATGTCCCCACGATTTCAAGTGACTGGCACAATGTGTTTATTAGCAAGGACCATCTGCCCTGGTGCCGACGGGGGTAGAGTTAATTTTCACGAGGAGCTGGGGGGGCACAAAGCTGGGCTGGTTGACCCAAAGTAGCCAAAGGCTTATTCAACACCACATGGCATCGTGCTCAGTATATACCTGAGGGAGCTGGTGGGGAGGAGGGCAGGAATTGCAGCCTGTGAGTGGGCTGAGCTTTCTGGGTTCCAGTTGGTGAGAAGTTGTATATTAATTGTGTTTTGTATATTCCTTTATCAGTATGATTGTTGTTCTCCCCTTTCCTTCGCTGTTCTGTTGAGCTGCCTTTATCTCAACCCATGACTTCAGCCTTTTCCTTCTGATTGTCCCCACATCCCACAGCTCCAGAGGTGGGAGTAGGTGAACAGCCACATGGTTCTTTGTTGCCAGCTGGGACTAAACCACAACAGTCCTTTTTGACGCCCAACGTGAAGCTCGAGGGGTTGAGATAACGACACACCTGACCATAACGTGTTAAAACATACTTGCTATACGCATTTATTATATTAGTTAAATAGTCTCTGGTCACAGTGTTTGTGTTATGTAAATTCTTATATGGACTATCAGGATCATCTTTTTGCTATCCTGTGTAATATTGACCTCTGATGTGATAACAACACTGTTCACCTGGTTATGTTGCTACGCTTATGCGTCATTGCTCTCCTGCCCCAACCTCAGGTGCTATCTCTCAGAATTTATTAATAATTGTGCCCAATCTATGGGGGAAACAGGGAGGAATACTTTCCCCAGTTCTTTTACCTCTCTTTTCTCCTTTGCACCAGGTACAACAGCTTTTGAGAATTTTGAATATCCTTGGGACGTTTAAACCAGGCCGTTCCTATTGCTATGTCTCCTGAATGTTTTTCAGGTCTTGTTTAGGGTTAAATAACTATTTAAGAATACCACCCAGAGATATGCCTCCAGGCTGGATAGTCGTGGGTGGCATGGCACGTGGGGGAATATCGGCAGGTATCTAGAGAGCTTCTCACCTCCAGTGAGAAGTTTGAAACTTCACTCCTGAGCAGCTACAGAACCCTGATAAAGTGATAGAATATTTGAAAGGAAAATGCTGCATCAGGCAGTATAGACCTTCTGAGCAGTTAGATCATACTGTGTTGGGTGATTCAGTGTATTTCATAAAAAGAATTTGTGGGGTGATTTACCAGAATAGCCAAAAGCTAAAGGAATATACTGAGATTACCTTCAGAATATTTATGCCTCTTTGCCTATAGCCCAGTTCCATCTTTTTAGTGAACTTTTCTATGTACATTGCCTGTACAATTAGGGTAATGGTCTGACTATGGAGAATCAGAGCGTGGAAAATACTATGGTGTGCCCTGTCAAGCACATCTTCAGCAGGTCCTCTCAGTCTGATGGCACAAATCTTCCTCTTGGAAAATGGTTTACTGTATATGCAAATGCACTTCAGCTGGGGTCACCCTTGTAGCCTTTGGAAAGGTATGAGGGCAGTATTTGTGCAGCAATTTATTAGAATATTACTTAGAGTCATACAGCAGTTAGTGCAGCAATAGCAGTTTTTATTTCAAATTAATGTATTTTTTACTGCCTGCTTTCAGGGAGCCTTTGTGATGGTACAACCAGTCAATGTTACTTGCTGCCAGTTTTGGATACTATATTTGTCCGGAGAAAGTACAGAAGAGGTGGCCTAGGGATGAAAATGCTGCATGATTTCTGTCAGTCTTTTGCGGCCGAGGATGCCTTGGGGATCAGCTGCCCTATTTCTGCTGCAATGTATCAAGGTAAATCGTTTGATGTGGAAACGTTAGGTAAGGGTCATGTATAATGTATACATTTCAGTATGGTCTTGGTCGGATTTTCTTAACTGTGTAAGAGTTCAGTGCACTTGTCATGAACTGAACTGTTGTTAGCTGGCAACTGGTTCCTTTTCTTGAGAATTCTGGAATTTCCTGTAGAAAGGTAGGCCAGATTTTGTGTAAGACAGTGAAAAGCATAAAACTCACGCTGCCTGTTTGACATTTTACATTCTTACCTCACTCTCTCTTAGAAATAGAACTATGTCATTGCCCTAGACAGTGACTTACCCATTTTATTTGACACCAGAGGGAAAGGAATCATAAGATGTTGTCAAGCCTACGCTATGCACATAATGCTCTTGTAGATACTGCATTTGTAAGACATTAGATTTAATAAGCCGTATACCTAGGCTCTGCTCATTCATCCAGTCACATAAGTACTTGTTTTGTATGGACTATCTTTGAACAATTGCCACTTTTAACAGATCACTAAGTAGTTATGTATCTACTCTGTGCTCAGGTTGAAGTTCTGGTTTTGCTAGTAAAATTTACAGCAAATACCCATGCTCACGTTATTTATAAAACTGTATTCTTTAGAAAAGCTTTTTTTCCTAAAGTTGCTCTCTGCGTGGTACACAGTCTTTGCTGTCACTTTTGGGGAGATGTTTCTATTGGCTTACAACTTCACAGCTATTTCCTAAGAAGTAACAACAAAATTTTCACTGTATATTTTCTTTCTCTTGGTCAGAATGTGCTATTGAATGTATACAAATGTACCTCAGGAGGTTTCTACTGTACTGCTACTTGTAAATTCAGGAAGGAATAGTATTGTCAACATTCTTTCTCTTCTCCTAATAGTATCAGTTTTTCCTATGGGAGGCATCAATGGTTTAGACCCCATGGATCACAAAGCTGCACTGTTTATGTGTTCATGCCAGCTATATATTACAAGACTACACTTTCATCTCGGTTATGTTTAGAGTTAATAGTGAATAAATTTTACTTGTATCATGTTTTTACTAGGTGTTCTGGGTCCTGCTTTTATAAAAATACTATTACCCTAAGTTAAATTTTGAGTATATTGAAGTCACTGCCTGTTTTTAATTTCAGTTGAACCACAATCTCACACTTTGACAAAAGAATGCAGCCTTTTACTCTAAATCTGTACTAAATGTACGCAGTTCTCACCAGCATCTTGTTTAATGTGCTATAGAGGCCTAAAAGTAAGTAAAAAGCTATTTAGCAGATATCTCTGTGTTGGTATATATGTTACTTTTAGTCCTTGGATTATATTAATGACAGTGATCTGCTCATTATTGTAAGGCAAATGTTTACATACCAGAATTAGGGGGTTTGTTTCGACATTGTTACATTCATGTGAATGTTGAAGATAAATTACCCTTTTGTGGTATGATGAGCTACAATGAACAGAAGACAGCATGAAAATAATTTTGTTTACAGTTTGCTGTCTTGGTACAGTTGTTGGAACTGATAAAATGGTGGTTAAGGAAAGTTAAAAAATCCCCTTGAAATTTTTTGAACTGTTTGTCCTACACCATATGCCTCCTCTTGCTCTGCACACATCCTAAGGAAACCTCTAAACAAGCCAGATTTCAGTTAGATAACAAAATTTGATTGTTTATCCAATTTAAATTAATGTTCAGTGTGTACTGACAGTGATAAGAATCTGTGGGAACATGGTTTCTGAAGGCAATCGTGTATCTGACACAGGCACCTCTGTTATTCTTCTCTTGGTTCTTTCTATTGCCTGTTTTCCCACGCCCAAAATGAACCCCAGCAACGGGTTATAGGGTACAGCAGTAGTAAAATGTAGGGTGGTATTGGCCCAAGAATGAACTGATACCAAGGTTTTGTTTATAAATAGCAATCAGAGTGGCATTCTTCATGGTTGAAGCTGGAAGACAGTGAAACACCTTTCATTTTGGAGTGGTGAGGGTGAAAAAACCCGCACTGCTGTTAGTCTAAAACCCGCAAAGCGTCTGGCGGTAGTTCTGTGATGCACTGCCAGGAGAAGGTGGCTCAGTAAGTCATTTCACGTCCTGTATTTCTGCGCTCACAAGGAAGGAAGCTAGACAGAAGCAGATAGACAGGATTCACCCATTCCTCTTTAGGTCATTCCACACAGAGCTTTCCTAAAATCTTCAGCTAAAAGAAAAAGAAAAAAAAGGAAGATGAGAAGAGAGAAGAAAAGATTTCCAAAAGAACCAATGAAAGTAGGTCTGAGAGCATTTCCGGGATAGAATACATTCCCTCTTCCACTGTACTTCTCACTCATTTATGCTTTTTACCCCTTGGTTTCTCCTATTCAGTTTGCCAGAAATACTTGCAGACTTACCCCGAGGAGCAGAACCGACTGTGGGAGGTGGAAGCACCAGGAGATTGGAGCCAGCGAGTGAATATCTGGTTAAAAATTCAGATGGAGTCATCCCCTTCAGGAAGTGAGTTAAACAGTATGAGCTTGGCCGTGGTAGTTACATAAAGATAAGAAATAAAATGAAGTGTTAGGTAGCGATAATAGATAGGTGGTTTCTCTGTTGTTTGCACATGGAGGAACTACAATGTGTGCAGTCCAGTTCACTGGTCTTTTTCCCAGGAAAAATGGACAATTCTTAGAAATTATGAGGTAATGAACTAGAAGTACGGAGCATCTGAGAGATAGGGAACGAAGCACAGTCTTGGCATCAAGTGACTGTAACGCCCATTGCAGTGCACCTGCAGCAGGGTAGAAGTTAGCCTGAAATATTCCTGTTGCACAAGACAATGTCTGGGTATGTTTCTGTGAAATTATTACAAAGAATAAATTTGTATGGCCAATGGGCAATGTGTTTAATTGCCTTCAATTTAGTGCCAATACCATTCTTGGATGGAAACACAAACATTGTCATTATGGCTTTTGGAAGATTCAAAGTGGTCTCCTACGGGGTAAATCCTTCTCGCTGGGAGCATTTTCTGCCTACTTCACAAAAGATAGCAGTAGAGAGGGAAAACCTTTTGACAGTTCATATGGGGATCTTGGTGTAGTCTGTTCAGCTGGCGTGGGGGATCCAGAGAGGCCCCTCTGCTGCGTTGCGCACAAGCTGTGATAAGCGTTGGGTTCCAAAAGAAGGGCACACGTTGTCTCTTTCTGGAAGTGCAGCAAGGAGTGCTGCAGAGCAAATTCCTCCCATGCCTTCCCACATCTACCCTGCTTTGTATTGGCTTGGGGACCTTGGGTTGAGACATTGTGTTTCATCTTCTCTGCAGCACCCCACAGGAGAGCTAAGGCAGAATTTAGCCCTGGGCTGGGTTCCTCTGAAGCCGTTATATTTATGTTCCTCATGCTTTAAACCAACAAAAACTGGTGTTGCTCTTTCCTTTAATCCATCTTGCTAAATTAATGGCAATTAAAGAGAACTATGATCAAATCAGCAAATAGAAACTGGATTCTGGAAGAAATACTACTTTCTTTTTTCTTTCTTCTTTTTGCCATCTTCTACAAAAACAAACAAAGAGAAACAACCCCAAAACGTGCATAAATATAATTGCACTAGAGTGACTGTCAGTAAAGAATACACATCAAGCCTGGGAACTGCCTTGACCTAGTTCTGCACGTAAATGAGATCTCATATCTACAACGAAAGGAAGGAGGGAAAATATAAACCAGAAACTGGGGGGTGTGTTTATATGTAATTCTTACTGATTGCGAGTTGCAATGTGATCTTTATAGTGGAAGGGAGCAGAAGCACGTGAATTTGGCACTAAAATATGTAATAAAAATCTGTTTTTTAAATTATATTCTTCACTCTGGTGCACAGCTCACGGGGCATCACTTTCTTTTACACTGAATGTGCTGAACAGGCTTTATTTGATCTATCTTCAATGAAAAATCAACCCATTATATTTCAAACACTGTGTAATACATTTATTATATCTGCTGGACATACGGAATCTACTCGTGTGCTTCTTGTGCTTGTATTATCCCAGTACTGTACATATTGCACACCCAAGGAAATGCCAAGGGAGAGTACAGAACAGATAACACCTGCTAAAACTAGGGGAGAGTTTCCCTTGTTTTGCTTTGTCCTAAAGGCAGCATTTCTCCTGCATAGCTCTGTCTGATCACTGCTGAGAAATAACAAGAGAATTTTCTAGAGCTTCACGCTATCTGTTCATTGTAGATAAACCAGAAACATTTTCTTGAGTGCAGAAATCCTTTATCATGTGAGCTAGTGTGCTGCTTACCATATGTGTAAAGAGAAGCTTGTCTTTTCAGAGCTGTGGTATAGGGACACAGAGTGGAAAATAATGGAGCGTAGAGTTGAAACCACTGAAGTTGCACACTTATGTATTCTATATCCTCACAGTCATTTAGATTTTCTGCAAGTCTGCAGAGAACACCAATATGAGTGTTGTAGTTGACGTGCCCGAGGGACGAGGTGCCATACAGAGGGACATGGACAAGCTCAAGAAGTGGCCCCGTGTTGGCTTCATGAGGTTCAACAAGGCCAAGTGCAGGGACTAGACCATCCCTGGTACCAATATAGGCTGGGGGATGAAGGGATTGAGAGCAGCCTTGAGGAGAAGGGCTTGGGGGTACTGGTGGATGGAAAGCTGGACATGAGCTGGCAATGTGCGCTGGCAACCCAACTGTATACAGGGCTGCATCAGAAAAAGTGTGGCCAACAGGTCAAGGGAGGTGATTTTACCCCTCTGCTCTGCTCTTGTGAGACCCCAGCTGGAGTACTGTGTCCAGCTCTGGAGCCCTCAGCACAGGAAAGATGTGGACCTGTTCGAGCAGGTCTAGAGGAGGTCACAAAAATGATCTGAGGGCTGGAACACCTCTGCTATGAAGATAGACTGAGGATGTTGGTGGTGTTTAGCCTGGAGAAAACTCCAGGGATACCTTATTGCAGACTTTCAGTAATGAAAAGGGGTCTATTAGAAAGACAAGGACAAACTATTTAGCAGGACCTGTTGCAATGGTACAAGGGGCAATGATTTTAAACTAAAAGAGGATAGATTTAAACTAGATATGAGGAAGACATTTTTTACAATGAGGGTGGTGAAACACTAGCTCAGATTGGCCACAGAGGTGGTAGATGCCCCATCCCTGGAAATGTTTGAGATCAGGCTGGGTGAGGCTTTGAGCAACCTGATCTAGTTGAAGAAGTCCCTGCTTATTGCAGGGAGGTCGGACTAAATGACCTTTTAAAGGTCCATTCCAACCCAAACTATTCTGTGTTTCTGTTTTTAGGGGATCACTTGGGAATATGGTGCTTCATTCCTACTTACTCTGTTATGCAGAAAGCAAAACACAATGTAATTCAATATTGTCAGCTCCGATTTGGATCTATGGCAACAACCATGAAAATAGACATTCTTATTCTGCTCTTATTTCTTAGATCCCCATCAACATATGCAGTGCTATGTTTTGGAACAAAATTACTGAGAAAAGAAAATTGAAAATCCCTCTCATATTACATTTCCCCTCCCAGTACTCAGGATTCAGTACTATTAATTTTGTTGTAATAATTCTGCTATCATAGGTATTCCAAGAAAGGTTTCTATAACCCTGAGGTCAGAATTTTAAGTTTTGCAAGGTTATGTGGCTGCATCTAGTGGCAGTACAGATAAACTGCAGCACTGGTTACTGCAACTGATACTTCAACTTGGATGTGTGCAGACACATAGACACACACACATATTTCTATCTGCATGTATGCATATATCTATGAAAATGCATCTCTTTAGCATGTTGTCATACACAGCTGCAGTCATTCCTTCTGTATTAAATCTTATTGTTTGAAAAATGGAGAGATCTATTTACAGCAAATAGTAACAAGAACACAGTGACATTTCCCTTCTGGGGCTGATTGGAGGAACAGAAATCATTTAATGTGATTTGATCCTGCTTGCTCAGTCTACCAGCCAGTGAACTGAGCTGTTTTGAAGTAGTTTAGTAATATACATAAAGTGTGTAAATGTGAAACTAATGCAAAAAATAAGCAGACTGAGCAAGAAATAAAATCAATTTAAAATGATTTTTTATAATCCTTTATCTGAATTAGAGTATCTGCATTTTCTGAAAAGGAGGAAGGGATATGGGTTTCAGGATGTAGGAGATGAATGGATTCTTTATTTAGCAGAACTTTCAAGCTAAGAAAGACCCAGAGACGTTTTGTTTCTAGTACAGTTGTTCACCTTCGTCCTTCGTGATAGTGGCATCAGGCACCCTGCTTTGGTTAATTAACAAAAGCAAGACAAGAGGGGGTGGAAGGTAGCATTCAGGTGGGTTTTTCTCATGTGTTTTTAAAGTGAAAATAGCTATGAAAGTCTGTTGACATGTTTTCCTTTTTCATTTATTTCTGGGGCAAAACTATTCACCCCATTTCTCCAGAGGCTGAAGTGGGATCTTGCATGGAGAAAGCTCAAACCAGTAAACCCAGACAATCAGATGTGGACCAGATGAATAAGGTACAGTCACTAATTTGGTATTTTATTACTTTGTTTTTCTCTAGTGGCTTTTTTCCTTTTTTAGTGAAATAACGAGGTTTAACTATGTGGATATTGTGGCTGCCCTATCCCTGGAGGTGTTCAAGGCCAGGCTGAAGGGGCTTTGAGCAACCTGGTTTAGTGGGAGGCGTCCCTGCCCATGGCAGGGGAGTTGGAACTCCACGCTCTTTAAGATCCCTTCCAACTTTGACCATTCTATGATGGTTTTTTCCTACTAACCCATAGGTTTATGTAGGTAATCATAGCTATATAATATATACATACACATGTAATTTATTCATACAGCTAATTTATATAACTCTAGTACTTTGAGAGGCTAACAGGTATCGGTTAGTTTTTGCTAAATGTTTTGGGTTGATCCTTACTGAGATAAGGGAACTGTAACCAGCTGGCAAACAGTGAATTCCAAAGTTTGCGTATGCAATGGCTTTCTGAACTGAAGAGTGAGTTTTTCCCAGTGCCTATACAGGGGCTTGAGTGGGACACCTTTAAAATGAGTAAGCCCAGCTCTTCACCCTCCTAATTATTTTATCCCACTACTGAGCTGCAGATCTGACTGTGCTTAGCTTTTTTGCAGGGTGAAGGCCTAAAACAAGCTGAGAGGTTTGAAAGAAGCCTAAACCTAGTTAGGGGAATGTGTATGTGAGAAAACAAATCACAATAATTAAGCTTTTCCAAGTAAATAAAAAAAAAGGATAGATGAGTGGAAACTAAACAAAGAGCTGTAGGGGTTGTTTCCCCAGCACACTTTGGTTGCCACACAATTAAATCAGTTTGTTTTCTTCAGACATGGGTCTCCTGGGGAAGCTGTGACAGCACTGTCCCCTGTGGTGCACGCTCTTGGGTTATGTGCTGTGGTCACGGCTTCGGAGCCCACCCAGCCAGATCAAGGCTCCCTGTACTCCCAGTTTTCTTTATCCTGACACTTCTGGGAACCCAGGCAGAGCAGTGGGAATGAAGCTGTTCTATACAAACAATGCAGCTGAATTTCTTGCCTTGAATGTTTATAGTTGCCTTGGTTGACAGAAGCATGTTATATTAGGATTGACTCACTGTTTATGTTGTTTGTGTGTAATTTGGTGTTTCCTCTGTCTTGGTTCTAATTTCAGGGCGTTGAATACATTCCTGGTGTTGGGAAAGTGGCAGGAGATTCCACAGAAAAAAAAGATGACGCAGCAGCAGCAGGGACTCTGAACTCACAGGGTCCTGAACAAGAGGACTTAGAACAAGGTGCAGGCAATACTCAGCAAAGCAAAAGATTCAGAAAAAGAGCAGGCCCTGGGCGCTTAGTTGGAGACAAGGCCACCAAACAATCTAGAATTATACCATAATTGCACTTTCAGAAATCAGCAAAATCTCAGTGTGAACTTAAAAATTGTAATTGGCTGTTCATAATTTGTTACGCTGGAGAGATTTCTTCAGGTAAGATACAGTTTTCTTCCAAGGCACACATTCTCCATCTTGTTTTATTTTAAATAAAGCTTTGGTAATTGTCCTTTTCTTTTTCTTCTCACTAAGTAATTTCTTTTTCTTCTCACTAAGTAATTAAGTAGTAGTTGAGCCTAGTGATTTCCCTCCTCTGAAAAGATTTTATTGGATTGCATGAGATGTCCAAAAGGGAATAATTGGAGGGCTTGTAGATACTGAAGTAAGAAGATATTTCTATGGAAACCACATGCTGCATTATGGAAGAGAGGTTCCGCAACACACATTGGTATCAGAATGGCAGCTGTAACCTTCCTTTCAAAGAGAACAATTGATCTTGAATTTGAGTTTTTCTAGCAGAAAACTCTGCCTGAGACCCTGTGCTGGACACGATGACACGCAAACTCCATTTGTACAGAAAAAGTTTGGTACAGAGAACAGGAGTGAGCAAGCTGCAGGCCTTAAACTGCCTTTAAATTCAGGCACTGTGTTCATGTTATTTGTCAGTTCGGGGTGTGCAACTTTGTGTAGGTTACATATTGCATGTTTTATTTCCTGTAGGCACTTAAAAGTTTTACATTTAAGTAACTTGGAAGTATAACATATTTCACTAGATTACTCACTTATGGCTTGGTAAAGAAATTTTGTTCTTTCACCACAAGCTGGTTCTGTGTTAGAATTTGTTTATTTTTTTTTTATAGTGGGAATTTCTAAAAATTGAATGTTATATTAAGAATTACAGGTGAAACGTGAGGATCAGATCTTTTGTCCAGTGGCAGAAAAGGCTTTGCAAGGAGGGAGGCTCAGTAGAGAGCAGCAGAAGGGTGTTGGTGAACCTCAATAGATCCAGCAGCCTGTAATTCCCTGCCCGGGTGTCTTGGAACAAGGAGACCTAGCTATTTCTTTCCAGAAACTAATCCAGCATTTCCAGGGAGACAGCTCTGTAGGCAGGCATTGTAGATACACTGTCAGGATGTATATTTTTGCCCCTCTGTGGCATAATTGCTCACACGTAGCCCTGTCACCCTGTTTTTGTTTAAGGTTGTGATTTAACATAGCATTTATTCATGTATCCAAGTAACTCCTCCCCTGTTGAGCTGCTCAGTAAGCCATATGCCTGAGACACGTTGAAATCAGACCTTTCTAGGCATCTCTTTAAAAAAAATATTTAAGAAGAGCTATAATTGGAACTTAGAAGTGTTTGCCAAGAGAATTAAAACACAGAATTGTGTGCCAGCCTTAATCATGTTGCTATGGTTCTCTTGTCTCAAAGAGAATGCATTTAGGGCTAACTTTATAATAAGTGGATCTCCAGGCTGTTGATTCATCAAGTTGCAAAGGGCATGCTGTAAATACTGCTAGAAACTGTGTGTCCTCCTGAGCAGAGGCCTGCATTCTTACTTCATGTATGGTTAAATACATACTGTTTACAATAAATAATACGGTATTTGTGAAGAGTTGCAATACCAGTTGCTCCCAAGTATGGTAGAAAATGCTAATATCTCTCTTTGTGAAAGCTGATTCTGGAGTTCAGTCGCCTCACATCTAGTTTGCATGTGACAGCCTCTATTATAATTGTCAAGGTAAGGTAAACTGGAGTTGTTCCAGCAAGTGGGGGCTATTGAGAAGTTTAATCTAAGTCTTCAAGAAAATTTTATCGAAGAAGCCCCCATACAGAAACTGTGTCTGAATTTTTATTAGAATAAAGAAGGTGGGTAAGGTACTGTGTGTGGAATGGGCAGACACCTAATTTGATTAAATTCATTCTATATATAGGGACACTTTGAGTCAGAGGAAAAAACAGCAATTTTTCAGTATCCCCAAACTGAATTTCTGTTTCCCCTCTCTGTTATCCAGTGATCCACTGGCTGCATTAACAGCCACTTTACTGGCTGTTCTCACAGAAAAGTTGGGTTTTTTCCTCTCTGTAAGAATTGTTTAGCTTTTTGTTTTCTAAGCAACACTTTTCTCGCCAAAAATGCTCATGATGGCCACTGGGCATATTACAGAAGTAAGCAAAGGTACGTTTGATGAGATGATGTTGGCAGATGGCTTCGTACTTTCTAATCCAAGAAAGTGATCACATCATTCTTCTAATCAAAACTTGTGACAATTAGGGATGTTTTACACTTTGTTCATCTGCCCTGCCTGGCAAATGAAACACTCCGAGCAGAAACAGTAGAATAAGAGGGTACAGACATTTGCCTGTTATTTATATCCAGTAAAGAACCAGTGAAGAACCAGAGCCAGGAATACTGAGGTCCTGCTTAACAGTACTAAACTCCTGAATTACAGGTTGCAGGAACACACAGGCTTGGTCCATATTATTTCAGAAATGCTGACTTACAGAACAATTAGTCTGAATATAGGGGTTTTTTGTGTTTGTTTGGTTTTGCGTTGGGTTTTTTTGGTTGTATTAGTACTTTAGGGTACCTGCTTAGTTGAGGAGAAGCTGGAAGCTTGACCTGCAACTTGTTCTTGGCACTCTGAAGTGCTTCTTACTGACATCACGAGAATCCTAAGAGGGCCTGAAGCAGGAACAGATCTAGTATCTTCACTATCTTAATAGAACAGAATAGAAAAAAAAAGAACAAACCACTAACAGCACGAACATCTTTTTCTCACAGTGGAAGTTCTTTTATTTGAAAGAAGTCTGCATTTACTCAAGGGTAGGATTGTTTCAGAGTGCTGGGAAAGTTGGCGAAGGCTTGAAAGGCGTTCCAATTTTTGGAGTAAAGTTTTCAAGCCCTTGGGTTTAATCTCTCTCTGAATCTACACTCTGGTGGTTGTGGCTTGACACGGTGGTATTTCTGCTTAGGAGACAAGGAGGTAAGTGTGTGTTTGTGAGAGATGGAAGACCTGATGAAAGTAAAATTTGTACTTATTGTTCTTATATGCACAGACACTTAAGTCTGGCCTGCAGGTAAGTGGTTAGACATCGGCATCAGTGTTAGCACTGATCTGGGTGGGTGTGTGCCAAGTAAATAAAGTTTTTGAATCGCTGTCAAGAAAAGTAAATGTATGGATTTTAAGGCTAGATATTTCATTATGTTAATCTGTCACGATGTTTCACATAATGTAAGCCAGACAATTTCACGCATGGTTGCTGTATCAAAAATCATTGGGTTTGGTTGAAACAACCCATTTTTAAGAAAAATTGTTTTGATATGACAGTTTTGATTTTCAGATGTTGGGTGGTGGGAAATCTGCCATATCCCTTGGCAAGTTATTCTAAAGTTTCGTGCTTGCAAGTGCACTCAGTTTTTTTTAGTTTGAATTCATTTTGGTTTAGTCTCCTATGATGCATTTTGCTTTTCTGTTTAACGCTGAGCTATAGCTCTGGTACTATCAAGACAGATGCAGGTAGACATGGTGCTTGGGCACTTGGTTTAGTGTTAGATTGATGGTTGGACTCAATGACCTTAAAGGTCTCTTTCAACCAAGACAATTCTGTGATTCTGTCATGACATCGGAGAACAGCACTGGTTTTTGGATCTGTCTCTGTGAGGCACATTTTCCTGACTGATTACTTCTTATCTTTTCAGAGGTATTTTCAATTTTTCAAATTCCTTTTAGAAGCCAGAACGTCATCAGAACCCCAGTTAACAGTTATGATCGTGCTGACTGTTATGGGTTAGCATTTCCTGGCTGCTAATGACCTGTGGTTGTAAATCATCACAGGATTCTTTTGTGCTTGTGGGTGTCTTCACGGTGAACGTACACTGCAAAACTTAAGCGACATGGAGGAATTAAGAGAGATCTGTTTTAATGTGTTGTTTTTAATGCTGCAGTGTACTACTGAAACTGTAGTCTCGATCCAGCATCATCTTTATTGTTACCACGAGATGGCACCATTACACAGCTTAACGTTGTCCTCATCTCTTGGGTGCTTGAGATGGTGCCCGAGATTTCAAGGCATCACTGGTTGGCTTGACTTCTTCAGAGGAAGGTTGCCGGTTCAGAGAATGGAGGATGATGGTGTGGTAAAGCTTGTCTTGTGTTTGCCATTCAGTCTCGTTGTTTCTCCAGAGTTTATGTTGAGTGGGCCTAGGGTTGAGGTTTTCAAATATTTGTGAAGTCAGGATGAAGTCATAGAGTAGCACAAAAATGCAAACCGTGCCCAGATTGTGTCCCTTCATCCTCTCATCTCATCAGGAAACCTGGGTGGGACTTCTCCCTGTTGTATTTCGTGGTTTCCCAGCACTAGATGTTTCCCTGCTCAAAAAACTCAAACATCTAATTTTCTGAGTCTGACCCTTCTCTTGTCTACCATGTACTTTGCTTCAGAGTACCACTGAGCACTTTTCTTTTTTTCATGTAATCAGCAGCCACATAATATGCTGTTAATATTCTCAGCATTAGAAAAGCAAGGATGGTCTATATTTGCCCTACGCGCTAAGTTTCTTCCTTTGCTGCTGTGTTTTATATGTGACCATTCCAGAGGAGAGAAGAGCAGATTAAGTAAGTGGACAATCTAATTTAATTTTTATTTTTAAAATTTTTTGAAATGGTTAATGTTAAGTAGAACTTCAGTGCAAACAAAGTTGTACATTAAAGGCAGTTCTTCGTCCTAATCAAAGATCGTAATGCAAGCATTTCAAAGCATTCTCTCTTCTTTCACGGGCTCTTTGTAAGCCTAATGCTAACTCCATTTTTCTGGTGATTTCCCAGTCCTTCAGGCCTGCAGTATCACACTCTGTGATTAGTGTGGCATGAGGCATCTGTCTGCTAAATGGTAGGAGCTCTGTGCAACTCTTAGTTTATCACATCAGTGACTTGGGCTAATAACCTTCCCTCCCATCGCTGTGATGACATTAGTGTGTTACGGGCTCTGTTGAGACACTCATGGGCTGCTCTTGAAGGATCTGTTAGAAGTCACAGAAACTTTGGATGCTTTCTTTCTGCTGTGGTTTTTGCGTTAAAGTTTTGGAGGTTTAGAAATACAAATTAAACACTTGTAAAGAACCACTTTTCACTCCTATTACTTGATTATGAGAAGCAAGCCATCCAAAGGACTGCCTTCTAAGTGGGTGCCAGAGCAGGAAAAAAGCAGCTAACTTGTCTGAACTCATTAGTCTGAAACCCAGACTAACTTGGCACCTTGGCATTGACTGTGTCCAAGCAAAGGCTCAGTGACATCTTTGGAGCCGAGTGCCTGGCTGACATAACTGGGATTGATTCCCCCTAACTGACCCGTGTTCCTAAAGAAAGCCTTGGCAGGCCAGTAAAACACCGCAGTTGATTTGCAGTTGTTTAGGGATGGGTCAAATCACATTTCAGTGTCCTTTCCTATGGATGAAGAAGGGAGGGAACAGTTTAAACTTCATTACCTCACTGGATCCTTCTTAACATTTGCATATCGAGGAAGTTGCAGAAACAGACAGAATTAAGATGTCCAAATAGAATTTCTGCTTTGTCAAATCTATTGCTCAACTGCATAAACAAAGAATGCATCCAGCTGTAGTTGGTTGTTTGCTATTGACTTAGGCCTTCCTTTATATATTTCTTATTACAGATGAACATCCAATAAAATCTAAGTACACAGGAGACAAAATTAGGAGTTTGTAATTAGCCTGCTTTTCAATTTGTTTCCTCTTGCAATCCAGCTTGATGGTAAAGTCTCAGTTTAATCTTCTCTATTTGCCTTGGACTTTATCCTTGCTTTATTGAATTTTTCTGTCTTGAAGGTTGTTGGGGGTTGTTTTTTGGTGGTGTTTTTTTTTTTTTTTTTTTTTGAAAAAATCTTTTTGGCTTTAATTTAAACTGAAGGCTCCATTTTTGGAAGATCAATAAACTCCATCTGGAAGAATTCTTTTCTCCCGGCCACCTGACACTTAGATGAAGTTGAACTTTTTTTTAATTCTCAGGGAGGAGATGGGAGGTTGCATTCACCATGATGAGTACATTTGGGAATGTCGGTATTCATTCGCCAACATCTGATTTGTAAATTAATAGCTCAGCCTCTCTGAACTGTGGTATGTTAATGGTCAGTGACCATGAGAGGAGAAACACTTTGGGGCTACGTGTACCCTCTGGTCACAGGAGTGGCCTTGGCATAAATACATTAATTTTCATGCTGCTTTGAGAAGATACAGATGTGCAGCATACCTTCAGTCCTCCTACCTGGAGCCAGTCATCCCCACCCAGCTTTCTGCAAGGAGTGGGGAGGGAGGAAAGAAAAACCCTTCCTAGAAGGATTAGTTCGACTGACTCGTTCTCTAAGTTTCTTCTTGCTTGGCATGTCCCCTCTCTTCCAAGCCTTTGATAAGTATCTTAACTAAGATGCATTTTGGGTAAATGCTGTCTTCAAACCACACGATGTAAAAGAGCCTTCTGATTCCTCCACCCTCCCCAGATCTTGGGGCTGTCTCAGTCTTTTTTAAAGCTTTCTGTCTTGTGCTGCATGCGGAGCCCATCTGCTGTAATACAGACCGAAATGCTGCTTTTATCCTGGTTTGCGTAGCAGGTTGGTGGGTAAATCAATTGGAGTGAAAGACGTATTGTCCCACTTTGCTCTATGTCACAAGCACAAATATCTTCCTTTTAAAGCCTCTCTTGGTAGAAGCCAAAGCCTTTGGCACAAGGCACCTCTGCTAGTTTGACCTCTTTTGTGCCTCTGGAATGGAGGAGCAGCTCTGAGAAGCACAGAACAAAACCAGCAAAATAGCAAGAGAAAAGGTCAAGAAGGGGTCTTGCTCCCTGTAGACATCAGAAGTTTCTGCAAGATGATATTTAGCATGTAGTGCCTGAACAGTTAAGGCATCAAAGGCACTAGCACTTCGATAGGTAATATCCTTGTGAGTTGTCAAACAGATCGCAAAGTACATGGCTCTGCCACGCTGGGGATGGGAGGGAGGGACCTCGTGTCTTTCTACTCATTGAGGTAACTGAGACTGAGAGCTTCAGAGAGCCTTTGGCTTCCAACAGATGGATCTACCATGCTGTGCTCTGTCCTTGCCTGGCTTTTGACTTACAGGCCTAAGCTTGCAGAGCAGTTTTGCAGCCCTGCAGAGGAATGGGAAGGCAGGTTTCTACCAAAGGCAGAGCTGACATCAGGTACAAGCGGTAGAAGTGCTTGATTTTTGCCTCTGTGCTTTTGCCTGGTCACAGCCTTGCAGTGTCTTAGACCAGCCAGTCTCTTTTTGATGCAGTGTAATTATAATGACAGAGATGATTCCCTGTTCCCTCCCGTTCTAGCAATGGGATCTGAAGGGAGATAAAACATATTTTGATAATTCACCTCTCAGCCTCGCAAGGTCAGGCCAGAGAATATTGCCTGTCCTGGCCAAGGGAAAAAACCACTCATTTTAGAAACCCAGGAGGCAGCCAGTATTCTGCTACAGAGGACCCAGAACTGCTGGGAAATACCCTCCTGGCAGCTTGGACACCAAATTCAGTACATTTGTAGCAGTGGATTGGTGTAGCTCTGATCAGAAAGAATCGTCTTTGCCAAATCCCACAGTTGAACCCCTGCCCAGGACAATAAGCTCATATGGTGATGACACGGGCTGAGTTGTGTTCTTCATTGTTGTTACAGATTTTTCACAGTCCCCTGGTTTCATCTGCAATTTTTCATGCACAGGCGCGGTTCTGCTTCTCTCCTCTTGTATCCTGCCCACGAAGCCTCAGACAAGTCTGCTTTCCTTCACGAAACCCTGTCAGGATCTGCAAGCGATTCAAAACAACTTACTCTGGATTCACTTGTCCTTACTTAAAAGTAACCACGGGCTGCCAGGTTTTAGATATAATGCCTGAAAAAAAGAATGAAAAACCCAAAGAAAACAACCAAGCACAGAACAGAACCCCGTTGATACAGAGGCACATGGTATAGTGCCACTTTGGCTCAAATCTTTCCTGAAGGTTGGGACTCATCCAGGGTGAAACTCGCTGTGGTGCTGCTCTCTGATGCCAGCCTCGCTCATGCAACAACTGCATCGGTGTCCGCCAGTCCTGCCTTCCTGGCCATGACCTCCGGGTAGTTTCAACCCCACTGTCAGTGGGCATTCCCGGGAGCCAGAATGCCACCTGGTGTGCTGCTGCCAAGGGAGCAGCCTCAACCCAGGGATGCTCAGGCTA
Organism: Nycticryphes semicollaris; assembly: GCA_013400055.1. Classification (NCBI taxonomy): domain Eukaryota; kingdom Metazoa; phylum Chordata; class Aves; order Charadriiformes; family Rostratulidae; genus Nycticryphes; species Nycticryphes semicollaris. The sequence continues at coordinate 909,903 of VXBJ01002543.1, read as the reverse complement.
AAGTTGGTGGCCGAGTAATAGCTCCACTTGTTGAGAGATGCCATTTGAATTTGTGGCTTCTGGGGCCGAGGAGCGACCGTGTTGTGAGCAAACATTAGCCGGGATATGTTTTGGGCTTCATTAAATTCCTTTCAAGCTTTCCAAGCTATTTGCAAAGGGGTGGGTGAGAGCTTTAGCGGGATGGTAGGTTAAGGAAGAGAATGAGACTGTTGGTTTGCAGAAAACAGGGTGATGAATTAAAGCGCCTTCGTGGAAATGAGTCTCTCTCTCTGCATCAAACTGTAGTTTCGACCTCCCTAATTAATGTTGTTGTTTTTCTTCTTACTGTAGTGCAAGCTGTCCTAGCCTGACCTGTTGGTTCACCAGATAAAAGGGGTTAGCTCATCAGAATGGAGATCCCCTCTACTGGCTTAACCAAATCTTTACTAAAAGTGTGATATCCACGAACACAAATGGAACAACACATCTGAGAATTATGTATCTGGGAGTTTAAAGGGGAGGAGGAGGTAAAAGAAGAGAAGAAGGTCCATATTGCTTTGACGTTATTTTAAAACTGAAACTGAATAGGTCAATACCCCTTAAGCTTTTTGGTCTTTAATTCTCTTAATGGTGTGGCAGAAATCGTTAATTGTATTATTAAAAAAGCTTTGAAGACTGTATTAATGTAATGTGACCTCGGATCAGTCAAGATCACATTTTCATTATGATTAAAAGATTCCTTGTCCTGAAACATTGATCTCATCTCCAGCGCGACGTGTCAGAGGGAGAGGGGATGTTGCCCCGTTGGGGCAGTAGATGGCAATATTGCATTTCCTTCTGCAACGTGCTCTGCTGTTAAATGCTCACCTCAGAAAGGGGCCGTGAACTTTTTCCCTCAGCTTCCAGGAGCGGGTTTTCGCACTTACGTAGGGTATTAGATATTCCAGAAGCAAAATAATTGGAAATTACGGTTGGAATCCAAATTTCTTCGGTGACCGATGTCAGGTGCTTGCGTTACAAACTGCGTCGCTCAAACACTCTGGCACGTCGGCTCCGAGAATGGGCATTTCCACGTTAGGGACCATCAGCGTTGTTTGCCTTGTAGCAGGGATTTGGTGAGGCAGTATATGACCCCTGGAAGTAACATCTCCCACTTGGTTACTGTGATTTTTCACGCCTTTTGGTGGATTTTCCACGTTTGCATCAAGAGAGTGAAAACGGTATCAACAAATTTAGTTTTTGTGACAATTGGGGAAGTTCAGAAAGGTACCTGTTGTCTTCCTTTGTACTGTACTGCTTGGACAGCCCTTACAGCAGGTCCTGGAGAGGATGAGAAGGGACACTTTGCAAAGAGCTAGGAATCAGGAAGGTGTGTGTTACAGGGTCTTACACGTACTGACTGTGCTGTGCCCTCATGTGCTATGCTGCTGAGTAGGCAGAGGAGGATTTTGGAATGAAAGTTGACATCTGGGGTCAGGAATTTAGGAAAATGAAATATGCTGTGGCAGCTCAGAGATACGGTGTATGTAAAGTGCTACTCCTTCCTTGTCCTGTGGGCATATGCCAGGGATCTCCATGGTTTCTTGAGGTACCAAGGTAATTGCCTTAAAACTCCTTGCTTGGCAGGGTGTTGCAGGATGCTCGCACGCACACGAAGTGTTGGGAAGCAGAGGGATGTGCTGGCTGGTGTTAAAGCTTCAGTGCTGCTGACTTTTCTAAAAATAACCACTGTCTGCTGTAATTGGTCACATCACAGTCCACGGTGATCTTTTATATTATTGCTGGCTGCTGGAAAACTCCCGGAGGCATAAAATAGATACCAGGAAGATCCTGCACCCAGCGGTGTGTTTCCCCGTGTGGCACAACAGGGTAAAACAGAAATAGTGTTTACCAGGAGCTGATGAGGAATTTTCTGCAGCAGGAAAGATGAAAAAAAGAGATTGTGCCTCTGAAATGATAGCAGCAGGGCGTCTCTCATGCAGGATATCACCGGGTCTTGTGGAAAGAGAAGATCTTCATAGGGTTTCTAGTGGTGAACTGAATGGGTATTATTAGTTGCCTCTGACTTACTTATGGTATTTTTCCACTCTCTATAAAATAACAGTGTCTTGCAAGAAAGGAAAACTAGAGGGGAAAAGAAACAAGAAGGTAGGTGGCTTGTGTAAGATGTTGGGGGGTAAAGTGTGTAGTGTTATCTATCTGAAGGATTCTGAACACTTCACAGACCGAGTACGCTCAATGCTACCTGCCACCCTCCCTTTAAATGCAACCAGCTTGGAGTGGAGCACAACACAGAGGTGAAGTTGCCCACCACCAGGAATCAATGTCTTTATTAAAGGAGGGCAGAAAAGCACTGGAGTTAGACGTTCAGGAAAGAATTTGAGTGGAAAGGGTTTAATTGCCAAGGTTTGCTCAGTAGTGAGCATTTGAAATAGCTACTATCCCGAGAACTGAGAGCTGTACTGGCCCTAAAGGCACCAGGTGAGTGTGGGTTGTGTGTCCCCCCGAACACATTTAATTTCTACCTCTTTCTTAAGCTGCATTTGCCCCTCTACAGCACACAGTGCAGTCCACTACATGCATTAGAGAGTGCATGCTTCACTGGCCTAATAAAAACTTTGCTCATGTCAACAAAGAATTTATTAGAACTGAAATCTTTCCAGCATTACACAGAAGCTGGCACAGAGCATGGGACTGTGGAGGGACTTGTCAGCAGCCTCTCAATTGACTTTTGCTGACTGATATTTCAAGATGCTATTGTAGGCCATTTAATGCAAGAAAGCATTGCTGCAAGATCTTAGCTTCTGTCCTGTTTTTCTGCTATCAGTGGGAACTCTTTGATTCCAGCAGTCTGGTTCTTTGTGATTTGGAAGAAGCATTGAACGTCCACATAACTTTAGGTCAGAAACATACTCTCCTTCAGAATATGCCAGGAAGCTGTCAATTTGACAGAAGTGGGGCAAGAAGTCTGCAGGGAAGAGAACAGCAAGGATGCCTCTTGTGGCCTCGGGCAGCCCCACCGGGTGATTCCTGGGGCCTGGCTTGAATGCAAGCTGTATTGCTGCAAAAAGGCAGATACTGTATGAAAGCCATTGCTCATGTATGAAAAAGTCTAGGCTGTCCTGGCGTGGATTTGCTCATCCAGGAAAGAATTGACTTGCTATGATTAGGCAGGGTGCCTAGCTGTAGCAGGACGTTATCTGCTCTCTATGCTGAAGTCTCCAAAGGAATGAAGAGTCTGGTCCTTATGCAGCAGAGCACCCTGCTAACATGAGACTGGACTACGACTTAGGGCTGTTGATCTTCAGCCTTGGTGTCAGCCCTGCTGTATGACAATACCAGTTTGTGGGCAAAGATTTAGACCTAGAGCCATATTCGGACCATCTGAGCATGTTTAGCCTTCCTTGTTTTCCTGTTTTCTTCCAGCCAGGATCCACTATACTACATTGTGAGTGTTCTCAATTGCTCGTTGTGCTCAGGAAGTTACATGCCTGCATTTATCTCAGGTGCTATCATAAGCCTGCATATGGCCTAAGCGTATGGGGCTGTCTTTAAAACATTACAACAACAATATGATGACCAATTCATAGTAATTTCCCCTCAGACAGTAAAATGCCAAGCAAACCAGAAAAATTGTGGAGTTAATTGACAACAGATTGCAGCAATGGGAGGAAGAACTTTAATAATATCTGAAAATGCAGATGGAGAATTTCAGATGTTTGCCTTCAATGAAGACTGCACAGGTAGAAGTTTGGCACTGAGACTCCTCAAGCTGAAAGTCAATAATGTTGAGAGAAGGCAATACCCTTTTCAGAAACAGCAGAGATAGTGACCTGTGAGAAGGACAGCTTTGGGAGTGTAAAATTCCAGCTACAAAACCCGCTCCAGTCAAGGAAATGAGTACGTTTGGTGCAGCTCCTTCAGATCCAGACTTGACCAGTTTGTACTGAGAGAAGACAACGCTGAAACAAAGAATCACATTTGGAGAAGATTGTGGTCTGCACACTGCAGTACAAAAGCTTTTCTTACCAGCTGCCTTCGAGGACTGTGCACCAGAAAAGAGCCGCTCCAATCTTCTGAAGTCAAACTGGTGCTTTCCGCACTGGTCTGTGCTACTCTGGTACCTTGCAGAAAGATAAAGGTAAGTTGGAGAGACACCTTCTGCTCTTTCTCTTATTCAAGCAGTTCTCTCTCCTTAAGATGACTAGTTCACATTGTAGGTAACTAAATTTGGGAGGGAAGGGGAGTTTAGGCTCCTAGGTAGCTGATGCAGAGTTAGACTTTTGTTTCACTAACAGGTTTTTGGTTTTTTTTTCCTCAAGTCTTCAGGTACCAGAAGATGAAATGAGCAATTCCCTTTGACACCGCTTTTCACCATGACAGTAATTTGAGCAGAAACAGCTTTGCCTGCAAATAAATAAATAAATATTATATGAAAAGCTTCGGATGGAGCTGCCATGTTCATTCTTGTTTCTAAAGCCCCCACAGGCCATGTCACATATGTGGGTCGTGAGGTCTATCGATTATGTGTCAGACCCTTAGGTGTCAGTAATCAATAACACTAACCTGCAGAAAATGCGGCAGAGATTTGCTAAACCAAGTCTTCTCATTGTTCTTTTTCTTGTATTTAAGTTTTCTGTGCCTCACTAAAAATAACAGAATGCATGCCAGCATAGGCAGAGGAGGCAAAACCATCATTTGGCTGCCAACTCATTTACTGTCCATTTTCATCTGATTCTGCATGATTCTTGGTGAGAAGGCAGGATGAGGAGGGGAAAGACAGGAAAGAGTATTTCCAATTGAATGGCTTCTGAGAAGTAGAAATGAAAGTGATTGAGTTGGGAGGACCTAAACATTTTGACCCCGACAGCTTATTAATTTTTAACAAGGTGCCAGATTTTTCTTTGACACTGGAAATTGTTGCGACTGTCTGTCTCCAGCAGACTGAATCTGCTTTCTCAGTCCACCATATCTAATGTACCTGCTTCCAGTCTTGAATAGTTCTTATTCACAAATGCTTTCCTTTATTTGCTATTTCTGAGAATAAAGAAGGTAGTTTGGCAGATTAAGTTGTGATTTTTTTTCATTCATACTTCATGTCTCTGTGTGTTCTCAATTGGTCACTGAACAGACTGTGGTTTTCTTGGGTTGGTTGTGGTTTTTAGAATTATTCCTCAAATAACTTTTAACAAAACATTTATTTGCCTTTTCAGTTTGCAGATTACTTGTGAGCTGTTCACTATGACAGTTACATCTCTTAAATATAAGCAGCTCCAATGAGATAAATATAGCAATTCAGAATTTGTATTCTTATTTTTATTTGCATTAATGCAATACTTCAAGATGGTATATGAATTGGGATCCTGTTGCGGGGGGAGAACAGTCTATGCCATAAAGATAATGCAGCATTGAACAAGCAATACTCAATAGAGGAGATGAAGAGTAGGAGAAAATAATATCTTTATGTATTATTTAGGTGGTCTGCATCCCCTCTCTTTTGGTGCCTGTCTCTGTCTCTCTGCATTATCTGGGTGGAATAGTTTCCTGAAGTAGATCTGTAAACCTAAATGACTTTTCCAAGGTCATGCAGAAAGTTTGTGGCAGAGCTGGATATTGAACCGGTTTACCAAATTTCAAGACAGGGTCCTAAATAGTTTGGTTTTGTTTTGTTTAAAAAAAAAAAAAAAAAGACTTTTAGACATCTGTAAGCATTTATCTTTGTGTACTGCCAATTAAATCAGTGAGAAATTAAAAAACTCCATTCACTAAAGAGTTAGTTTTGTGTTAAAGTGACACAGATCAGAGAGCTGTTGGGGTTGGCTTTGGAAATTTCCAGTCAATACCATGAATTCTCAATGCTATTTTTGTGAATGCTCCACAGTACGAGTGTAAACGTTGAGATCTCAAAGTTTTTGAGATCTCAAGGTTTTCTCTTGGAGATAACTACCCGTTTTTCATTGCACCTCAAGACCGATGTCAAGGAACTTCTGTCTGTTTTGCGGGTTTGAAGAGTAGTCCAGAACATCATCTCAAATTTTACGGGTTTTTTTTACTGCTCCGGCTGCTCTGTAATGCCTGGTTCTGGTAATTCATCTGTTCCCCTCAACAGAGCTAGGCAAACATTTGGTGATTTGAGTTTACCATGTGTATTTATGCCTTGCCATTGGGGAGTTGGCTTCCATTTTTGCATTTAGAAAGTTTTAAAGTGAAACCTGAAAATATTTTCCTTCTCTTTCCAATGTTTAAATTGCAAAGCACCCCGTTGCTGCCTTGAGCTTTCTGCATTGTGTAAAATCAGTCATTGCAATGATAATCCACTTACAACTGTGCTCAATTACACACTTGTGCTGTGAGTTGCCAAGTATTTGCCTAGTTGCAGAGGATAAAACCTGTTTGGAAAAATTGGGTACAAAGTGACTGCCAGGAGGGGTAAACCTGGAGGGACAGGCCACCAGGGGAGGATGAAGGCTTGAAGTTGACATCAGAGGCACTGGAAAAGAGAAAAACATAAAGAAGGAACAGGGTAAATGCTGAAAAGGCAGAGAATCATGAAAGAAAAAAATCAAGAAGAGAAAATATGAAATCAGTGTGTCTTGGTGGAGGAGGTCTGGTCCAGCAGATGGAAGAAAAGATTTATGCCCAGCTTTGCACGTGAACTTCTGGGTGACTGTGGACCATTTGTATCACCTCCTTGTCCTCAGTTTCACCTTCTTTAAAGCAGGTCCTGTGGTACTTACCCTCCTCTGAGATGCATGGATGGGAAAGGCTAGACAAGAGCTACAGTAATACTGGTTATTCTGATTTATTGTTTTTCTTTTGCTAAGCCAGCATTTAGCCAATGGCACTCTGCCCTTTCACTTGTAGGAGAACTGAAAACCTAAAGAAAAACACACTGCTCCTCGGCTCTCTTTCGGGAAAGGAGGGAGGCTTTTAATTATTTAAGCATCTCCTTTTCATGTTGCTTCTGGTTTTTGAATCGTTATCGTTATAGTTGTTAAGGCTATAGGCTCTACATAAATCATTTAAATAAATAATAAATAAGTCATATCATTAAGTAATACACTGGTATTATTTATGGCTGTAGGGAGAGAGTAAGAATACTGTGGATAAGATTATGTTTAAAATGAAATGAGGCCTTTGTTAGGCTCATCATTTTAAATACTGCCTTCTGGAGTTAAGGCATTAGCTTTTAGAAACTGTCCTGGGAGGTGGATTTGCTCTGAAAGAATTAGCCACCAAGTTGACTGTCTCCAATTCTGCTATCTATTGGGCACATCACATGTCCCATGGTGCGGCCCCTGACTCACGCACCTTCTTCTTCTTCTTGGAGCAGAACCGGAAGGGACAGCAGGAGGCCTTTGCCACTGTGGGGTGAGGTGGGACACAGTACAGCTCCTGTTGTAGGGAGATGTTTTCCTGCTTCTCTGAGACGTGAAAGCCTTACATTTTCACCTTCTCCTCAACCCCAAAAAGTCACAAGTGCAGGTGGTTCCCATGCTCCTGGTTGCTTTTCCTGCACCTTGGGCCAGCTTTGGTGGGAACTGTACAAGTTCTTCTCTGAAAGCAACCTGTTTTCTCTTCCCAAGGATGTGCTAACTTTCAGAGCCTGGATTTTCCCAGTACAAGAGGTGCAGAGACACAGACAGTGAAAATACATGAGGCTGACTTGCATGTTGTCTCAACCCTCAAGAGAAGCACTAAACCCACAGCAAAATCCCACCCTTACGTGCTGCATTTTAATATGACATGGCAAAACCCAGCTGATCAAGACCATGTAGCGCTGCTGAAAAGGGGTGTCCTGGATTAGTAGGAAGTGAGGAGGAATTGTTACCAAGGAGGTGCTTGCTACCAAGCAGGTAGTTAGCTGTGTGATCTGTGAGTCCTTTGTCCCAAAGCAGGTCCTTTATATCTAAACACACAAACAATTTTACTTTCTGGGGTGCTGTGTTCCACAGGTGGTTAGTTGCTGGTGTCCTGAATGCCTTGCAGAGTTGGGGATAGCATGGATGATGCATTAGTGGTGTAACTTCACTGAACTCGTTGCTGTTGATCTTGGTTACAGCTCATTTATTGCTGCACGTGCCATTTTCAGAGGAATCTTTTTTAAAAAAAAAAGATTTAAAAATTACATTTTGGATTCAACTTCCAAATACCTGCTTGAAGTTCTAAAGTAAGTGCATTGTAGGACTCGCCTTCTGTATAACTGAGGAGTATGGTTTTCCACTGGCAAGCCCTGTCTCAAGGGTGTATAAAAAGCAATTTCCTGGCTTTTGAATCATCTAGGTGGACCTGGCTCCAGTGAGGTGGAAAAACTCTGAAGTTTCTTTTCCCCTAGGGCAAGATCCATCCAATTCATTACCAGTGAGAAATACCACCAAGTCAGCATGACTAACATTTGGGAAACTTACTGCTGTCCTTACCCTCAGTGCCAGTCCTGAGCTGGGACCTCAGCTCACTGCACTTGCAGCAGAGGTTCAGGGCACTAAAGCAGTTAGTGCATTTAGCCAGCACTCTGTTTGATCCCCTCACCCAGTCCCACCAATCACTGATGTAGTTTCCTCCTGCTTATTCTAAATTGCCTTTAATTTTCTTTTAAATAATTCTTAAGTGTGACTTTTTCAGTACAAGACTGGGAACTATGACTAATTATAAAATCATTACATGATTAAACTCAATTAACTTCAAATAACCCTTGAAATTTGCTTAATGTCAGCCCTTGGCCCTGCTTGAACCAATAAATATTGCTCACCTTTTGTAATGGGTATGAAAAAAGGTGGTTGCAGAGTATGATTGTTCGGAGTCAGCTGAGCCAGAGAACAGCCTTACAGAACAGGGTTAAACTGGTCCACAAGAGTTGAATGCTGCCACATCAAGAAGGGGAACAGGCTTCTGCTCCTAGCTGGGATATTTTTTTCCCCCAATATTTTTCTCTCAAGTAATAAAGCCTTGAAAATTCTTTACAGCCATTCATGCAATGGTCCCAATCTGCTTTGCAAATGTTAATAAGGGTTAAACCTCACAAAACCACCAAAGGCATGGGAAAGAACTGTCATCCCCATTTAGGCAAGGGACACCAAGGCTTAGAGGAGTGAAGTGAATTGCACAAGGATCAATTGCAGGAGCAAAATCCTAAGAGTTCTGGTGTCCTATTTTATATTGTAGCTGAAGCTCTTTCTTGCATAGTGCTGCAAGTTTCACGTAGCTGTATCAGAGAAAGAGCCTCTTCTCCCAATTAGTGGACACATCTGGTCATTGGTGGCTTTTTGTGGTTTTGGGTTATTTGGTTTGGTTTTTTTTCTTTACTTTATGAAGCCATCTCTGGATCCAGTCTGTCTTACAGCTAGATCCTGGCAAGAGAGCTGGCGAAAGTGTGCAGAAGAATCCCAGCAGCTCTATTTCTGTGTTCAGTTCCTGTGAGGACAGAAGGGGATGTCATTATTGCTACTGTTCCTGGCAATCTGCTCTGACTGGGAAACTGGAGCGGACAGTAGCATTGTTCTCACTGGAGGTAGACAGTAGATGATGGATAGAATTTTTCAAATAGGTAATTAGATGGGCATGGTAACTAGACAGTCATAAAGATGCCTGATCATCTACTCACAAACGTCCCTCATATGGTGTGCTGGCCATGAAACTTTTTCAGAATTTGACTTCCAGCTCCTCTCTATGAAAAATCATAGCTTTCTTGCTGGATCCTGCATAAACCCATAAATGGATTTAGAGTCCCCCTGAGGGAAAAAATTCAGGGTTTTTTCCCCCACATTCCCCCCTCCCCCCTCCCTTTTTTTTTTCTTTTTCTGCAGACAGCTCACAGCTCTGCAATTGCTGTTGAAATTATAGTATTTGGGAATTGGCTCTTAAGGAAGCAGGAAAACAGTTGATAAATGCACCTGTGGGCAATAAAGGAGCATATTTGGTCTTTTGGATTTTTGGGGATTCCATTGTTTTTGTCCATTTACGATAAATGTGAGTAGACCATTGGTGTGGACTATTAAGAGTCTCCTTTTGATTGCTGGAACTTGTGTAATTCTTTATAGACTCTTGAAGGACATCACAAGAGATCTCAATTCATCTATTAAATAATAGAAGTAGTGAGAGAGAGAGAGAGAGAGACAGGATGTAAACACTCTTCCCTAAACATAAGTGTTTATATCCCCAGCTTGCTGTTTGAGTCTGGTTTCATGGCTGGGACTGCCCTAGGGTCGTCATTGAGCAGCTTGTTCGACTGTGACTTCTGAATGATGAATGTCTCCACTTAAATTACAGATCACTACCCCATAACAAAAATCAACCGCTATTATTGGCCTCCTCAGGGGCAGCAAAGGGTGACTGGACACTGGTGGAAGGATTCACCTGCTACAACGCTGCTCTCTCCCTGATGGTAAATGGAAATTTGTCAACAGTCCGTAGGACATGTGGTGGGGAAATTTGGCTCAGCACTTGCCTCTCTGTTTTTTACTATAGACAGAGTTTTCCTGTCTGTGGTACTGCCCCTCAGATTAGTTAGGGTCAGAAGCTGAACGCTTGGATTTTTGACCTCTGGATGAACCTCACAAAAAATAAAGACAAGGAAATCAGTTCTACAGTGTTCTGTCCAGTGCTTGAGGATGGATTTGAACATCAAAAGATGGGTCATTCAGAAAGACAGAGACACAGTTGTGTTCTTGAAATCAGAATAGTGTATAAATTCCCCTTATCTCTTTTGTGGAAAAACCTCCTCCATGGGTCTAGTTGTGTAGCTCCTTTTGCTGTGACAAGTCTTGGTAAAAACAATTTAAAAGAAATAAGTTGGGGCCAAGATGGTTGGGAAGTGAAGGGACCATTGTGTTTATTTACTTGCATTAAAACAGTTTGCAGACTGGAATTAGTTTGGGAATGTCTCTCCCCCTACTTACAAAGACAAAAAGCTAGTTATCATAGGAGACTGCCTGCTTGTCATCTACCTACTGATGGCAAAGAGGCTTTCTAAGAACTCCTATTTTCCTCTAAAAAATGAGGAAATGTAGCAGAAGCAGCAATAGCGGCCGTGCAGTAGAAGTTTAGGCCATTGTGGAGTGTGCTGCAACTGGTGTGGAGCCAAGGCAAATGTTTGGCAGCAATTACTTCTCAGCAGCAGCCTGCAGACTTCCTCTTGCATTGGGCAGTCAAGAGCCAGTGGTAAAACCTCCGTGCTGCCCCCTGACAGGTTGCTTTTGACCCTTAACTTCTTCCGCCTGCTAAACACTTGATCACGCTCTCTCCTAATGCCCTTTCCACCTGGTGGTGGCCTGGTTTTGTCATTCTCCCATTCTGCTGCTGCCCTCTCCACCTTTTGGCTATTTGTTCTTAAAATGCTCTCCTCCTCCTCCTGCTGACCCTCCCAAAGACAGCAATTAATATCCAAAATATTTGGATATCTGAAATTTTTTTGGATTTTGATGGCTCCTGGCAATCTGGTCTCTAATTCCTACTGGTTGGTGGGAGCAGGGGAAGGGGGAGTGAAAATCAAGGTTTTCCCTTTTAATTTGTGCTTTGTTGCTGCTGGTGTGACCTTTAATCAGGTGTCTGTCTGTGGTTTGCTTGCTGATGTTTTTTTACAGAATGGTCCCTTGTAAATATATACAGAAAGGGCAGGAGAGTAACTGGAGATTGTGGGCCACTCTTTTATTTCCTGGGAGCCTATTAAAGGCAGTTTCCAGTTTATCCATCCATCTCGTTGTCAAGTTGCCTCCTGTGTCCATCCACTTGTGCATTTATTTAGTGGTAATAGTAGGTACTGTATCATCCGCTAGGATTGTAACAGTATGGTTCAGAATAAAGCCAGAGATGCAAAGTGCACTGAACCCATTATAAAAAAATAAAAGGGCTTTCCTTGATGGCATTTAGCTCAATAAACACAGTTTGTCAGAGATGTCTTTATCTCCTTACATTTAGGCGATTAAATGTTGGTAAAAATAGCTTCAGAAATAAAACATGAAGAGAGCTTCTGGCAAAGCCCTGTCCAGTTTAATTCATATATTAAATATTTGCTAGTAGGGTCAAAAGCTGAATGCTTAGATATTTTGCCCTTTGAATGAACTTAGCTAAAATAAAGACAAGGAAATCAGTTCTGCAGAAGCTGTCTCCAGAATACTAGGATCAATTTAAACATCAAAGGATGGAGAGATCATACAGACCGACAGCCATATTATTCTGCACAATTAGTACTCAGAGAGGTGTTTCCTGAATTCTGAATCTTGCGCAGGGAAGATAATATTAAAATTTCAGAGTTTTAATTATGTAAAAGACGGTCCTTGATCCTTAGCTCCTGGAAAACGGAACAGTTTATTTTGCATTAATGAATGTAGAAAACATCCCCCAGTCTGAATCTCTGCATTGATGCAATCTTTTTACAGTCAAATTAGCATTTATATTTCTAAAGGTAATTTTTAGACAACACAATAAATAAATTATATGCTGGTAACCTCCAGATGGATAAGGTGGTGCTCATAATGCATTTACAATGCAAATTGGCACAAGATTGCATAATGGCTGGCTCCGCTGATGTGGGGCAGTGGCGAGCAGGGGATGACCGGCACTCTGGGTCAGGCACCGGTCCATACACCCTGGCACACTCCCCGTGTCCTGGCCAGGGACAACTCACACAGTCAGGGGTTCACTATGGAGCACAGCAGGTTTCCATGGGGGCAGGATCTCTCCCGACATTAGGTTTACCAGCAGGATCTGTATCTCACACCACTCGGTTCAAAATGCACGGTATGTGGGGTAGAGTTAAATTCTGGAAAGGTTTCTCCAAACTGGAGCTTCTTTATTTTGGTGTTGAGCTTTTTGATTCTGAGGTCCTGAGAAGATGGGAGAGAGCAACAGCCAATTGCTCTGAGGAACTGGAGCTGAAATTTGCCCCAAGTCTGACATCAGTTTGTGCATCTCCATGCACACTTGTGCTTTGGGTTTCAATAGCAGCTTTAATCAGGTTTAATAATTTCTGTATATGCCTTATTTTAATAAGATATTGACCAGGATTTCTGGATTGAGGTGAATGATTTCTGTACTTTGGAAGTATCATTTTAGTGTTGGGATGTTTTGATGGCTACTAAAACTTTATTTCTAACTTGAACTTTCTTTGCATGCCTAAATAAATGTCCTTATTTTTTTTATGTGATTTAAAAAGCTCCTGTGCTTTTAAAGACCATACCTAACTTCAGTATCAGCAGTTTGAAACTCTTAGCCGTGGTTAGTTTCTCCCTGTGCATCTCCAAAATCTGTTTGTTTTTTAAGTAGAGGACTGTATTTTAACATACCCTTTAGTGTTGGATGATAAATGATATTAAGAATGGATTAAAATAAACAAAATAAGGCCCAGGGTCCTGATATTTGTCCGCTGAAATAACGGGGAATTTTGTCATGTACTTCCATTGGCTCTACCAGAGAAATTCTGTGGGATGATGAAGTACGTGGTGTTTGCTTAGTTTGGCTCATGTGGTAGTCAATGGAGCGACTTGACTTTAGAAGCAGAGCGTTGCCTCGTCGTACGTAATTAACATTACAGTGCTGTAGGTTCTGCATATGAAAATCCAGGCTATTTTAAATTGTGGTTTCCTTGCCAACCATATCTCAGCTCTCGCACTTCTGTAGTTGTCTCTGTGATGCTTTGTGCAGTATTATTACCCCTCACCTAATGCTGGAGCTGGGCGGATCTGCAAAATCTAGCTATTATTCTTTCCATTTGAAATACGTTAATATGAAAATAAAAACAAAATTCAAGATGTTTCACTTCCTGAGTCATTCTATTCTGGAAACATGAAAATAAACAGACTTGACATTGGGAATGTTTCAAAAAGATACTTTTTGGCAAATGCTTCTAGCTAATGAATTTGCATTCGTAAATGTAAGCATTATATCAGGATCATGATTAAAGCATTAAAACCGACTCCTCTGCCAAACTGTAGGTCACATAGCTTGAATTTCATGTTTTGAAAATTTCATACTCGGAGTGAACTGCTTGCCAGCAAATTACAGACCAAGACTTATTCCCAGGAATTATTTTCTGGTGAAGTTCAAATAATGAATATATGTTTGTGTCTGTGAAGAGGGAGGAAGCTAATTTCAGTGGTGGTGGTGTTCACTGAACATTATTTGGGCAATTGGCCACAGAGAAAGGTTTCTTGAATTTCTTCTCTTTTTTCTCTTTGATTTGTCCCCAGAAAATACTGGTCTGGCTGGATTTGTAGCTCTGGGTAGGGTTCTTTGGTTCTCAACAAATTTTCGTGTGTTCCTGGCAACATTTTCTGAATTGGAGATATCTATTCAAGATGCCAGTAATAGCTGCAAGTAGTGTCAGAGTGAATGTACTTATACTCTGTGCTTAAGGTATTAGCAAGACCTTGGTCCTGCTCTTTCCTTGTTGAGACAATTATTTGCATTGCTTGTTTCCACGTTACTTTGATCGAATATATAGATCAGGACATATATCTTGTTTTCTCTTGATAAAGGTTATTTTGCAGATGGAGGACCTCTCTAATGCAAGTTCTGCCATCCTTGCATGCTCCCCTAGGATGCAAATGTGATGGTAGGCCTAGTAAGGAGTGGAATGTGGCACTCTTCCTCCCCCATGGTAACGTGGTACTACAGCAGGAGTATAGTCTGATTGCACCTTAAAGCTTGAGGAAGGAGAGCAGGCTCTGGCACCACCCATCCTGGGGTGGAGGCCACCATGTGTTATTTTTATAAGTCTTTGTACTGCTATACAAAAGGTAATCAGGCCAGAACCGCAACAGCTGTAATTTGGTGGCTTCGCTGTCTTTGGGGGCACAGTGCTGTGGCATCCTGCTCAGTGGCCTCCACCTTCCTGCACATCTTCTCCATACCTGCCCTCGTGATGTCCATACTGGACTTCTACAGTCAGGCTCACTGCCGCATCCAAGGTCTGATTTGATGTGTTGCCCTGAGTTGCAAAAGCGGGATGTTATTCTGCTTTCCTTTGGAAGTCAGATATTCTCTCTGTTCTTCTGGTTCCTTCACAACCCAGACTTGATAAAATAGAGTTTTTGGCAAGCTTTTGAAGCCAGATTAGCTCCTGGCTTGCAGTGCAGCACTTAAGTCAGGTGGGTGGAAAGAAGAGGATAGCATGTTGTCCTGTGGGGACACGGGCAAGGAGGGAGAGGTTGGAATTCCTTATGCTGGTCCTGCTGCCAAAGGCAATGTATTGTCAAACTGTGGCCTAATTTTCTTACCTAGGGTGTGTTTAAAGAGGGATTGGCATCAGGAACAGGCCATTAAGCAATTGAAACTCTAATAGAAAAACATAACCTTATCACAGATTTTTTTTTAAAAAACCCTCAGAAAATAGCTCAAATATAAGGTTAATTGGAGCCAGAAATGTCAAACTAATGTAGCAATTTACCCTGGGAGACTGCCCTGGCCTTTGAGTATAGCAATAGTACAGACTACTGAGTAGGATAGTGAGGAAATATAATAGGATTTTATGTAGTCCCCTGTCATATTAAACGTTCTTTGCAATTAATTTCTTGTTGCAATGTTATTTTCACTGACCTATTTTTTTTTGACCTCCTACAATCTTTAAGCTACCAAAGTAGGGCATACGGGAATTCACATTTCTTAAAAAAAAAAAAATAAAAAAATTGAAAAATACTGAACTTAAGCCACTATCAATACACACATTGCTGTGTAAAATGATACGAACTCAGAGCAGTATAAAAATGCCATTGGCTAATTCTAGAACAGCCTTTACTCTATCAGCTGTACTGATCCGTTCAGGAAAACGCTGCTTTTGAACAGCTCGTTCAGAAACAAGTGGGAGTTTTTTTGGACTGAGAGTTTGAGGATGTCAGCCCTGTGAATGAAACACGATAGGTGGTCCTCTTTTCCTCCTCCTGGTTGCTGGCTCCGTTTCTTCTTCTACCGTTAACTGCACATCAGGCTAAGATAACTTGGTATTGTGATCTGGTCTGATTAATCCAAAACTGCTGGACTCGAAATTAATGATGATAAAATCCCTGAGTTGTGGAATAGCCAGGGAATCCAGATAGGTTCCAGCTGTTCCAACTCTAACTGTGTCCCTTCCCACCTGAGCTGAATACATAATCCTTTTTCATTTTTAAATCAAACATTACTCAAGCTATGTGCCCTCTATATTTTTATACAACTTTCAGAGTTTCCTACAGAAATGGCTGTATTTCTCTGGAAACCTAATGTTTCCTGAAAGCATCTCTGAAGGTGTGAGTGGGTGGGATAGTCAAATCCCAAAAGATATCACTCTGAGAGAGTATGAAACCTCCATCACAGAGACAGATAGAGGTCTGCTGGAAACAATCAGGTGGTTTGGGTGGGAAGGAGAGCTACATGGTCTCTGGAAGTCCCTTTCACTCCTGATTTTCTATGGTTCTAAAAGATGGAAAGTGGTACCCCAGGAGAGAGTATACCTGGTGTCCAGGTTTGCAGTCAAGGTGACTGGCTCAAAGCAGAGAGAACAGTACAGGCAACAAAACTTTCTCATCTTGAATAAGAACTCTTAACACAAGCCCAAGTGTTTTCCAAGCAAGTGTCCTTAATGTTTTTCCCTGTGGTAGTAAAGATTTTTTTTTTTTTTTAAAGTGGAGTTGGAACCAAGTATCATTGAATCAAAGAAGCCAGCATTAATCAAAGCACATCAAGGAGGTTCCTCATCAGTTGCCTGGAGCAACAGAATCTACACGTATCATCTTTCTTATGCTAAGCGGGAGGGATTCAGAGAAGAGAATTTTGTCTGCTTGCTCTCAAATGAACGCAGAAATAGTATCTTCAAGGTTTCTTTAATAGTTCAGTGAATTGGTCTGTTTAGCCATCATAATTTCTGAGTCCCAGACTCAGACTTCCCAATCAATCAAACTAACCTCTAATTACATGGTGGATCGGCCTCTCTTGGCAAAGTTACAGAACTGCTTGTTGCTCTTACATTGTCTCTTTATATTCCCTGTCTCTCCAGGACATTAAAGTGGTACCCCTGGACGATGCCTTGTTGCCTTGCTCCAGATGCACGTAACTCTTAGCTGACAGTTCTTGGAGGGAGCGCCAGTAGTACTTGGAGAGAGCAAGTGACTCAGCTGGATAAACAGACATGGCTCTTGTTCGAGTAAAAAACCCTCCCCTTAGATCAATATTTTCTGATGTTCCCCAATACAGAAATTGAAGGTGCTTGTATTTACTATTTCCAGAAGATGCATTTGTTACCTAAAAACTTGTGTACACTCAGTTCAGCCCGAGTGATTACAGGCATAGAAAGGCCTGAATTTTAGATCTCAGCCAGGTTTATTCTTACACTTGCTTGAGCAGTTGGTCAAATGCTGTCCAGCAAAAGTTCTGCAGAGTTTCAGGGCAGCATTGACAGACACCCAGACGTCGATCGCATTTAGCAGAAATAAAATCCATCCACACGTGAGAGTTGCGATCAACTCGCGCTATTGCTGAGGCTGGAGCTGTGTTTTTATGGTTTTGTAGGTCACATCTTGCACACCTCCTTCCTAACGAGTCCCAGAGCATTTTGCAGAATGTGTACCCGTGGGCTGAGTCCCCTACCCCGGCTCAGGGCTGGAACGTGTTGGCAATTCAGCGCCAGCGACACTTTGCTCTGGTTTGTTAGAGGAGGAAGTGAAGAACAGAAGTTCCCCAACTGGAACTGTGGGAGGAAATTTAGTGTGGTAGAATGTAATTATCCAAACTGGACTATGGCCAGGATCCTGGAGTTAATAATACCCTCTGCTCTTGCAAAAAGTGCCATAGGATCCTTAATGATCGCTAGTGGTCAGCGGGCTTCACATCACATCTCATAGACAGAAATTAAACAGATCATTGGTGTAGGTATTTCAGTCTTTTGTGTAACAAATATTTCTGGATGGCCTCTGGCTGCAGCCTTCAGGTTCAGGAGGGAATTGAGTTAAAAAGCCAGGGAGGAGACATTAGTCTTAATGAAAATGATCCCATTAAAGGCAAATGACTTGCAATTGGTGAAGCACAGCTGAGATGTACACTCAAGTCCCTGTAAGGTAATATCTGGGTATACCAAATCACAGTCATCTTCGGTGACCATCAGCACCATGTGGTTTGGAGGAGTGGAACAGAAAAGGTTAACAGCATCCCTTGTATAATAGGGTCAGCTCCTGTGGAAATCTGTATTATGAATTTACCCTGATTTCTCTAACAGTGGAAGCTGTGTGCAAATGAGTTGGGAAATGGGTGTAAGTGGCAAGATTACATTGTGTTAATTAGCCTGCCATTGACGAACTGTACCAAGCCTGGGAACCCCCCACAGCAGGGAAGAGAGCACTTCACAGAGAATCCCTTTCGTCACAACTGACTTATGCCATGGGACTTCAATTAAAAACCAGACCAGGCCACTTTTAATCGCTGTAATGAGAAATTGGTTTAAAAAAACCCCAACAACAAAAAAACCCAACACCTTTTTAAAACTGTCTGTCTACTTTTCTACAGTGATGGCAGATGAGGTGCTAATTATCTGTCTTGGCTGCTTTTTCTGCGCCCAAGGTTTGTTCTATACTGCACCTGGCACCACAGACTCTGATATTTGGGATCAGTGGGCATTCCTATAGTACCAGCTGTAATAAAGAATAGAAGGCCACTGATCCTGTGTGTCTGTTGTTAAAATGAAGAAAGAGTAGCACATTTCTGCCCCTTGGTACATCCCAGTGCATTGGTACTTACACCGTAACAGTATTATCTCAGGGAATATAAGTCTGCTACAGGATATTGCCACTTTAACCACCTGAACTTCCTTTTAGTTCCAGTTTCAACTCGGTGTCAAAAATATTACCCCTGTTTAAGATTAATTTGTGACAAAATGTCATATTAATACAGCTATATTTCCCAAGGGATAAATATGGCCTTTTGAAGAGCAGCCATGGCAGAGTGCTATATAGGACTATAGAGAATTATCAACAGACTTTTGCTTTAGCAAATGTCATGCTACCAGAAGAATGGTGCAGTTTGTGGGTAAGTATAGTGTACGGAGTGTTTTATTGTAAGAGTGAGGTTATGATATTTTCTTCCTATTAATCCATATCTCATTCCTAATTATATTAGCACCTTTCAGTGACACCTGAGTAAGAATCTGAGGAAGAAACTGTCAGTTATCTATAAATCCATCAGCATTGTATCATGTTTATTTTTGGCATCTTAGCTATTTTGGGAGGCTGATGTTTACCTTGGGGTTTGTGCCTCATTGCTAGAAGTACTTCTGATTTACACCAATGTGTGTGCAATCACAGTTGAGCCCTATGTGACACTGAGGAGTTTACTTGTAAGGGGCTAAATCCAGCACCAGTTGTAAGCAACCGTAATTCCAGTGAAACCAATAACAGCTGCACCTGCATGTGCTAAGGCTGATTTTGGAACGGTTTATCAGGTATTCTCTTTGTACTGAAGTAGAATAAACTTTATGTTTCATTGCACCTTCAGTACCTGTAGTGTGCCTTGGATATGTCTGAGCTATTGAAACCAAACTTCTTAACAGCCCTCAGATGTAAAGAAAGGGAAGATGAAAAAAAGTCCTAAAACTAATCTCTTGCCTCACAGCATTCCACCGAGATGACTCAGAAAATGACAAGGGAACTAAACTGCAAATTAGGCTCTAGTGTTTGTTGAAGACACTTGCCACTGGTAAAAATGAGTTATTGAAACAGTAAAGCTGAAGACTTCAGAGAAACCTTGATTGACAACAATAATTACAGCTATTCTTGTTCCTGTAAGAAATACAGTGCAGGCTAGGCATAATAAATGAATGAAAATGATATTCTAAGTCTGAGCAGAAGTACATGTAGGTCCAAACAGTTTGTCTCCTGTACAAATTTCTGTGCATTTTTATGTGTTAAAAGTAGCAGTAGTTACCAGGCAGGTGTGTAAATTTGCTTTACACAACTCAATACGCTTCTGTGAATAAAGGTTGTCCTGCATCAGTAGTGCTCAGTCTGGTGGAACAGTTTGGGTTTGGTACCCAAGCCGGGCTGTGTGGCAGCAGGGTCAGGCTGGGGGTTCTGCAGAGCAGATGTAGTTCATGGGACACTTACCCCCAACCTTTGTGTCCTGTCTCTGGATGAGATGCCTAGTGATGGCTCGAGGCACATCCAGATGCTGCCAGAGTGGTCAGATGATTTCTTTTTCTACCCGAGGACAACCCCGTGCTCAGCCTGAGCTTCCACAGTATTCCTCACAGGCAAAGAGGGGATAGAGGTGGAGCATGTGGTCTTCTGTATCCACGTGCAGCTTGGTGCTTCAGGTGGGGAACCACTGCAAAGACCTAAAACTGAGAGCAATTCTTTTTGGCTCACAGGCTTACTCACATCTGACACGTGTTATCAAACATCAGGCTTTTCTAGAAGCACCTTAGAATGGCTCTGGGTGCAAAAGGGTCAGGAGTAATTGTCTTAGATGCTCTTTCTTATGTATCTGTATTGTCTAATGCTATGGTGGACTAACATATGAGAATATAAAATTATTGTTTTGTAGCCAGAAGCTTTTGGTTTCACACAGTGAAGGCAGGCTTGTAGCTGTACTCAGCTAGTGAGTGGTCCCAATTGCTCCCCCAGATGTTTCTGCTAGGAGGAGGTCACTTTCCCTCTTCCCTGCCCTGGTCTGAGAGCTGGATTCTTCTCCTGACAGCAGGCAAAGCATTGAAGAAGGCAGCACTGGAGCAAACGCTTCTTCCCGGGCCACAAGAATGCAAAGAAAGAGACTGTGGACCAGTGCCTGGTTCCATTGAACCTGTTGGATCGAGTTATTCAGTAGGGTTAACATTCCCAGGGAAAGGGAAAATAAGTCAGTCAATCCACAAGTGTCAAGAAAGAGTTAAATTAATGGGGGGAAAAGGAAAAAAAAATAAATTCTTAATGCTGTAGAAAGATTATGCTGGCTTACTTATCAGGTTCATGCTGAGCCCAGTCGTAATTGGAATGTACCCTTTGTAAAGTTTATTGGGTCCTGGGGCAGCTTGTTACTGAACCGGTCAATTAATCTATTTTTTTTTTTTAATGAGTTAGGGGATTTCCTTTTGTGGAAAATCACCAGGAAACCTGACCAAATGCCCACAGCTTGGGGAAAGCGTGGCCTTAACATATAGAAAATCCTTCCTCCGCAATTAGAAGAGGAAATAGACACCTCCCCTTATGGGCAGCATATTTGACCAATCCAGGGACAAAATAGATGGGATTTCACCATTGACTTGCAGGTTGTCGAGGGAGGATCACCATGAAACAAGATTACTTGAATGCAGCTTGGTGTTGAAGGAAATAAAACTGTTGAGTCTCCCTGCTGAGAGACAAATGATTTCCATTTAAAAACCTGTTTGTTCCATGCTGTAACTCCCAATGTAGCAATAATTAATGATATCAGAAGGTTACGAAAGACATTCTGTTGTGCTTGCTCTGTTCTAGGCATGAAATTGGATTAACATGAAGATAAACTTAGACTTTAAATCTGTTGAGGAAATCAGTAATTATGTCAAAATTCACAAATATTAATCTATTTAAGTGTGTCAGGATACTGTTCATCTATCAGCAAAACATTCTGCCTTGTCAGAATTCTGTTGGAAGGTTAATTTCTCAAAATACTTGGATTTCCAATAACAGAATATTGTGAAGATGCAGCTTATTGAATAAACACAAGCAATCTCACCTCCGGAAACATGGTTATTTCTGTTTCAGTGGCATCCAGCCAGTACCCTCTGACGAGGAAGAATCAATTTGTGAGGTATTGAATAAGCCCTTGGGCTCTGCTGTGGAGAGGCAAACACCCATGCAAACAACTGGCATGAACAAACCACAAGGTATGACAGTGCCTACTTACTAAAAGTGTACTTTTACTGCAAATGAGGACAAGGAAACCCTGTTGGCTTTAGGGGCAAGAAACGGAGGCAGTTAACAAAAGCTCTGAAATTATTTGGGAGAAATTCACAGGGTGATTGGAAGGGGAAGGACCTCCGTATTTTATCTTCTCAAATATTTTATGACTGCAGTGCTGGCCCTAATTCTGTCACAGAGGTGACACAGTTGTGCGAATAGTCATGCAGTGACACTGTCTGCAATGAAGCCTGCTCAGGTGTGGCTTTGTCACTACTGATGCTCGTGCGGTGGAAGCTGGGCTGGGTCCACCTACATCAGTTGCAGTCATACCTTCCCATTGCAATTTAGATTTACCCTGAGGGAACACATTAGTGTTGAGTGCCCATCTAATTAAGTACCCTGGTAGTACAATCGTATTAGAAATAGAAAAAAATAACCTTCTGTGCTTGATTGCCTTCTCAGTGGAAATGGAGGTAGTGGGCACCTGTATAAATGGCCCTCAATACCATCTACCATGAGACGGGCATCTAAAACCACTTGATACTTAGAAACCTGCCTCGTGCAAGACCTACAGTAGTTTCATTCTTCTCTCTCTCATTTAAAAATGCAGGCCAAACATACCTTACAGAAAAAAAAAAAAAAAGGAGGTTTCAAATCAGGGAGAGGGTAGTTAGGAGGCAGAGAAAGCCATTTCCATGGTCATGTGCTGTTGGAGCATCACAGAGATGGTATCATTCAAAAGGCTGTGGCAAATCTCCCAGCAAAATGTGCATTTGCTGTTGTGCACAATGCTGGCAAAAAAGGGAGGGTGTTTGTAGCATCAAGTGTGTAGGATGTAAAAATGGTGAGTTTTGCAGCTGCTGAATGTTAGGAAAACCTAAGCTGAAGGTTAATATGTACCTTCAGTATTTTGCTGAGCAGATCTTAAAGTAGATGACATACTGCTATTCCAGAAAACTGAAATTTTGCACCCCTAGGTAGAAAAGAAATTATGATAAGGAAACATTTTTTTTTACAAATGATAAATATTTTTAATGTTTTCTCATAAATTAAAGCAAAAACCTGCTTTTTTATATGTGCCAGCCATGTCTAGCCTCTTCTGTGGTGAAAAAGAGTAAGCGACCTCCATAGGTATTTCTTGTAGCTGTGAAGTGGCTTCAAAAATCTCGTGATGATCAAGTGACTTCAAAATCTCGTATTTTGCTTAATTTCTAACTCCTTCTAGAGGAAAACATCTGGTTGTACTCTAAAAATCCCTTTTATTTTTTGGGACACGGTTATCAAATATCCTGCTTCTCTTCTGTTTCCTAGATGAGCTGTCATCTTAGCAAACAGGAAAGCAGGGTCTGAAGGCAGAGAGTGGCTGTGGATGTATTTTCCGCTCCCATTCAGCAGGACTGGTGTTCCACTGGCTGACCCATGGACAGAACATGGATTTTCCATTTCCCAACTCGAGGTGTTAAACCAGCACGACTCTGTGCTGTGCCACGTGGCCTTACTGGTAAGTTGGGTATCTCCGCACAGTACTTGACGAGGCCATGCTGTGTGTGCCGTGGCTGAGATCATACGGGGCCTGTGTGACTGGAAGGACAAGGAAGCTTCGGCTTAACCTTCGGTGACAATTACAAGATACTCTTTGCTTTCGTTGATACTAGGTGAGAGCTACAAAGTGTTTGTGTGGGGGAAGTTTTTCATAGAATCACAGAATCATTGAGGTTGGAAGAGACCCTTGGGATCATTGAGTCCCAACCATCAGCCCTGCTCTACAAATTCCTCCCCTACACCAAATCTCCCAACACCACATCTAAACCACTCTGAAACACATTTATTTAAGGATGGGGACTCAACCACCTCCCTGGGCAGCCTAGTCCAGTGTCTGATCACTCTTTCTGTGAAAAATTCTTTCCTAATGCAACCTACCCTGTTGCAGCTGGAAGCCATTTTAAGTCTCTCATGTTTACAAAATATCCAAAGTGATATGAAATTCCACGATCAATAGACAATCAAGAAATTGTCTCGTTATTTTTCATTTTATTACGCACTACTTGTCTTTATCAATTTCTTTTTAATTTTTCCTGTGCCCCTGACTCTCTTCCTTATCATAGCCTGCTTGCATGGGCTCAGCCATAAAATCATCTCTCCGTGAAAGAAACATCCTTCTATTTATTGTGTCTATTTTTTATGATGACTTTTACTTTGAATTTATTTAACAATACTCTACTTCTTTCCTTTCACTACATTGTAACTGCTCCTTCCTGTGTCATTTGGAACTGGCTGAAGTTGGCAGATCTCAAATTTCTTTTTCCTCTTTGAAATGTGCAGATTCTTTCTCCTTCAGTGATAATGGGCATTGTGTTTCCTTAGAAATATTTTTGGGGGCCTATTATTTCTCAGCCACTTCAGTTGGCAAACTGAAGGCTTGGAAACAAATTAGCTTGGATGGCAGCCCAAGCTGTCAAAATGAGCCTTCCATTCATTACTGAATCATCCACCTCCTGCATTTAGATCTTCAGCCCCACTTTTCTAGTAAGCTTCTCAGTTGAGTTCTTGGATTATTTTTTTTTCCCCGTCACTTTTGAACTCACTACTCCAGTCTACTTCACTTACGACCACACAGCAAAGCTACTTCCCCATTATCTGGCAGTAATGAACTAATAACGCCAGTATAGAGGGCACAGCTGGTCATCATTTTTGGTAGAAGACATTAATATTATATTTTTCTCACATATTATATCTCTGTGAGTTACCTGAGGCTGAGGCCTTGATCACTTTGTCAGGCAAGAAATTCTAGGTAGGAAAACCGATTCCTACACGGGTATCATTAAAATCATATTATTAATCTTGCTCTGAAACATTCAGGGGATGAGGTAGGAAGATCTTGTATCCTTTACACATTTATATCCCTTAAGTATTCTCCTCCACTTCTTTCTGGTTTTGGAGTTGGTTTTGTGTGTTTTTTCTTCTTTTTTTTTTTTTCTCCTCTATCTTTGTCAACAAACATTTTCACAGAGGAATAAATCTCTCATAAATATCACATACCATCTTTTTCTCTCTTCTCCCTTGATGTCAGTATGGGCTTTTATTGTTAAGGGAGTGTTCCCAATGAAATTTTTTGGTTTCAGACATGAAAATCTTTTCCCACATTTTTAGTAAATTTATTGCATGTCTATTTCAAACTTTTTTAAATGCATCCAATTTTTTAAATTAAAAAATATCTGACCGAAATATATAAGAAAATCTATAAAAAAAGGAGAAGCAGCAAATTTCTTGGCCAAACCCCACATTCTCAACATAATTGTGTTAACGTTAGAGCCTATGGAGAAATTTATACTGATGATGAAGCTGTTGGGGTGAGATGTACATTAAGGAATAAGTGTCAAACCTTTTGAAGTTTTAGAATATAAAGTTAAAAAAAAAAAAAAAGCATGTATAAACAGGAAGTGAATTTTAGTCCTTCATTACTGGGTTTGAGGCTGGTCCAGAAAAGGTCTTAGATTTCTTCATGGGAAAGGTCACAGCTTTCCTTCTTTTTTATCTCTAGAATGATGCATTCCCCTCCAGTCTGAACAGCATGTATCAGGACTTGGCCAATGAAAGCCTTGGCTGAAGATCACAAGGACTTCACCTGCCTTCAGACATGTGGAAAGAGCTGAGGAGGATTATTAGGCTGTGCGACAGTCCAAAGAAGGTACCTGTTCACTTGGCTACTACCATGTTGTTTGCTCTTTATCTCTGTTTTCCTTAACCAACTTCTCTGGAACTCTGACACAATTATAATTCTGTCACAAAATAAGAAATTAACTGGAGAACTTGATAGGAATTTTTCTTCTAAGCAAGGTAAGTCTATCCTTTTTTGGTATGCAAGAATGTTGCCTCCCAAATGAAATACACATTTAGCATAAATACACTGTGGTGATTACTGCAATTTGGGGAGTAACGATTTCCTTCTTCTCTGGCTTTCCCGCTATGCTGTTGGTTGTGTTTCCACACTTATTGTGGTGAATTAACTCCCTGTGGTTAATATAGCTTCACTTGCGGCAGATGTCAAGACTCTTAATCAGAATGCAAGTAGCCTCAATTACATTTACGTTAATTCACTTTGGAAGTGAAGTAAGTTAAATTGAATTAGGCCTACTTTAATTCTGAATAAGTATGTTCACACAGATATTCAATGCATTTTAGCTAATCTGCTCTAAAAATTTATTCAGATTCTCTTTGCAAGTGCTCTCCAAAGTACAGATGCAGAGTGTGGATGATGGAGATAAGGAGCAGGAGAGATAGACAGTGCTTGCTACAAAGCAATGGTTGAGAACATTTGGGTGTAAAGGGTTGGGTTTTGGTCCATCAAGTTTCTCGACTTGAGCATAAGATGCTGTGCTTGGCTGAGGTGTGCTGGTCAGGATGTGGAGAAGAAGTCTAGCTATGATGAGAGCAGTTCTGTAGCAAACCAGAAATGTATTTGGCCACAATGCACAAAAAATTTGGATCTTTTTGTGCCTCCTTGGAATGAAATGTATTCAGATAGGAACTGCCTCATGTCTGCGTTTGCAAAGCAGTCGGCTCTATGGGATGCAACTGCAATTAAGACGGTTGAAAATAGAAACATAAGGCAGACATGTTAAATAAAACCAAGAAAAAAAAATGTATTCCTTTATCCATTAGCAACAGTGGCCAACAGCAGAGCTTCTGAGGAGGGTAAAACTGTGGTGCTAATTCCCTGGTGCGTTCCCCTGGCATAAGTTAGCAGGGGCTCAGGATTTCCTGAGCCAGAAGTGGAGTTTTGGAGCAATTATTAATTGCTCATAATGGATTTTTTCCACACATTGCTGAGCACTTTACTAAAATAGAAGTGTTTTCCCTGGTCTCTAGGATTTGTGTCATGTGTATTACCTACCCATCATGTGTATGTAGAAAGCAGTTTGGGGATTAACCCCACAGGTAGATGGCCAGTGTGACCATTTTCTGCAGTAGGCCCTGTACAAACTCATGATCAGAAAAGAGCTTTACTCTGAAGAGCTTATAGCATAAACAGACAAGAGAAGTGACCTGCCTGCAGCCAGAGAACCAAGGGGAAGATAGAATACTAGTCATGATTAAGTGAGAAATAGGCAACAACATAGAAAATACCCTCATGCAACTTGCAAACTTATTATCCACCCATGTCTTGACTAAGTCCTGATTGTCTTCTCTTAAAAAGGATATGATGGAAAAAGAGAAGGTACAGAGGCAGACAACAAGGATGAGTAGAGTTATAAAATGACTTTCCTAGAAGCGATTGAATAAAATAGGGCAGGTCATCTTGGAAGGGAGACAAGTAAGCCAGGTGTGTGTAAAGTCATAAATGGCATGGGAAAAGTGAAATGGAAATGACTATCCACTGTTATAACACGAGACTAAAGGGGCAATGAAGGGACTTTTCAGGCAGCTACTTTAGACAAGAACAAATAGAAGTGCTTTTTCACACAGTGCATAATTCACTTGTGGAACTTATTGCTGACAGATATAGATTCAAGAAGCAATTAGACAAATTCATGGAAAATAGGTCCAGTAGGGGCTATTAAACACACATATGCAACACACAGATGCAACCTCTGGCTCAGGAAATCCCTGAATGGCAGATTGCCAGAAGCTGGAAGGTGGAAGCAGCATCACCCTAGGCCTGACATGCTTTTCTGTTCTTTCTCTAAGCAACCACTTTGTGTTGCTACATAGTGTGGGGTTCAGGCCTGGGAAGATTGTGTCTCTTAGGCTTTTATTTATTCTTTCTCGGGCATTGCTCATATCCCATGTATTATGTCATTTAATTCCCTTTCCTTATAGGGCTGTGCTATATTTGGGGGATTTGAGAGTTGAGCTTCTATTTATTTGATAGGAAGAGATGCTAGTACCTGTATGAGGCTGCTGCTCGAACCTCATTAATAACTTATCATTTTTCAGCTAATCTTCTGGTTTTTTTCAGGTTATGAGACAGTGATGATGAGGGTCAGGGACTTTGCAGAGATCCCACAGTGGGTTAGTAGCAGGACCGTAGAAAGAGCCCAGACCCACCAGTTCTGAGGTCCGAGCACCACATGCTCTTTCTTTTCAGACTGGCTGTTGATTTGAAATATAATACTTACCAATAACAAGACAATCTTCATGTGACAGTGAGCTGTGTAAAGGCAATTTGTGAGGTATCCTGTGCAGATCAAATTAATTCACCTGCTGTATTGTTTAAAAAGTGAGTGTTTTCTGTCCTTGCATGAACCCTGTCAGATTCCAAAGGGAGATATTGAGAGGAGAGAAGAAGGATTGTGCTATCAGATACAGACTCTTTTGCAGTGTGGGTGGAAAAGGTAGCAGATATATATGCTGCATGTACAGGAATGAAGGACCCTGTTAGATCAGTTATTAAGGTCAAAAATACATTGTCTTGCTTGCCTTGGAAGAAAGTGCTTGGGAGAGGAAATGTAGGGAAAAAAGCTTGTTTCTCTTGGGGACCGTGGCACACAGAACAAAGGATGCGTGGATCACCTGGCAAGACAGGGGTGACACAGAGAAGACTATCTGTTCCGAGGCTCCATTTTCCACAGCAACAGCAGGTTTGCACATTGCAAAAATAATAATTGTCTAGTAGGAGCCCCTCCATCAACTGATGCCTCAGGTCCCCCTTGCAATTAGGATATAAACCAAATTGGGCTGCTGCACGCACTGAAATGATTTTTTAATCTGTTTCTTTCAGATCAGCTACATGACACTAGTCCTTCTAAGGTTAAGTGGGAGGGAGTTCCTGGGAACTGAGGTTGTAGGAGAAGTATATGTACAAACTGCGTCTTTCTCCAAATACAACCAGTTTGAGGGTTATGCCCGTGCTTATTAAGGCAGAATAGCATGAAAAGAGTTTGAAGATGGGAAGAAGAACTTAGTGCCTGCCCATTAAATGCCTGAGATGTGAGAACTAACTTTTTAGACTCTACTTTTATGATCGTCAAGTCTGTGACAGGTCAGTGTTTAGTCTATTATCTTATCAGCCAGTGGCTACATATTCATTGGAGAGAGATGAGCTGTCCATTATATGTATTTTGTACCTTTATGATGAAAGATAATTTGTGTAAAAGCATCCAGAGCGTAGGCATTTTGGGATGCTTTTAACATATCAAAAGAATCTGATCTGTATCTGTCTTTTTCCTCTAGCCAAATTATTCACCAGGAATACTGATTCTTCTATTTCTTTTCCATTCCCTTTCCACACAGTCTGTGTTAAACACTTACTTTTTTATTTTTTATATCAGGGGAACAGAGCAGGGAGTGGAGACTAAGACATAAAACAAAGGAATAGAAATAAGGGCCTCTTGGATTATCTTTTTAACATTTTATTCTAATTATTTATTGAAAAAAAAACCCACAGCCATTTTTTCTTCCCTCCTTAACTTTTCCAGTAATTTTCCCTCCTATTTGCCAGATTGGGAAAATTTAAAGGAGCAAAACAAACAGTCTGGAAGAGACTATGACTTCCTTATAAACCTCTACTTTGTTATTAGGCTTATTTTGAATGACTTGATCTTAATATGTGTCTCCAGATACCCAACAGAGAAGATGCTTCTCTGGGTGCCAGCTGGGAAGCTCAAACGGAGCATTAAGTAGTCAAGTGACCTAGGTCTTGGGGTTGCAAATCTCATTTTTCTGGAGATGTTTTTGGTGAAGCCAGAGCCCACAATAAATTCTTTGACCAGAAAAAGATATTATTTGTCTTCCACCCTTCCTTCTTCTCCATGTGTGCAGTTGGTTGCACACTGTTTCCATGGAGTTACAGCAGGCTGATCTACTCACTTTTGCAAGCCTCTCAAACTTCCAACCCTTTTCATTTTGCTGGTGTTCCCCTACCGCTTTTCTGTCTTGGACAAGAACTGTTGAATTTAGCCTTTGGACTTTTACATCTCTCTTGCTTTTTTTTTTTTTTAAGTTAAATTTCATAGACCTATTTCAAAGGGAGCCATGGACATCTAGGTCACTGAAGACCAGAAATTAAAACCACCATATAAAAGATCTAGAAAGGTACAGAGCATATTAGTCTGGTCATGATTATTTTAATGGTTATTGCACTTACTTTCAGGTGTTTTGCAGAGCATATATAATATGTTGTCTTGAAACAAATCACTTGCTTCCATCAACATAGGAATGACGGATATATGTCTTCATGTAGCAAGGGAATTCATAGCTGTGAGCTAAGTGTTTGTTTGTGTTTAGGATCTTCTCTTTGTGTTTTCAGAAAATGCTTCATGCTCCTATAACACCTTTCACTGCCAAGGGCTTGCTCCCGATCTATCAAGATGAGGAATAACTGCTTGATTTAAGTCAAAAATTTATGGCAGTATAAATCCATGGCGAGATCAGTCGCTGGCTCAGATAGCTGAGTTTATCCAAAAGACTTTAACTGCAGTCAGGCAAAAGAAGTAGTTGCAGTGGGAAAAAAGGAGAATAATGAACCTCCCATGCTTTGGATCCTTCCCCTCTAATTCAGGTTGACAAGCACAGTGTTCTTCTTCAGTCTCATTTTCCCACTATGTCACTTGTCTTGATTTCTGATTTCCCCCACTCCTTTCTCTGGAGTTCTCGACATTTCCCTTTGCAGCTTGGCTTGCCTGGTCCCCCTTCTCCCTTCACAAGTTTACGTCCTCCCAAAGACAGATATGTGTGGCTTGGGCTGCTACCTAAACAAAGTTCTTCCTAAGTTCCTTTTAACTCTCTTTAACTCCTTTCTGGTTGAATTCAATCTCTTAGTCATTGGCTGTACGGGTTTGTGTGAGGCTGTATGGGACTGGCTTCTCCAGTTATTACCTTCTCTGAGAGCCATCCATCAGCACAATCAAATCAACCCTTCTTCCCATTCCAGTCAGGAGGAAAGGTGTTCCTATCATTCAGTAAGCGCTTGCTTTACATGCAAAAGTGCATGTCTGCATTTCGCTTTCAGTAAATAGTGCTGCATTTTTAATGAGCTTGTCCCTAAGTAACAGATTGTGCTGCCAAATGCTTTAAATTTCTGTCTTTTCAGGTCCTAAAATAAGTTTTTGCTGACTTCTTGTTGGTAATGGTTGAAGAGGATGGTTTTCAAAATATGCATAGCCGGCACCAGCTGAAGATTGCTTTTTATTTTGCTCCTGCTGAGTGTGGTGGCTCTTTTCTCTCATTCCTCCCAGGGAAGCCTGTTTAAACATCCCTTGCATACTGTAATTGAATCCACTGTAGGAACTCGAGCTTGTAGCATCTTTCTCTGGGCCTCTGGAACTTCCTGGGGGTGATAATCTGCATTTAATGATGAACTCTGCAGTCTGAAGCCTTGTGTGAGAGACTATCCAAGGAGTAAGACAGGAAATATGTTGATAAGCTCCATTTTAATTCAAGAGGTAAATGAGGGCACCATGGGTCATGGCGATAAGTGTCAGCTTCGGGCTGAAATGCTCAGCTCATTGGCTCAGTGGTTCAAACAACAGCATCTGCGGAGCCTTGCCTATTGCTTGTTCTGAGCTGAGATGTCCGTATGAAGAGAAATACGGTTCTTACTCTTTAGTTTCTGAAATCGATTTGGCAATGTAAAATCCCAAGGGTGCAATGGTGCTTTTTGTATTAAACTTGGATTCAGTGACTTGATTCTATTTGAATTTTAGGTTGTGGGGCCAACTTTGCAGCTGATGCTACTCAACACACTTTAATAAAGCCGATTATATTTCATGGATGTCAACAAAGCTATACTGGCTTATGCTTTTTAAGAATCCAGCCCCACACCCCTTACAAATATTTCATTGTAAGTGCTCTAATATGGAAAGATATTTTAAGATTTGGTTTCAAAACAGGGAGCTAGAATGCTTTTGGGGAAAATATGAGAGGAAGGAGTTTTAAGGGAGACCATGCACAGCCATTATTACGTCGTATCACATATATTGTATCACATAGAGACCTAATGTTATGCCAGAAAGATGTGAGGCCTGAGAAGAACAACTTGTCATCTGAAGCCAGCGTGAGCACGAGCCTGGGATTTAACTGAAGGGGGCAGAAAAGTTTAGCATTAATTTACCACTTTTCCTGGTGGTAATGGTTATTTTAATGTTTCAAAGTGAGGAAGAACTAAACTTACTCACAGGCATGGGATATATAGATCTGAGCTGGTAGAGTACTGTAGCCTGATGATGTTTCTGACATATACCAGAAACTCTGGTATGAAATTGAAGAAAGTCATGAACAAATTGCCTCCTGGGAGGGCTGAAGTGGGCCAAGATGAAAGTGGAAGGAGGGGGAAGTGGAGAGAAGAGGAAAAAAAAAAAAAAACAAGTAGTTGTGCAAGGTGCTGAATGTGAAAACAATAAGCTTTGATGTGATGAGCATTGGCTGAGAAGCAGAAGGATCTGAGGATGGCAGAGAAGGTAGGTGACTCTGGATAAATGGACTGGAGGGGATGAGGGCAGAAGCCTGGAGGGGAGAAAGCTTCAGTGAGATGAGGCGTGAGATGACTAAGCCTTGGCTGAAAGGCTTCAGCATTATAAATTGGGCAGGCAGATTTAATGGCAGCTTTGACATCTGGGAGAAGAGGGAGGAAGAGCTAAAAATGCCCCTAAGAATATGAGTCTGTGAGAAGGACATCGCCACTGGCAATGTGGAAAGGAAAGAGAAAACGTATTAACTCCCCCCAAAGGCTAACAGTTCAGAGGCTGAAATTCTGAGAGCACACAAGCTGGTAGGGGGATCAAGCACCGACTGCCCCATGAAGGCCCTCTGGATCTCCTGTGGTGGGTGGGTGATGCACAGCTTTTCCTGGAGTTGAAGGAAGGGGTCACACTTCTGTCAGTTTGGTGTGGCAGCCGCAGAGCTTGGTAGAGAGGTGGGAATTAGGTATCTTAAGGCTAAAGTGAATTACTTCTCCCAGAGCAAAAGGGGATGTCAGGGAAATGATGTGGCTCTCCGTGATACCCATTTACTGTGCAGTAGGCCTGAAGTATTGTAACCTATCCAATGCCCTTATCTCGTCCAAGGCTCTGCCCTGGAGCTCTTTCACAGAATCACAGAATCACAGGGATTGGAAGGGACCTTGAATTATCATCTAGTCCAATCCCCCTGCCGGAGCAGGAACACCTAGAGCAGGTCACACAGGAACATGTCCAGGCGGGTTTTGAATGTCTCCAGAGAAGGAGACAACCTCTCTGGGCAGCCCCTTCCAGCGTTCCATCACCCTCACTGTGAAGAAGTTTTTCAAGTGGAACCTCTTATGCTCCAGCTTGCACCCACTGCCCCTTGTCCTATCACTGCCTGTCACTGAGAAGAGCCTGGCTCCATCCTCCTGACACTCACCCTTTACATATTTATAAACATTCATGAGGTCACCCCTCAGTCTCCTCTTCTCCAAGCTAAATAGACCCAGCTCCCTCAGCCTTTCCTCATATGGGAGATGTTCCACTCCATCATCTTTGTGGCTCTATGCTGGACTCTCTCCAGCAGTTCCCTGTCCTTCTGTAACTGAGGGGCCCAGAACTGGACACAATATTCCAGACGTGGTCTCACCAGGGCAGAGTAGAGGGGGAGGAGAACCTCTCTCAACTTACTGACCACCCCTATTCTAATACACCCCAGGATGCCATTGGCCTTCTCGGCCACAAGGGCACAGTGCTGGCTCATGGTGATCCTGCTGCCCACCAGGACCCCCAGGTCCCTTTCTCTTAGACTGGCCCACTCAGGCCTGGTCCGTGTGGAAGCAGGGTACTGCCATTCCGGGCTGGATGTGGCTACAGAGTTCCTGGGGAAGCTGTGCCAAGGCACAAGCTTTCTTCTATTGTGTATGATACTGTGGTGCCTTGAGTCCCTCCTTTCCTTTCTCTTCACCCCTCCTGGTTAAATCTGGTCCTGGTTTTAAAGCAGTACATCTGCTCAGTGATTGAGAGAGATCTCCACCCCTGTGCTGCATCGCATGGTGTGGTGTGGGCTCCATGAGTGTGTGTGTGGGAAGGATGTTCTCCAGAAAGACTTTGGGAGCTCCCTGCTCCACTTCTGGCACCACCCAGAGTTTCTGTCTTCTGAGTACCTCACAAACATTATCTTTTTCTTTCTAATTATTTTTTAAAGGGTTTTGTGGCTCTCTTTAGGCCACATGCAATGCATAATATAGGATGGCACTGTGAGGAAGAGACTAAGGTTGACCTAAGATCCTTAAACTTTATGTGTGTTTTTGGTTGATTGCCTAAGCTGTGACTAAGGAAGCTGCAGATCCCTTTCCCCTGCTCATTCTCCAGATCTACAGTGTTTGCCCTGGTTCATGTGAGCCAGAGGCTTCTCCTCTCTCCTCTCCTTCTTCTGAAATGGGCCACAGCATCTGCATCTGGTCCTGCCCCACCTGACACACCTAGACAGAGCACGAATTTTCAGTGCAGCCTTTGTCAGTCTGGGTCTTTTAAGCTCAAAAGTTTGACGCCCACAATCTGACAGCGCTTTTGAAAACCTTGGCCAGATGGCTTTATAAATGCAAGGAAATAAAATGATAAATGCCAACATGGTGAAAATGTGACTGTTCAGGGATATTAAAAGGATGGCATTTCACAGGGAGTCTCTCACACTCCTTTTTTCTTTTCTAAGAATGCCTAATTTTTTCAACAAGCCACTGTCAAATATGCAGACATCGAAAGCTCCTGGGCTAAATTTATCCCTTCCACAACTCCACGGACTTCAATAGAGTTGCACCAACACTTGTCCCATCTTTTGTAGCTGATTAATTTATGTTCATTTTACTTCTCCGGTGCCAATGAAAGAATTTAATAGAACCTTATTGTTCCCTGCAGATCCCCCCTCTCTGTGCGGGGAGCCATCCAGCTCTTCTGTGGGTTGGCATTGTTGTTCTTTCTCTTTTTGATTTCCTTCATGTAACAGAAAGAGATTACACTGGGGGAGCTGACTGTGTACTTGGCTCTCCAGGGAATTCAATACACGCCTGCAATTAACCTGCATTTAACTGGCCATTGGACGTTGCTATTCCTCTACAATAAACACAGATGGTAGGCAGTTTTGACTGAGTATTTGTATACTGCAGGTTGGCACCGCTCACGTCAAAATAAATAAAATTTCCAGACGGCACAGATCCTTGCCTCCTTTTTTTGCCTTTTTTTTTTTTTTTTTTAAGAGGAGGGGAAAATCTGAACGGTATCCAAAAAGAAGTGGCCCCCAAAATGAATATTTCCCCTAAAAGCTGAAGTAGATTTCAGATCTCAGCCCATCAGTCTGCCAGGGAGACAGTAAAAGGGGAGAGAAATTTTAATTGGGTTTTAGCAGGGAAAGTAATTCAGTGGGAGGGAAAGTACATTTTTGAATTGCACTTAATATCACAAGCTCTCCTCTTGCTAGTGCTTGGAACGCCGCACAGCTTTACTCCTCTGATGGGCAGCTTGAGTTCTGTGGATTAAAATAAGATTTTGGAGGTTTGTGGGCGTAAATACATCTTTATGTGTTTCTCAATCTAGAAGGTGAAGAAAATATGTTCCAACCAGAGTAGTTTTTTTCTTTACTTGTTTGGAGAGGGAAGGCTGCAGGATGGAGTGAGCACCTCATTAGCTATTAATTATTTTCCTCATTCACAAAACCAAGAGGTTTTCTCCATTGCCAAAAATGGGTTGGCTGTGGGCAAACCTGAGCTCTGGGAAGATTTTAAAAAAGAAAAGAAATTTAAAAAAAAAAAGCACGGTTGTTAAGTTTAAAGAAATTGAGCTAAGCATATAAAAAATCTGCCACCAGGGTCAAACTTGATGCCATGTGTATTTTTTTTTTCATTAAAGGAGTGCAGATTTTGAGCCCGAGCTATTATTTCCGGTGACTTGAGGCCCTCCGGGGGCAGCAGTGAAATGGAAAAGAGCACGGCAGCCTGCTCTTGGAACTGATGCTCACTGAATCTGAAAGGTCATGTCATGTTTTCTGGCAATTGACTCAATGGGTTTGGATTCTACAACATAAGGTCGGGCCGTTTTCACTCAGCACATGTTTACTGGGGAATGTGCCTTCCAGTTGTTTTCACATTGACCTTATTACCCTGCCACACTGATGAGCCTGGCACAAAAACTACTTTTTGTATTGCTGTGTGTACCACACTCCTTCCTCTCCCACCTCCTCCCTCCCTGCAATACTGTTACTTTGGGCTGCAGATCAAGGATTTGGTGTATGTATTTCCCCCACTCCTACCCTGCTGCTTTCTGTCCCCTTTCTGTTACAGCACAGATGCGCAGAAGCCCATGGACTACATGCTTTGGAAGGACAAGAGGGTGCAGTGGGACCGACTGATATGTGGTTCCCAGGTTTTGTGATTGGAAAACTGGGGAGGAGAAGAGGCACAGGCAAACTGGAGCAGGAGGGTTTGCAGCACCTGATGTAATAGCCCTTCCCCCTCACTGATCCTGTAGTAGATGTAGCCATGAGTTGGATAGATGCTGGGAGGGCAGGACTCATGTGTTCCACACTGAGCAATTTTAAAGGGGATGGAGGCAGCAGTTTCCTCTCCTCGTGGTAAATCTGCTCCTTTACTGCAAAATATACTGGCCAGGCTTTACAGGAATAAATAAAATACTGCTACTATTTCTGCAGGCGCATTGGCAGCTCTCCTTGCAGCCACAAAAGTTCTTGTGCTAAGAACACAATATGTGTCTCTGCCACCTTTTCATGCTTAAAAAAGTGTTTTGGGCTTCTGTCAATTTTAAGAGTTATAAATTAAAGACGTGAAGTTTATTATTACTTGGAATGCTCCTACATTCTAAGCAGTTTGGGACAAAAATGAGCTAAAGACATTTGCAAAAAGTCCTTGGCAGAGACAAGGAAATAAACCCATGAGCGTTTTCTCCTAGAAATGCATTGCTTAACCTTCTCCTGCCACCTCTTTGTCAACCCTGGCTGCCCCAATAAGAAAAAAAATATATAATGTTGCATTGCTTCGTCATTGTTTGAATATTGCTCTTTCAATAAGGTCAGAGCAGACTTGCAGCAAATCCACAAGTCAGAGACCAAGCCACACTGTGATGTTACACGGGAGTGCCAGGACCTCGGGAGATGAGAATTTTGATTCTGGTTTGGACTTTGCTGTCCAAGCATGGCACTGGCAGGTTATTTTTGGAGATAGCTTCACAGTCTGCTGAACAGAAACACTGTGTAAGACCTAGGGATCAGTTATTACCTTAGTACCAACAAGTTATGAAGTGTCTCAGGTGCAGAAACAGCAGACAGGACTTGGGGCATGTTTCTGTCAACAAAATGAAAGCCTGTCTCAGAGGCTTCAAGGAGCACCTGCTACATTCACCAGGATGAGGGCAATGTCAGCAGGGTGATTTAAAAAGAAAAAAAAAAAAAAAGCATAGTGGTCAGTCACTCTTTGCATCGTGATAGGTTTTGTCTGTGAGTTGTACTTCAGGAGGAAACTTGCTGGAGAACTGTGAAGGAGACTTTCTTGATGCTATGGGGAACGTGGCACAGCTGGATTCCTAACGCAGCTATCGCCTGTGTCACGTGCTTGGTGGTGGTGGTCTG
The DNA here is from genome assembly GCA_013400055.1 of Nycticryphes semicollaris. NCBI lineage: Eukaryota > Metazoa > Chordata > Aves > Charadriiformes > Rostratulidae > Nycticryphes > Nycticryphes semicollaris. Next base: position 872,581 of record VXBJ01002543.1, on the reverse strand, counting down.
AATATCTTCTCTGGATATAAAGCACCCTGCAGAAATAGTCAGTGTAGTTTTGGAGCAGTGTTGTCGTGTCCAAGACCCATAGACAGGCGAAAGGGGAGGAGGATCAGCACACTAACATAGCTCCTCTTCTTCAAGGAGGTGCTGGTCGTACTGTGTAAATGCATTGACTTCGTTACCACATAACCAGCAGGCAGCGTAGAAAAGCCTGTCATGGCAGATTGTTCCCAAAGTCTCATCCAGAATGTGGCTGCTCATGCAATTTTTAGAACCTTAATTTTTGCAAGACATGCAAGCTCATCTGGTTTCCTGAGTCCATCTTGGCTAAATCACTGCCTGACCTAAACCCTAAAATGAAGCTTTCATGTACTGAAAAGTACAGTTTGTGTAGGCATAGCAGCTCTAGAAATATACTTCTAAAAGTGTATTACTTAAAGTCTGGGAATTAATATTCATCTCACCTAGAGAACCAAGCCAGAGAAACACAGGTCCTTTTTAACTTGAAACAGAAAGTCAGTGATACATACTGTATGGAATTCCCTTATTTTGCAAACATATTCATTAGACCATTTGCTTTGATTCTTATCTTTTGAATATGTTTTCCCAACTGTTTTGTAGTGCTGCATACATACTCACTTTATTTGGAAGCCATTATAATGGATCAAACTGCTGATTTAACAAGAGCCTGAAGGGTAAAACTCCTTGGAAGAGTATTCAAAACTCAAGTAGTTTGTCTTGGAAGGAAAAATTTGGTTTAAACTGTGTGATACCCTTTCTTAGCTAAGATTGCAAATGCCCTATGGCTGGCTATTCTGTTCTCACTTTAGGTGACGGCTATGGATTAAGAGCCTGAGGCTTTGGCTAACATCTATAGGTAAGGCAATGCATCCCCAGGGTCTAATTCAAGGCAAGTTGTGCAGGTGTCATAATTAGCAGCTTCCTGTTAAAGCTCCACAAATAAGCTGTAATCCTCAAGGCACTAGTCTCCAAAACCCCTTGCAGATTTGTTTTCAGACCAAATAATATTCATCTGTAACATTTTTATTATTTTTTAATTGCCCAAGCTGCACATTTAACTACCCTGGACCCACTAGCTTAGCTTTTGCCGAAAATCAGATGTGACCGGGGATTAATGGTTCCAGTTGCTCACACTACCTGGTCACCACACCTAGCACAACTTGCCCTTAAATGAGGCCAGGGTGCACAATAGGTGAGTCAGAGCTGAATGGAGGACTTCAGTTTCCTATGTTATCCCTCCTCACCCTTCAAGGCCAATAAACATGTCATAAAGGGAGGAAAAAACGTGACAAGTTAGGAAACAAAACACAGCCTTTAATGGTGTGCTGCAGCCACCTTCAAGTGAAAGTTGAGGTAGCAGATTTTTTAGCACTTGGACAAAGAGCACCTGCCCCCTCCCAAACGCAACGGCATGTGGACTCCCAACACAAGTGTTCTTGGACTAAATAACGTGCGGTAATTGCGGTCTGAGTACATGTCAGGCAGATACAGGGAAAGTTTCTCAGAGCCCACGATCAGCAGGGCATCTGAGGACTTCAGTGTTTTTCACAGTACAATAAAACTACCAGTGCCAGCTGGAGTCTTCAGCCGAACCGTATGCCTTAGAGCTTATATGTTTCACATCACTGAAGGCTACATAATACTTTCAGCTGGCGTTGCTTTCCATTTGATATGTCTGGGGATGGAGATAGTTAGTTAAATAATCACATCAGCTGATGTGTTAGTTCAAACGATGGCTCCTTCCCCCTCTCTCCAAACACATTTTGGGAGTATTAGTTTGGAAGAGGGGCACAAAAGCTTTTCATCTCTCTTTTCTTGATCGGTTTCTTTCTTTGTTTAGCCTCTAAGTGTTGACAGGTTGTGATGATGTTACTTCTCTTGGCGTGAATTTTTGAGAGACGAAAAGAAGGATCTGGTCAGGTTTTTCAAACAGATCAGAGATAAGTCAGAGAGAAGTGAAAGCTTCAAGGCTTGTTTATTCTGAAAGGGAGAATTTAGCCTTGGTACTAGATAGTGTGGGTATCAGTATGTGCTATATCTTCAAATAGCAAGTAAAAAACCCAGAAGTTATATACACGCAAAGGGCATGGGAACAAAATCATAATTTTACTATTTAAATGTAAATAAAATATAGTTTGGCCCGCCAGGAAAAATCTTTGGTCTTCAAAAGTCCTTTTAAACCATGAAAGCAGCACCTGGGGTACTGAGGTGTTACAGAAATGTCTGCCTGGAGTTGTGACTTTGTGCCAGCTTTGACAATGACCATGGGATTGTCTAGCAATGGAGAGAGCTGCTGCAGGGACCTATGGCAAATCATCACAAATAGCTCTGTAATATTTTCTTTAGTAGGTCCTTTGTTGAAGTTTAATGTTTGTTTTTCAGTGATTCAAATTGAAATTTTGGAGGTGGATAGATATTTGGGTCCGTGACTTTCAGCATGCGCATCTAGAGGTTATGGATAGCATGGGAAAGGGAGAAATAACATAAACTGTTTGATCAGTTAATTTTGGAAGGGAAGTCTGTATTATCAATGAGATTTTAGCAATATGTCTGGATTAGGATTTGTTTGGGAGGCTGATCTTGCACAGCAAAGATTTCTAGATCAGAGGCTCTGATTTTTGAATTGGCTTTGCACATGGAGCAGCAATGATGCAGCTGGTGGAGAAGCCTAAGTCTCAAAGAGGGTAAGAAAAGCAAGGTTCAAGAAGACTGGATACCACAAAAAGGCACAGCTGCGTGCACCTGTGTGTCTCATGAAAGACAGTGAGGCACCTGACTTATTCCAAAGCAAGGGTTTTCACTAAATGCAAAAAACAACCATCAGATAAATGCATTTCTTAATGGAGAAAGAAAGGTCATGGGTGTTGTGAGGAACCTACTTCACCAGAACCTTAAAACATGAGTGAACTGGAGCTTCTTTAGTGAGCCTAGAAAGAAAAAAGGGGAATACTGTTGGGATGTAATGAATCCCACTCTGAGTTTCCAGATGCAAAACTATTTTGCTTCCTAGTTCCTGTGGAATTTACTGTGTTTGTCTGCATAGGTTCCTAAAGGTCAAATACCTTTCCCTCCAGGTGATCTCAATCAGCATTCTCTACCATAAAAAAGAAAAAAAAAAAAAAAGAAAAAAAATGTAGACAGTCCTTACTCCTGCAATCTTATGTGTCACATACTGCAAAAAAGACCTGGGCAGATGGACAGGAACAGATTCCAGCTCAGCTGGGCACCTGCAGGGCAAATGTAACACCTTGGGTTCATTTCCTCTTTACACACTTTTGGAAGTAGCTGTATGAACGCTTGTGTGGTGGGGAAATTTTTCATATGAATGTAAAACAATGAGGATGAAGGACAAGTTGGGATTTAAGTACCCAGTTTCATTCTTATAATGTGTGTTAGAAATGAGTAGGCGAGTGATCGGGTTCCCTTCAGTTGCTGGAATGCTAAAATTGTGGAGTTTTGTCTGGTTTAATTTCAGGACCTGGCACCACAAGGAGGGCAGATTGTTAGGGTTTGCTCTGTATCGGGTAATGCAGGAAGGATAAGGCATGTGAAATGGAAAGGTCCCTCCACCCTCCCGTTTACCTGGAGACAGAAAGGGATTTCACGTAATGGATTTCATCCTCCTACATGGATCCTTTGCTTTCAGAAGTACTGAAGTACTTTACCTTCTGCATCAGTAGGACTGTATAGTGGTGTCTTTTCTTTCTTCTAAAGTTTTCATATGAGGATCTTCTAGGAACCTTGACAAACCTATACAGATGACATAAAAGCAACTAACTTGGTGTGTTCTTGAACTTGTTTCTATTTATTTCTTTCATGTCTCCAGCCTTAAGTGTTCCTATAACATAAGTTGTAAGTATGCACTGTTTCCTGGCACAGAGAATTTTCTTGCAAACTTTTGGCAAGGTGATAAAACCTGTTTTCCTTTGTCCTCACTTTGTTGTTCAGTGCTGCGTGAGTGTAACCGACGATAATCCATTGCAATCTGTAAACCTGTGTTATGCAAACAGTTCTACACCTTCCTGTTTCTTTTCTGTGCAGGAAGTCACGCTTATAAAACCCCACAAATTGCTACTATAGTATTGTGAAATGTTGAGACTATTTACGCTGTAAATGGTGAGGTGAGAAGGCCAGTTCCTCTTTGCTTCCTACATAATCAGTGGAGAAAGCTTAATTCCCTCTGAATATGAGGGTTTGAGTCAGTCTTTGGAGAAGCCGATCTCTTTCTGTAGTTTGGGTAATGAGGGAGTTCTCCCAGGTGAGACACCTACATTCGTGCTAAACTTAAGCGGTGTGCATGTTCCCATTGCTTTCAGTTGTAGCTGTCCCCTCCACATCTGTCTGAAGAGACTGAAACATTCATCTAATTATGAAGGGGATCCTGTGAAGAGAATTCAGGGTTTCAGTGAAGAGAGAGCATCAGGCTTTGTTTGAAGTTAAGTGCTCCGAGCGGCCCAGCACAGCAGTGTGCTCCTTGCTCTTTGCACCCCTGAGCACATGGTGTCAAATGATGAAGCCACCTTTGCTCATGCAATGACGAGCTCTCTTGAGTTGTAATTTATGACATATTTAAGGAAAGCATTAAGAGTTACACGTGAAAGACAGGATCCTTCTTATTTCCTGGCGGCCCTTCAAATCTTGATGTCGTTCCAGGAAGAAAGCAACCTGTGAAAACGTCAGCAATTGCAACTTGGAGAGAGCAGTACGTGCTTCATGTGCTGGAGGAGTTGTGAAAATCTGTAGAGCATCATGTGCTAGTGTTTAAAAAGCAGCTGTCCTTATACCTCCACTCTGATAGCAATGTAACTGTTTACTTAATATTCACCAGCTCCTTCATGCAGGCTCGGTGAATGCCACAGGAGAGAGCTGGGTGTATCTTCCTCCCCACGGGTTTTCAGCAGGAGTGCATACCATCAAAGGCCTTCTCATTCAAGGTAAAAGTGAAGGTGATAGATTCCCTCATTCATCTCACACCTGGAAAAGTTACTGATACTGAAGAAGTGGGAGATGGGTTGACAGGGTGGTGTTGTACCACAGAGGTGTGAATGGAGGACCTCAGATTGTCTCAGTTCACCCTTGGTATCTGTCTGGAATTGGGAATATCTTCTCCTTCAGACTTCAGCAGCTTGTCACATTAGGCTATGCGATGTCAAGTTATGTCACTCTGGAACCCTGTCAGATGCTCTTTATATTTTTGTGCTGGCTGATTTAAAGGGGGTCAATCAATGAAATCAATGGCAATGAATATGGGGCAGAAAAAAAGAAATGCTTTCTCAGGCAGTACAGGAACTTGCTGTCATCGAAGGTTACAGAAGTAAATGCTGTGGATGAATATCAAGACCTGAACCATTTAATGAGACAGCTGATCTGTGGAAAAAGCGATGCATGCAGGAGTATCTCTTCTGTTCTGACATTGCTTTTTGGTCCTGCCTCCTTTCTTAATACATCTTCTGTATAATGTAGCATAACTTGTGTTAGAAGTAATGAATTTTGTTCTGAAACTTGAGGCGTGGGTTGCTCCAGGAAGGCAGGTCAACAGGCTTCATACCCTCCAGATCATGAAGTCAGGGAAATGTGGTGTGCTGGTCCAAAACCTACCCATTTCTTTAGTGAAAGAACATTTTTTATCCCCTTCCTGATCTACACTAAATATCTGTCTGTCCCTGCATTACTGAGAAATTCTGCACAGCCAAAGGTACAGTTGATAACCAGCGCACACTGTTCCTACTCCAGCTACTAGAAGTAAGTGAACGATAACCCATTTTCCCTGAGCTCCATAATGAAAATGGCCTTCTGAGTGCCTAAATATTTGAAAATACATGTTGTGTGGAGGAATTGTTGACAACTTTGAGTTATTCAGTACCTCTCTGCATCTAGTTCAGCTTTTCCAAAGTTCATGAAGCTTTTGTGATAGACTGGATAGTTACCCTGCCATGACCTAGACGCTGTTTTGCTCCAGGCTCAGTATGCTCACTGTTGTTAATCTTATCATAGAAAGCCTTGAATAACCTGACTTGAGCCTCTCAGTGATGAACAGTACTAGGTTATGCAGCATTTTGATCATGAACTCCTGTACATGAAAATACCCTGGGAGTGTCTGCTTTGGGTATGTGTATGAGCAGAATTACAAGACCTGTAATTTCTGCCTTCTGGACCTACAGGGATGAATCTTAAATTTAGCAAAGAAATCTACCAATTTGTTAGAATAACTGAATTATCTCCTAGCTAGTAAACAAGGGCTTTTATTAAAAGCAGACAATAATTTATGAGGCTTTAGAATTCTTCGACTTTAATATGTGTGTTTTATTACATAAACATGCTACCCCTGTGAACCTCTGTCTGGTGGCATTTCAGTAGGACTTGTTTCTAGCTATCCTTCAATGAGCTCTTCATTGCAGAGAAGAATTAAGTCATCTCTCAGGTAATTTTAGTTTTGCTTAAGCTGCCTTCTTATGCTCAAACGCTAGTAACCTACTGAAAGTTACTGAAAACCATTTTGAAGTCTCAATTATATCAGTATTTGACTTCTTCATACATTACAAGCATCAGGGCTGCTATTATTAAAGTCAATAGTGACAGGAAGAGGGATCTTTTTCTGATCCCTCTCCTTGATAACCACAGGCTTTGGCATTTCAGGCAGTCAGGAGATGGAGGTTGTTACCTCCTTAACACTGAAAACAAGAAAAGCCATTTGGAATAGGATGATATGCTGCACATGAGGAAAAACACACTGGCGGGCCATAGATCTGAACAGTCACAGAAATAGGTGGATAAATTCAGAATCTCTGGACTTGGGTCTTTCTTCCCAGCCCTGGCCCAGATGAAGTCCTACAGTCTGTATGAGCCTTCCTCATACAAGTTTCCATACTGTCTCCCTCAATCTTTTCCAGTTCTAATAGATGCTTTTTCACGTGAATTGTCCTCATCAGGGCAAAGTGGGATTAGAATCTTCTGATAGTGAATTTTAATTCTAAAGACGTATGATAATGTCCTCTAATATCTGCATTTTAGCGTTTGGCTTCTCAAGAGTGTACTATGTTGGTGATGTGAGGATGAGCAGCTCTTCTCGCTCATTAGGTTATTCTTCATCAGTCTTTTAAGAAACACAGGAAACCCAAAAAAGATGAATGCAAAAGCTCCAGTTACATCATGATCCCAAATCCCTGAAAATGAGCTGGGGCTGATGATGTTTTTTAAGTGGGATACAATAGTGACCTTAGCAGGTTGCCTCTCCAAGCCAGCATTTACAGGCAAACCTTTCTGAACTGGAATAATAGAAAAGCAGGAAAATTGTTTCAGCAGGACCTGCAAACCAAGCAAACATCTGCAGTGTAGATATGCAGTGCACTAGGTAAATTAAATTTGTTTTCTGAGGTCTGGTTTCAACCATCTGCAAACATTTATCTTGGTTCCATCACTTTGCATGTAAAATATTGTAAAAATCCAAAAGCCTACAACTGGCACAATGTTATTTTTTGCTGCCGGAACATCCCCAGAATGGGGGCTCGATGCCCTGAGGTGTTTTTTATTCCTATGGGAGACTTCATACCATAGCAACCAAAACACAATTGGACCCCAAACTACATCCTAAATATTGAAAGACTCTGGCTTGTCTGCTACTAATGGACCCCCCTAGCTCCTATGCTACTTGTTAAAACCCTTAGGCTAATAAGGCACTCATCCAAACACTGACCTTGGGCTGACAAATACAAAAAATCATCTAAACCCAATCAAACTGAGTTTAAAAATTGAATTTTGGAACAATTAAAAAGATAAATAAATAGCTGAGGCTTGAAAATAAAGATGTACCCTAGGGTAATGTTCACAATTTAAAAATTATTTGAAACCCACAAAGATTTCATGGCAAATGCATTTTTTTTTTAGCTTTCCTACGAGCACTGGAGGTTAGTCTCAGTGTTACTTGGATGAATAAGAAGACTTGCATACTGGCATCTCTTGAATAATTTTAAGAAGCAATCCTGGCATTAAGGACCAATAAAACATGGGGTTGTTTCCATTAATAACCTTCACTGATTAAATGAGAGAGATAAGGAATAAAGGGATTCAAAAACAGAGGTCATTGTAAATGGGCCATTCAGACTATCTTTTCTCTACTTCTGAATCTTTTTTGGGAGTATGAAATGTTATTACAGTTTTCAGATGTACAGACAAAACCCGAACAAACAATGACAGAAAACACCGCCTGCAATTCTAATCAGCCCCATGCCACTGAGCTCACAAAAGGACTCTTTTCTCACAGCTGACTTTTTCTCCATTCTCAGTTGTGTTTGGGAACGATCTGCAAATTGGTGATTTAGGCTGCTCTGTGGCCACCTAATCTTGACTCTTCTGAATTCTTTTCAGCACCAGCTGGATAATACTTGCATTAAGCTATAGCAGGCACTTGTAACCCTTTTGCCACTTGACCGGGCATGGAGGTGTTTCAGTTTCCTCAAATATTCTTCAATCTCAGCATAAGAGTGGAAAATGCATCGGGTGTCTCGTTGGTTCTAAACTCTCTAAACATTGTGCTGAAATGATTGCCTATTATTAGAAACTCAGCAAGGCGTAAGTCCCCAGAACACGGTATTCAACTGTCCTTTTCAGTCTGTGCCTGCTCACAAGAGTCTCTGCTTCTTCAGAGCCCACCACTCTCAATTAGCTCACCAGACATAGTCCTTCCCTCCGTCTTGGCCTGTTTTTGCCTATATCTTTTGAAGTACCCTCCCCTTGCATCACATCCTTGTGTTTCCATGGCATCACTTCACTGACTTGCCCAGCAATCCTCGCTGGGGCATCCGTAGCATATATTCATTTCTGACCCAAAAAGCCTGGGGAAGATTAGGCCGCTCCTTGACAATACTGGTGCAATCCTATTTCTGTAGAAATAATAGCAGTAATAAAGTAATGTGTACTCTGCAGAGGCTTTGCCAAATGTAATGTTGTGACTGGCTGCTTATCAAAGATAGAGACTATTTGTGATGTTATCCACACCATCCTTTTTTTTCTTTCTTCTGTTTTTCCAGAGGAAGGACACTTCTAGTAAAGCTTTCTTTTATTAAGACCAAAATCTCCACAGAACTCTTCTACTTCCAGACAACATGGAAAACTTTTAGCTGGTCCTACTTTTACTTTATCTATTTCTGCAGAGTTTATTTGCCCTGCTAATATTCGTTGCTGTGTGCCATTTTAGTCCGACTCAGTTCAAATTCTAATTAAGGTACTTGGGAGATTTGGGCTCAACTCCCCACCTTTGCCAGATATTTTGAGTACTCGGTTCTTGATCTTCAAAATGGGGAACAGAAACACTTCCTGTGTTATCTGGTGTGATTACAGCATAATTTCTCAAGGCTTTACAACTCCCATATCACATTACACATCTGTGTGGTGACAAATTTTAACAGGATCTCTGGTTTTGGTGCTTTTGTGTGCTACTGCAGCCTGAGCAACACTTAAATAAGGTAGGACACAGTGTATCTTCAGTAGAGGGTGAAAATGAAGATGGGTCTTACCTTTCCTTGAGACTGTTCCACTGATTAATGTTGACAAGCTCTCCACAGTCAGGATTCTCACAACCTTCTTTCAGAGGTGGCATAAATTAGGTACAAAAGAGGGCAATGCATTGCAAAGCCCCCTGGTAGGACGCTGGCAAGAAGTTTGGCATCTCAGCTTGGTTTATAGTATTTATTTCACTGCAAAGTAGTTTCATGTCAAGTAGTTTCTTACTGTCAAAGGCACTTTCCATTCACTTCATAAATTACTGTGAGCTTTGACAAGTCCTTCAAATTTGGTTTCCCCTTTCCTCGCCCCAATGTGTTACAAAAATGGCTTGATGGATATTTGGAAGTTGACAGGCCAGTAGATCTTTCTGAACTAAAATACATTCTAGGTTTAGTCGCATCACAGAAGCCAAGAGGGAGAAAAGGGAATAACGTGAAATTGTATTCAAGGATGTTGGGTTTTTTTTTCTATAGCAACAAACCATGAGCTTTTGCATATTATCAGAAGCTTTGAAGAGAGAGGAAATCTGCTTCTAAAAACACAGTTCTTCCAATAACATCAGTGAAGCTCTGTTGAAAATGTAACTTGTTCTGGCTGGTTTGTATATTTTTGTTTTATGACACTTTCATTTTATACATATTTTGTGTATTTAAAGTAGAGAGATTCTTATTCATTGCTATTTCCCTGTTGCCTTGGAATCTTTTCCAGTAGGGTGTGCTCACTGACCCTGACTATTCAAAAATGGTGAGATAGACTGTGTATTTAATTTTCTAATCCCTGTCCTCCTTTTGGTTGGTTTTGTTTGTTTGTTTTCCTTTTCAAATATCTAATTGATTTGGTTCATTGTTGTACATCAGGAAAATGCCTGAGCTCTTGATTTTTTTTTCATGATCTTCAAGAGCACATGATCTTCTTACCAATCTGTGCTTTGATGTCATTAAAATTGCATTTTCCCCTTAGAAAAAGATTTTCTTAAAGTTACCATTTACTTTTGACATTAATTTAATATGTTAGACATCCATTTTACTAACGTGGCTGGATGCAACATATAACAAAATACAGTGAGGTCAATGCAAAGAATTTTATGAGAGAAGGCATTCGAAATATGATTTTAAAATTATTGTTTTCCTTAACAATGTTTCTAGTAACAGTTTGGCCCAACTGACAAGCTTGAGTGGCCTCCTTAATTTAAAACTTAGTCCTAATATCTTGTGGTCTTCTATCAGCTTCAGCTACCTTCCTGCTGAAGGTAGTGCTTGAACACATTCTAACTCTGAGAGTGGCCAGGAATGGGGCTTTTAGTAAGTTAATGCATCAGGTAAGGGCAAAGGATATCCTCAACATTTACTGAGCATTTCACCTGAACAGTATCTGAGCAGGAATGTCAAGATGTGCCCCATGATCTACATTAATAACGTTAAATAATGGTTTAGAGGAAACCAGCGTCTATGTTATGGCTATTCACAGTCTGGGACATATAGCCCTTTTGTTTTGAGTAGGGAATATTGGTCAGGACACCAGTGTTGTCTCCCACTCTTTGTGAAGAGTGTCATATGATCTTTAGTATCCATCTGGATGATATGGAGAAATACAGATTGGACAGGTGTTTAATTTCTCATTTGATGGGTGTCATTTCCAGATTGAGCCTCACTTACCATAATGGTGCATGGTATCTGCATACACCTTACTCTGAGATGTGACATATGTTACTTCTTGACCCACAGTCTAGACATTAAATAGAGGCCATGTGAGCAATGCTAGATTATTTCTATTATAATTTTTAGTTCTACCTATAGTTTTCTGGAGGTGAGTAAAGAGGTACCTGTCAGCAATATCAAAACTTTGTTTCCAGATTGTCTTTCTTAGGTATTTCAAAAGAATTTCTAATGCGTGGAAATATGAATATGAAACATTACTATGGTAAGAGGAGAAACTTTTCCTCAAGTTAGTGGACTAGAGAACACAACTCACTCACTGATATATGCCCGCTGAGGATCCAACCTGTTTTGTCCTTTGCTGCTCTTCTGCTCTATAAATCTAAATTGAAGCTTTTCTTGTTTTTTCTTTCTTGATTTCATTTGTTACCTTGACACTGCAGATAATATGACTGTACATCTTTCATAAAGTGCCTTGAGATGTCTCAGCATGATAAGGTGCTAATTAAATGGAAGTTGTTGTCAAAGTAGGAGAGGGAGTAAGAGTTCAGGGCTACCTAGTTTATACACTGGTTTAGTTGATGACTTTAGTGAAACTAAACAGGAAAGCTTCAGGCACTTATGAAATCACAAAACTTAAGCTAACTCATATTAGATAGCTCTCAAAACTTTATTGATTCAGTTTGGATGCATACTCAAATGCCAGGGATGAATCTTAGGTAAAGTCTCTTGAATCTCTAAGACTGCATCAAAAAAAATAGCAGTTCCAAGGTCTTGGGGATACAGCTTGTTCTTCTGCCTTCAGCACAGTGACGGATTTCACCAAAACTATCCTCATCTTAACTCTTCTCTTTTGTGGCTTCATTGCATGTTTTATGCTGCTGTTAGGACTCTTCATAATAAAAAGGGGGTTGTGATTGATTGGCTACTATTGAGATCCAGCTGAAATTCTACAGTCCAAGGAAAGTATTCATTCAACAAATTTATTTATTCCTATCTCTAATCGCCTAAGAGTTCCTGGAACAATATTTCACATTTGGCCTGTACCTCTTATTTTACATAACAATTTAAGGTGACTTGGAACGCATCACTAAATGTCATGCTCCTCAAATTGTAATTGCAATCAGAAAAGCTTTATTTGTTCTGAAAGCTGTAAGGAGGAGACACAGCCACTTATGTTTACCTAGTGCTTTGTAAACAAAGCTTTACCCTTGGGATAGTCAACAGAATGTTTTTAGATCGAGATGAAGATCACAACTTACTAGGTGGTAAGAGGATCAGGTAAATACCCTAAACTTTAAAGGCTTTATGTGAAGGCCTTCTGTGATTTTTTTTTAAATTGGTGGGTTTGTTAAAATTGGGTGTATAACTGAATGCAAAGGTAGGTGGAGTAACAATACTTTGTACATTTGTAATGAGAGACATGAATTTATCTTTCACTCAGGTGAAAAGAGAAAGAAAGAAAATGGTAATTGGATGACTTCAGATCTTTTTTTGTTCTGAATTTGCTTTAAACTCTAGAGGGATTGTGGTAGTTGCTGAATTAGTTATTGCGATGCTATGTATAAATAAATCTAACAGTTTAGTATTTCATTCTGTATCTGAGTAGTATTGGGAGCATCGATTCTGGAACAACCCCAAGTTTGGCTGAACTAGTTCTGCTACATAAAGAAGACTGGAAAAGGAGTCAGCCCTTTTCTGTGCTTAGATCTGAAGCTGGAACTAGGAGACATGGAGAGATGGTCAGAAGTCAGAGACACAAACCAGAAGAGAAATGAAGGGTCAGGACAAGGGCCTGAACAATCACAGGTCTCTCAGCCTCTCCTGGAGTGAAATGCTTCAGAAAGTCTGCTTTCTCCCATATGTCTTGCTTCTCTCCCTTGGTTATGCGTCACAGAGGTGGTAGTAGCTGTGGCCTCAGTGGCTGGAGAGAGGGGTTTGACCAGTTGTAAATGTATCTTCAGTGATTCATGGATAATCACGGAATTTAGTTAGAGTTGGAAGGGACCTCTAGAGCTCATCTAGTCCAACTGCCCTGCTAAAACAGGGTTGCCCAGAGCACATCACTCAGGACTGCATCCAGGTGGGGCTTGAAGGTCTCCAGAGAAGGGGACTCCACACCCTCCCTGGGCAGCCTCTGCCAGGGCTCTGGCACCCTCAACGGAAAGAAGTTTTTCCTCATATTTGAATGGAACTTCCAATGTTCCAGCTTGTGCCTGTTGCCCTTTGTCCTATCACTGGGAACCACTGAAAAGAGTCTGGCTCCATCCTCCTTCAACCCACCCTTTAGATATTTATAAACATTAATAAGGTCTCCCCTCAGCCTTCTCTTTTCCAGGCTAAAGAGTCCTAGCTCTCTCTGTTGACTGAGAAGAACCTCTTCCCTTTCTATGCATCACCTAAGAACTAAGGAGTTTTATTCTGACGTGTTAGAAAGGTGATTCTAAGTGATAGGTTGAAATGACACAGTCACAGCATGTCATGTCGAAATCTAAGACAACAATCAAATGGAAATTTGGGAGTTCACTTTGAATCTGCCACTGTTATCAAAGTTTGGGTATTTTCCCTGCTCCCTTCAGGACCTGCACCTTTCCATCATCTTACGGTAGTGATGGATATTGTGTTTGCAAAAAGAAAAAACCCACCCCTTTATAGTAACAGAAGGAGGCTCAGTGTAGTTTTTTTTCCTCAGCACTGTGTTCAGGACCTGAAATCTCACAGATACAGGGGCCCAGAGCTGTTACATGAGGACAGGATCGATTCAGTCAATCAGAAGGAAAACCTACTGTCAGACTCTCAGACCTTTAACCTGCTCCTCAGAATTATTAGAACTCCCAAATCTCTTTGCAGGCCTTTTCTATTAGACAGATATTCCCATGTTTTGATTTTTTTGCTCCAGAAGTAATTTTTTTTATAATTACCTTCATTGAACTGCACTTACCATCTGTGAAGTGAGAGGCACTTAAATGATTTATTAGCCTGGGTTCCTAAAATGTGCTGAACAGCATGGGATTGATCTGGCTAGTGACAAATACAGGATACATGACAATGGATAGGTGGCCCGTGTTTGATGGAGCATCGTGCTGCCCTGGTAGGGGCTTGCTCTGCGGGAGTATGTTGGCTCTCTTCCAGTTGCACAGTAGATCGATAAAAGGCAGGTGTGCCTTGGCTCAGAAATACAAAGAAAGGCTTTGAAGCACAGTTCTCCTCTTGGAAAAAAAAATCATGGGGCACTGTACCTCTTGTTTCTGAATTAACTCCCCATAAAAGGCCCTAAAAAACTTTCTGGCAGGAAAAAAACCCCTTTCTAGAGTCCAAAAGTTGATTCAGATTCTTTCTTGTCTGTGCACTGAAATTCTGCAGGCTGAGTTTGGTCCTCGCTTTTTTTCTCCTCTTGCAAGTAATATCCATGATGTGTCAGATGCTTTCCATGGCTTGTCCTCAACTCTGCACAGTGTGGTTAACATTCAGTGGGGTTCAGCAGAGGTAGCACAGTGTGGAGCAGAAAGCTGAGCTGTGTGGATCTAGCTACAAACATAATTAGAAGGCAGTGGCAGTGGAAGACTGTAGGTATAAGCATTGCTTAAAGAGGGGAATATGGTTCCTACCTATGCAGGAGATGGGAAGGAGGAGGAGTATCTGCCTGTCATGCAAGCAAAATCCTGTCTCTGATAATAGGCAGGGGCTCCTGACTTACATCTCCAGCTGCATTCTCATGTGAGCAGAGGCTGTGAGACCCTGCTACTGGCAGAGCAGCATTTTGCTTCCCCTTGTAGCAGGCATTCACAACTTCTGCTGACCTCAGAACTCAGCGGGAGCTGAGATGAAGCAGCTCCAGCCCTTCACAGTGATGAGGTGCCACCAAGCAGCTGATCTTGCAGATGCAAGTGACTGCAGGTGAGCCAGAGCTTCCTCTGTACAGATTGCCTGAAGGATCTTCACAGGAACATTGGCAAGGAAGAGGAGGTTGCAAAGCTAACTTCAGTGGTGTGCTCCTGCTGGGGGTTAAGCATCTGTCTTCCCCCTTTGCTCAGCACAAACAGAGAGAGTGAAAAAAATCCCATACAGACACTGTGTTAATCCTTCTCTTCACCCCCCAGTTTAATGTATGCAGCGAGGCACAGGGCTGAGCTTAGGAAGAATAACAAAAGGGATGTGCATGTGTTGGTTTAGTCCAAGCCATGGAATAGCTTGGATCAACGCTGTGATTTAACAAGCAGGGTTCCAGATCTGGCTGTATGTTGCAATAGTAAATAGGAACTGTGCCGTGGCTGGCAGCTGGCAAGGAAGATGGGCAGGGCTCTCTGAGGGTGCTCTGCTGGAGCAGATAACTCAGGGGCTGAACTGATGCAAGTTGGCAGTGATCAAGCACAACACACCCCCCCATGGCTTTTCTGTGCCCCCAGCACTTCCCTGTGGCCTTGGGCAACAGGGACCCTCTTCTGCCTGGCACAGGGTGGGCACAGAGCAAAACCAGGCAACAACTGAGCCAAACAGGAACTCGGAAGGAAAGGAGGTGAGAGGAGATGTTGGAGGGCTGCATGGAGAGCATGGGATTGGTAGGGAGTTTTCCCTGTGTCTTAGGCTCAGCTTTACATTTGCAAGCTGGTTAATGGCCTGCAGTTGAGTTGGAGGAAAGCCACACCGTGGGGAGGTTATGGTGTATGTAGGGTCTGCTCTGAGCTCCTGAAGTTTCTGGGATTCAGCTGTTTTTCAAAGCTGCCCAAACTAACATAGCTGTTACTGTTTGCACTCTGTACTTAGATGACCTTGAGCTAAGTTTTGGAATCTGAACATTCATATCTACCAAGATACGTGGTGTTCCTCTGTCTTCTAGTTGTGATTGTTCTTAGCAGCCCAGCTGCACCTTTTTTACCTGAATCAATATCCACTTCACCTGCTGGATCAGAGATGTTGATTAATTTATTCCTCCACTTTTTTCCATAGTTCTCTCTCCTCAAATAAAGGTTCTCTTGTCTCACACTGACTGCTGTTTCTTCTATATCTGTTCTTTTTCTATCTCATTCCCAGTTTTAAAGGCACTCACAATGAGGCAACAGTGAAATCGAATCAGACTTACTATCTGAACTACACCGATCTTGGACTTAGTTCAAACTCTGGGCCATGTTCAGAAGGTCAGACTTGGTTACCTTCAGGAAGCACAAAAAGAGCACTAGGAAATGAAAATTAAAACCTCAGGTAATGTTCCTCCTTACTGGCTGATTTGTCCATATGCCCTAAAGAGCAACATGTGGCCAAATGGAGTTGGTGAGAAGCAGAGACAGATGGCAACGTGATCTAGAAGGAACACAGGGTTTTACACCCAGCCAAGGGATGCAAAATCAGAGCCCTGAATACTCATGGTTCTTTTGGTGTAGTTGACATTGTCTGATTCGTTATCCAAATACCAAGAATTAGGCTGGTCTCTATTCCAAAAGTTAATTTTGGTTTCCTCTTTATTTTGAATCCGGCCTTCTTCTATAACATGCTGTTCCTTCTGACGTCCAAATGAGTGAGGAGGTCCATTCATGGACCTCCTCAGCCCAGAGAAGCCAAGTGGTGAGGAAGACAGATCTTTGCAGGTGACATCCCAGGGCATAGGACAGCAACGTTATGATGCATTGAAAACTTTAAAGGGTCTTTCAGCCAAAACTCAGATCTTGTCCCTTTCATTTCACAGATCCTCCCCTGACTCCGTCTGGGCCTACAGCCTGGGCTGCAGAAGCCAATGTACCAGCGTAGATGTGTTTGCTGTAGAAAATGTTACTGAGGAACGGCTTCCTGAGCAACAGGATACATCCCCATTCCTGGAAGACTGATGGGCACACCGCTTGCTGCTGCTGGGCCCTTCCTGCCACTGAGCTGTTTCAGCATCGACTGCAGGTGAGAAGTGCAGGAGGCTCACAAACCCTGTCCCCCTTGAGCACCCCAGCTGGGCCGGGAGCACTTGGCAGGCTGGAGCTGGGGGGACTTGGCAGGCTGGAGCCAGGGCTGTGCTGGCGGGAGGGTGAGCAGTGAGGCAGGAGAGCTGCCAGCTTTGTTCAGAGTTCACTTGTGGTGCTCACTGTCCTCAGATTCAGAGGGCTTGGGAGTTCAAGGGAGGAAAAAAAATAAGCAAAGAAGTGAGAAAGGGCTAGAGAAAGAGAGCAAAATATTTTTAAAGCTCTGCAATGTCAACCCATGAGCCATGAATCTGCAGGGCACAAATGAGTCTAAACTGGCTTTGGGAAACTGAGGATAGTTCAGTTGTGCTTAGTAATTAAAGGAATGATACACTTTCCTACTTGCTGCACTAAAGATGAGTGAGGTTTTATCCCTGCACTGCTAACAGTGCCACTGACATGTTCATAATGCTGCAACACATTTCTCTGCACACGCAGCAGAGATGAGGGCTTGTGGCAATGGGCCAGAATCACTTAGATCACTTTACCAGGGGCACACCAGAGACCAGGGGACCCCATCAAGGAGCCACTTTTTCCAGTCTGTAGCACCCCACATTGTGACATTCCTTGCGCTGTTGTCCCCCTGCATTACTTCTGACGACACAAAAAACGATCGTTGTCTTTAGATATAAAAATCAGTTTAACTCAAGGCAGGGTCAAACTGCTGTCGGTGTATTCAGATTTATGTTTCAACTTAGTTTTGTCAGCCTGTGAGTTGGAAAATTGCAGCTCTGGGTAAGGTCAAATCAGGGTTATAAACTTTCTTTGTGAGCAATTGAGTATGAAACAAAATCTGATTTGCTCAGATACAGGTAATGTTGGGGTTTTTTTTCTTCCTCCTCTTTAAAGTGCAATCTTGCTTCTCCATGTTAGTTTTAAATAATTCAGCTTTGCAAAGCAGGAGGGCTTCAGAAATTTCAGAAATAATGCATGTAAAAGGCTGGCTTTTATACTCCTGATGTCTGTGGCATTCTGCAGCATCCCGGCGAGACGTGTGGGGGTGTGTGTACATGTGCTTTTTTTGTACTCGCATGCATACTCACACGCTTGCTCTCTCTGTATGAATTGATTATGTTACCCAAATACCTCCTAGGGATCTCTCTCTCAATCTCTCTCTCTCTCTTTCTGTGGCTCCGGTACAATTTGTTCTTGAAATGACTCTAGGAATTGTACAATCCTGTGTTAAACACCCCCACGCTGATACAGATACAGATTGAAAGCTGATAGGCATTAAAATGAAGTGGTGTTTAAGTAATTGCTTTTCTGCTCTCAGAATATTTTCTGCTGATAATTCATTTGTCAGGAGTGATGATGTTCCTGTCTTGGGCCAGGAGGAAGAACTAGGTGACCCCATGTGAGGTCCCTTAAAGCCTGTGTACCTGTAGTTTTAAACAGAATAAACTGAGGGGTACCAACAAAGGACAGGTTATCACTCCTCATGGCTCTTAGACAAGGCCAGTCTCAGCTCATGGCGCAGGTGCCACAGCTGGTTATTGTAGTGGTTAGCATGGAGTTTGCAACCTCTCATCCCAGAGGAACCAAACAAGGGAGAGCATGGCCCCAAATGATGGGACTGCTGGACAGAAAGGGATGCAGAAACCAAGGAAACAAAGTGGAGAAGCTCCTCAAAAGATAACAGTTTTTCCTGTCAGTATGAGGAGAGGTGTAAAGACAAGCCTGTGCAGAGGTATAAACTTGTGGACTCTTAGTTCCCTATGTCAATCACTGTTTCAAGTACTGCTTCCTTCTTTCCTGGGGCAGGACACCTGCTGACTGATCGAACCATACGAGAACCATACCTTGGTATGCTCACTTCTTACCTAGTCTATTGTCTCTGTTTTATGGAATTGATGTCATTGCAAAACTGTCAGAGTCTCTTCTCCAGCTCAAAACACTATTGCAATTAGCCTTTGCTTTCCTGATAGCATCGAAAGTGTGTTGAATTCAGCAGTGATAAGCTGCGCATGCTTAACGTGACCCAAATGGTATTTAAAGGTGACAGCATCTCCCAAGGGAGGTACTGAGTGCACCCAGGCACAAACTGGTTTTGTGCCTTAATGCTGTTGCCAGAACTCTGCTGATGCGGCCAGCAGCATGGGATAAATATTAGCCACTGGGCATCTCTCCCAGAATGACTTCTCCTGTGTATAGTGGAAATCACCACTACATTTACCTGTTTTATGCATAAATGGAGTGGGTGGTACATGGACAGAATCTCACAGGTTGTCTTCTGTCCTTCGGGTTTCCAAAATATGCATTGAGTTGATGTCCTTGCCCATTGAAGACATTCCAGTTTTCTCACTTACTAGATTTCAGGCATTTTCCATCATTGTTTTTGTTCTCATAGTACTTTACTCAAATGGCACCTACTCTGTTTTCCATTATTCTGTCTGACTTGTTCTGGCCCCTGCTGTGTTTTCTACATGAGGGCACATGATTTCCATAGCTTTGTCCTTAAAGAAGCATTGGTCAAAGCTGTTCGTGCCTCCGCTCTTGCTTGCTCTCCTCTGCTCTCTAGTTTAAAAGTCTGCTCACAACCTTCCTGATTTTAAGTACCTGTAAGACTATTGTGCAACGAGTCAGAGACATCTGTCCCTCTGACATGGGCCCCCTCCCTTCCAGACGTGTCCTCAGTTCCCAATGAATCCTCTCTTTCAACCATCTTCTCAGACAGGTATTAAACCTTGACTTTTCTGCCTCCCTTTCCAGTTCTGCATGGAGTTACTGGGAGTGTTTTCAGAGAATATTAACGGTCTGCAGTTTCCTTCCCCAGAACCTAAATTTTGCTTCCAGAATCTCTTTCCTGCCCTTCTGTACGTAGTTTATGCCAAAATGGACTAGGCTTTTCCCCAATGCCTCATGAAAGCCAGTTCAGACTCCTGTGAGATCTGGTACCTTGGTCTTGGCAGTCAAGTCACCATGTAATCCTCTCTGGGGTCACAGCCCCACCTGCCTATTTGTTGATGGTAGGAATCAGCTTCAAGCCTGAGTTACGGTTTTACAGAGGTGCCTTACTATTGGCAGGAGACCAATGTCTGAGTAAGTAAAGAGGCCAGGTTTCAGATCTGTGCATTTGCTTGGCACTCCCTGTTATGCTGGCTCTTGTGTCTCCCCATCAAATCCTTGCGAATGGTCCACAGACATGGGCCCTTGCTCAATACTCAGCATTTTAGTCCCAAGCCTGGATAGTTCAATGCCAAAGTCCCTTTCTTGAGTGCTGGCCTGACTGATTTGGAACCAGAATCAAGATTTGGGAAGCATTCCTTATTGCTTTTGGCAGAAAGCTTTGGGTTTAACAGCCCATCCTCTGCATATTCTGACTTCTAGATGCCTGACAGCACTCCTGGAGCAGTAGCTCTTACTGGGTTGCTCTACAAGTGGAAGAACCTCCAGCAGATGGTCACTAGGATCGCATGCACAGGCTCCACCTTTCATGCTTTTGGGAGGTGTCACAACTTCACATCATTAGCTCTGTGTGGTTGACGCCTGACACTTTCTGTGTAGCATGATTTGCATGATTTTTTCTGTGAACTGAGCATGTGGACGTGTCCCCGGCAGCTTATCCTTTCTGGTAGTCATTGGTTTGCTATATGATTCAGTTGTCCATCATGTGTACTGTGGGTTGGGTATAGATTACATAGGCTCTACCTATTCTAGAATTTCTGGCAATATCCTATTGGGATGTAGGACTGATAGTTTTTATAATGAGCTGATCTGGAATCAGGCATATCTAAATCAGAAGACCCTCTTAATCTGGACTCCAATGTGGAATTTATGGTCTCCTCTAGTTTGTAGTCACTTCAAGGCCTGCAAGTTCCTCAATTTTCTGTGACAAATCTATGTCAGTGTGCAATTGCAGATTTTTACACTTTTTCTCCCCTCTTTAGCTGTATTCTGTTCCTGTCCTTCAAGCAGCAGATTAGGTATGAAGTACCCAGTACAGTCCTACCAGTTACGAAGACTCATTTGAATTCAGCACACCCCATTGTCCCGCTGAGTGTTCTATCAATGTGCCAACTTCTCTGTATTAACCCAGGAGCAAGGGAAACTGCAAGCCAGTCGATCCTTGGGCTACAACAGGTTTATTTTATTTAATTAAGTTTGAGTCACTTTATGGCAGAACTGGGCTGCAATTCCAGCTGAGACCTTTTGAGCCTGCACATTACTCTCTGCTGCACACCTCTGGGGTGTGCAGCCAAAAATGTAAATTAATGAAGACAAAGAGGAGAGATGTTCCTGACATGGTTATTCTTCTCTCTTGTTAGGGTACGAATGCTCAGGCAATACTGGAAGAAGCTTTAATATGTTCACTTTATCACTTCACTCATCACAAAAGCTTTTCCTTTTCTTGGGCAGATCTGTGGCAAGTACTTGTTGACCACCTTAACATTTTCTTGACTTTCTATCTCTCAAAAAAATGCAGTACTTTTGTATGCAATATTGTAAATTATCTAGTGAGTTTTTTTTTTCTTTTTCTTCTAGACATACCTAAAACATCAAAGATTTTTTGCTGTAAAAGTAAGTCAAGAAACAATGGGTCAAAATTGGAGAGGTGCACAACTGGCATTTGCCTGTGATGACTATTGCCCAAGCACATTTCTTTTTTAACTTTGCTGTCCTTCTCTGTCTCATGTAATCATAAATAAGTTAAGTGCTTTGCAATCTGTGGAATGTGTTTTTTCACATGACCACCATCTGGGCTGCTATTTCTCTGGCCTTTTGTACCTCCCTGTTGTTTGGGTTACTGATAGTTGTCTGTCTGGTGGTGTTTGATTTTAGCTTTCTCGTTTGACTCCTCAAGTTACACCTAGAAGCTTTCTTCATTTTATCTTTGACGTTTACACTTCTCGTAGCCCTAACAAACGTATCTGGATTCTAAAGCTTATGGCTGTCAGAACACAGCATTTTGCTTTTAACAAGTGAGTGTTTGTCTACAGGAGGAGATATCAGTCAGGAATAACTCTGGACTATCACTCTGTGGAAGCTCACATTTAGGGCCCGTTGCCCTTTGGAAATGGATGCAGATTATTTGCACTGTTATTCCAGAAACCGCGTCTTGTCAGGGAGTCTTCAGGCATCATTTAATTTTTCTCCCTCCTATTTGAACTCAGTGTTCTGTAGTGAACAAGCTTTAATTTCAGCCTTCATCAAACCTGCTTTCTCTTTCAGCTGAGATTTCTTCCTGCAGCACTGGTACCCAAGGGATGCTGGAGATGGTCTGTCAGACTGTTTGTGTGATAAGGGCTTGCTGAAGTTGATGGAAACCTCTCCAATGACTCCAAGGACTATTGGACCAGTCCCTGAGAACACTAAACCAAACAACAACCAGATGTATTCCAGGCTGCCACTTAACCTTTCTTTTTTTGTATGTTATCAGATTATTTTTTTTTCCTTCTGTCTTTTTTCTGAGCAGTGAGTTCCTTTTTGATTAATTTTCCTTTATGATTCTGAGACTGAGAACAGGTAATTTTGAACATGAGTCATTCTCTCATGCCCGGTCTACAGCATTTCTTCACCCCTAGCTGAGGACAGTGAGTTCTGAAGCTTCCTGCAGGCCTTGGTTTGGTGTGTGTCAGTGTGATGTGCTGCTCCACTTGGCTTGCTCTGCTCATGGGTAATTTGATAAGTGATAATCATGGCCTGCAAGGAATGCCAACCCTGTCGTTCACGCCGTTCCAGTTCATGTCTTCATTTCGTCTGGAAAAGCCATTGTGTCAGCTACTAGTGGACTTTCTAGACTTCCCTGCTTAAAATAGGCACTTGTCTCTTCAACTTTTTTGCATAGGTGAAAGACATCATACGAGGTTTTTAATCTAAATGTTTTGTTTTATTTTATTTATAAAATCTGAGGCAATGTTCTCTTCATTCCATGATCTGGGGGAAGAGACGTATATCGCAGGCTGTTGTTGGTCTGTGGAGGATGGAAGTCTGCTCATGAATTCAAGCAGACTCTCAGAACTCAGAGTGTTCTGAGATGTGCTTATAGATGAGGGTAAAAGAGAGAAAATGAAGTAGCCAAATGCATAGAGGAATGCCAAAGAAGTATCTGTAAATCCTGAGTTCATTTCAGCAGTGAAAAATCTGCTTAACTCAGTCCCCCATCCATGTAAACATATTTACATTAATTTTTGTTATAAGGAAAACTGAAGTTATAAGATTACACGATCACAGTAAAAGCCAGTTTGGCAACATCCTAAGCACTGCCTTCCAGCTCTTTCCTGGTCCCATGTGAGCTTTTTTTGTACCTATGCACGCCCACCGTTATTCTTCCCATTCACCTTTTGCCTTTCATCTACCATATGTGTCCCCATAGTCCCTCTAATCTCTAGCAACTTTTCTTCTCCTTTATTTTTAATTATCACAGAGGAAAGGGACCTCCTAGCACTGAAGTGTGCCAGGCAGGCTAGCAGCAGTGTAGCTAACACAGGTCTGCCATGGCATCTCACAACTTGCTGAACTTTTGCTAATCCAGGCTGTTGCATTTAGGGAACGCATGTCAATGTCGTGAGACTGGAGAGGTGAATTCTTACTGCACATCACTAAAAAGTAGTAGTACATGGAGATCTTGTGCTAGAGCTAGACCTGTGCCCCTGGAGTATACAGGGCTTCTAGCTCTTCAGGTACCTGAACTGACAGCAGTCTGAAGTGTACTTTAAAAACTATTTTCTGGTCAACTCAGTAAGACCTGATTGAACTTTACTTGTTACATTATGTTATGTTATACTTTTCATCTTACTGAAAAGATCTGGAGGGTTTGTCTACAGTGTAGCTTTGACCCTTCTCCACTGATGTCCAATATGCATGGCTACTGGGGGCAGTGATGGATAAACATGAAGACTTAGAACTATTTCTTTCTCTTCTAAGCTGGAGGCCCAAAGGAAGCTGTGGAGAAAAAGAAAATCTCTTGCTGAAGGAATGATTATCAGAAGGTGCTTGACGAATGATGTCCACTTCCTGCATTTGTTAGAGTGCAGTGATTCAATGACCTTCACATCTTGAGTAGGGTTGTTTTAATTTGGGTGTGCTCGGTGCTTGTCCAGACTCAAATGGAAACCTGAGCTTAAGAGGTGCCATGTGTCTGTCTCCTCCTGGCAGTGTGCTAGAGCGCCTGGGGTTTCAGACTTGAGTTGGAAAGATGCCGAAGTAGCCTTTGGAGGATGGTGCTGGTTTAGTATTGTGTTGAACAGCACGTTTGTTTAGTTGCTTACAGACCTGAGTTTGGTAGAAAATGGATTCAAACCTATGTTTGCTCAGTTCTCCTGCTTTTACCTTCCCACACTAACATCCATCAGGGTTTAAAAAATTCATTAAAACTTCCATGTGCCAATTAGTAAGAGTAGCAGACTGCCTTCATAAGTGAGCAAGCAGAAGACACAGGAAGGACCAAGGTCACAGCATCGGGCTTTTGGGTACATCTCTGGAAGAGGAGGTATGCCACCACCTGGCTTAAATAAACAGAGCTCCAGTAATAGCAGCGTCGAGATACCAGTTTAGCCCAGTTGGGAAGCTGATCATAGCCCTTGGACTCTGTGCATGATCCTAGGGGCTCTCTGCATGGCACGAGTGATTCGTTTTTCGAAGTATTTGCAGGAACACAAAATGCAAATACGCTCAGAGACGTCTTGTACTGGAGCAGCAGAGAGGCTGGCTCACTGCTCCCAGGGGTTTGGCAGTGCCCCCGTGCCCTGGTCGAAGATATAAATAAAAAAGGGCAAAAGCTCCGGCTGCCGTGAGGGCCGGTGCCCGGTGATGGAGGCCGGGGCCGGTGCCGGCGGTGAGGGCCGGGGCCTGCGGTGAGGGCCGGGGGCTGCCGTGAGGGCCGGGGCCTGCCGTGAAGGCCGGGAGCTGCCGTGAGGGCCGAGGCCGCGGCAGCGAGCGCAGGGCGGTCGGTCTCGCCGCCGTTGGTAACACTAGAGGTCACTCTGTGACCAAGGATGGAGCCCGGCGTCTGGGGCCCTTGGGAAGGTCAGTGTCTGCTAATCCGTATAAATTACTGAACTACAAGAAAAATGTGTTCCTAAGTATGAACCACTTTGTTGCGGCGTTGCGTTTGTCCCAACTTCACAGTGCTAATTTGCTACAGGTGTGAAAACCCTACCTGGGAGTGGCGTTCCTCTAAGGGCACCCCAAACAAGGCTGGTGCTTTAGGCAGGGACTGGGGACATCTTTCCCCATGGCACCTTTCCGAGCTGGACCTACCTGCCTCCTCCTCTCCTCCCCACAACTGTCAGCTGTTCTATCAGCGTGGTCAGGAATTCATTTAGCTGATGCTGCCTCGCAAGCCTAGGGGTAAAGATGGATTTAACACAGTCACTAGACATCTGCGTGCTAAACTCAGTGGCTGTGGAACCTATATAGAAAGGATTTAATTTTATTCCCTAATAATCCCTTTTCTCTCAAACAGGTCAGACTAGAGAGGCTGCTGCTACTGCTGCAGCTTTCAGCCTCACTGGCATTGTTATTGGTTTCAGGGCTGGTCAGTCATGCAAGACATCTGTCTCATTTTGGTGAAAAGTTTTCCTTTTAATATTATTTTATTGAACTTGTTTACTCTGGCATACAAAAAAGAAGGTGTCTCTGCTTTTCAGTTTCCTGCAAAACCTCTGTAAAAGTTATTCTCACTGAAAGATTTCAATGATTTCTTCTCCTACCTCTGAAGAGACAGATAATTTTGGGCCAGTTGAACCAACTTGGAAGTTGGCTGCATAGTTAGCAATTAATCCCTGTTGAAAAACAAAGAACATGAAAAATAGGTTGGGTTTTTTTTTACCATTTTCAATGGAATATGCCTTATTTTGACCAGTAAGTCAAGCATTTTCTCACCCTTCCCCCAGTCTTCCAAAGGATCAAAGGTGAAACACCTGATATGAGACTGAAGAAAACATTTTAGTTGACCTTACACATTTTTTCTAAGATTATTTCTTCACTTTGGCCATAAAAGTCAAAGCTGGTTATTTGCACAGCTTTATTTGTAAGCCTTCTCTTAGCTCCTGTAGAGGCCAAGTGTCTGCTGACAGGGGAGGGAATATGCCCCACATCCCTTTTTCTCCATGGAACATGCCATTAATGACCCAATTCTGCTGGAGGTTCCTAATGCTCTCACAAGGACTTCGTGGCATGAGGAGGCTTTGCACTTCCCCCATTAGGGCAGGTATCTGGTTGTGGCTGGGTTCCATGGTAGTGCAAACATCTCACAAATCTAGTCAGAAATAATTGGGGTAACAGGGACTCCTTAGTCTTCGTTCACTCGAGGGTCACAGGACGTCAGATTTGACTTTGCTATTGAAGTCAGCTAATGTACTGGAAATGCCTTCGTTTTCTCCCTCTTGAGGCATGGGTTCAAATCTGCCATAAATTACAAGTGACACAGGTTCAGTAGTCTTAATTAAATCCCACGAGGTTATTTTTGTGTGTCAACACTCCCCTTCTCCTCCCTTCTGCAGCGTTTGGAGCAGCCGAAGGGCAAGGAGGACTCCAGCACCGAAGGTGGAAGTTCTTAGTGCAGCGTTCAAGTGCTGGAGTTAGCTCAGGGCTGAGGATATGCCCAGACTCTTTATCTGGCCTGGTATCAATCTTCCATTGAACTTGTAATGTAGTGTATATTCTTCGTACATTTAAAGCATTCAGTTCTATGCCAGATCGTTATTCCTTGTAGGGAGATAACTGGCTATAGAGGATTGCTGTTATCTACAGCATCTCTCCAGCCTGGAATTCATTGATTTCCGATCTGCTCTCTAACGGTGCAGAATAGGGGTGATCAATGCTACAGTGCTGATGTGAATAAAGCGTGCCCCCTAATCTGCATTGTCAATGGCCCACTTCCTGATATCCTGAGCTGACCTGGTCATGACTGTCTCTTACACAGATAAATACGCTGGCTGTTGCTAACATGGCTTGAAAACCTCTAAAATAGGAACAAATCAGATTTGGTGTAGCTTTTCCAGGGAGTGGCTAGGCTCACTCATCCCCCTTTTAAGCTAATGCTTTTGTGAAGGCACTGTGTGTTGCTAGCGTTTCTCTTAGCTTGGATCTAAATTAAAAGCTTTAATTGGTCTGCTGGTTTTCCTACCAGGATGTTTAAGAAATAAAAAGAAAAAAAGAAAGCTAGGGAAAAAAAAAATCCCCAAGCCCCAAAACATGGCACTTAGAGAAGAACTGTTTAGAGAGCAGGTTTTTATTTAATAAACAGTGATCAATTGAATTGATTAACCATGAACACATTACAGCAGAGTTTGTTGTTGCTGCTGCTGATAATTGCAGTTCATGTGCATGAGAATATTAAATAGCTGTTTGCAGGATCATTTTCATGCTCTTTTCATTTAACAGAATGGAGAAAACAACAACTGTTGACAGTGATTTTGGTTAGGACTCAAGCGCTGCAGACTGTGCCCTCAGGATGCCTGTGCAATAACTCTATCAATTGTGGCCATTTACTCTGCACTTCAAGACATTTCTGCAAGCCTTGCAGCTGTTTTTTCACTAATTCGCTTGGTAATTAGATCTTATCATGCTGGCTCCATGGCTTTACATAAACTGTAAGCATTTGGAGCTGCCATGTAAGACATTTTAGAGCTGTCTGTGTTGGTTTGTGCTGCTCTGCAAAGACCAAGGTGTTCTCAAAAAGCAGTAGAAGCACAAGTAGGATTTGTGACAAATGAGTTCCTGCTGATTCAAGAAGGTTACGGTAGAAGAAAGGAGTTCCTACACTTAAATTAAGCACTGGAGGCCAAGCAGCATTGATGGGTTTCATCCTGCTGGATGCTGAGCACAAACTGGGAGCTCTGCTTCTACCCTCTCCTTCACCTTCCAATACACATCTTTGTCTTCGATAGGAGTTGAGGGCTTCGTTAAAAGTATATTACCATTTTAAATATCTTGTTGATGGTAAGGAGAGGAATACCATGATCCTCTGAAGCCAGGGTGAAGAGTTGGTGTCAGTCATGCCCAAACAATGTGGAAGGAAAGACAGTGAGGCCTTTCATGGCAGCAAGTCACCCTGGAACAGTTTTATGCAGTGGTCTGTGTAGTACGATTTGGGATCTGTGGATCTAGGTGCCGCTGCCGGTGGAATGGCCTTACTGACACAGACCCATTGACCTCCAAGGCCCTGTTCAAACATCACATCATCTTAGCAAAAGGAAAAGATACATCATTCCTGTGCAGGCTAACAATTTGCAGTGAAACAGTTTTGTTCCATGGCAGAAGATGTCGGGGCCTCTTAAGGTCTCTACCAGATTGATCTGTCAAGTGTGGTGAGATTGTAGAACAAGTTTCTCCACGACACATCTACACTGGCTGGTGGGTCCAGCCACACCAAACCCAAGAGAAATGAAGACGGGGAAGAAATACTTTAGCAGCTAGATACAAGCCACCTCAGAGCCTGCTGCAATGTTCATTGTCTAAAGGAATTCTGCCTGCCAGTCCTGGGACAACGTGGCTAAACAGTAGGGAATCTCATGGTGGTGGATTGAGCCATGTGGGTTTACTGACACAGCCATCTCCTGGCCGTGGTCCTGCAGCATCCAGCTCCTGGTGCAGTAAAGAACAGTTGCAGGTCAGAAGAGTGTCACACATGTCCTTCATGGCTGGCAGCTGGAAGGAACTTTTCAGATCACATCTTCGGTTCTGCCAGGTCCGTGCTGTGCCAGGGACAGGCAGAATGTGGTTTAGTTTCAGGATGGCTGTTGGCTGGCTGTAGATCACACTCACAATAGGGTTTTTTTGTTTTGTACTCTGTGCTTTGCGCTTCCCCTGGGAGTACAAGCCAGGCTGCCTGTGCTACAGAAAAGTGTCTTTGCTCATAGGAATGGAGAGATGTACCCTATAACGGCAGTTAAGGCCCCATAAATGGCAACATTGCAAGGTTTGCAGCTCTAGAGTTCCACCTCATCGGGGGTGAAACTCAATTAACAGGACCCTGAAGAGAGTTTGAGTGTAACAGATGTCAGAGTAATGTAAAGCTCTTAAGTTTTGGTGGGATTTTTTGTTTGTTTGTTTGTTTAAACAAATCATTACAAAATTTTGCAAGAAAATCTCACAAAGGATGCAAAAATATTGTGGGAAGAGGCAGCTTTTCCAGATGGGCTTTGGTGGTTGTATCGGTGAGGTGATAGTGGCAGATGTCATCGTAAAGATATTTTCACCTCTTGTAAAGGTAGTAGTTGTAATGAAATAGCTGTGAAGGTCTGAAGAGGTGTGTGAGGCAACATCTACAGGGAGAAGGGGTAACTTTTATTAGATAACTGATACAGATGGGAAAAACCAGATAAACTTTTGAGGACAGGAGCCCCGCTTTCAGGAATTTTTCTGGAGTTCTGGAAAGTCACAGCTGCAGGAATACACAGGTCTTCTGGAATTCATGTTTGATAGCACAGTGAGACTTTCAAAAAGATGCTGTAGTTGGGGGCTTTTTATTGAAGCAGAACTGCTATACCCTGTGGTGCTTAAATTGGTACTCCAGTTGAGCTGATCTCTGAAGACTGGCTGGGGCACAGTGAGAGAATGCCGTTGGGACCCCTATGGCTGATCCCTTCAGAGGAACCTTTGCCCTGACTCCCTGCTCACCATGAAGGATACTAGTAAAAGTGGCAGAGATGGTTCCATTAGAAGCATTAGGTTGGTTCCATTAGAAGCCAGCACTGTGCCCTAGTGGCCAGGAAGGCCAATGGCATGCTGGGATGTATTAGAAGGGCTGTGGTCAGTAGGTCCAGAGAGGTTCTCCTCCCCCTCTACTCTGCCCTGGTGAGACCTCATCTGGAATATTGTGTCCAGTTCTGGGCACCTCAGTTCCAGAGGGACAGGGAACTGCTGGAGAGAGTCCAGCATAGAGCCACGAAGATGATGAAGGGAGTGGAGCATCTCCCATATGAGGAAAGGCTGAGGGAGCTGGGTCTCTTTAGCTTGGAGAAGAGGAGACTGAGGGGTGACCTCATGAATGTTTATAAATACATAAAGGGTGAGTGTCAGGAGGATGGAGCCAGGCTCTTCTCAGTGACAGGCAGTGGGGCAATGGGTACAAGTTGGAACATGTAGATGTCTTGGGTCATTTGAAGTGACCTGGGACGTGTGTATGTATGTGGCAGGACGTGTTCTCGTGGGTGTGGTCCTTGGGTCCAAGCCTGGCACTTTAATGAGCGGGACACACGTCTCCCCCGGGCTGCACCATATGGGCTGCGGTGGGGAGGGTGCCCTTTTTCCTATTATATGGAAGCACATAGGGAGAGCATTTACTCCTCTAGTTCTGAAAGCTCCGACGGTGCCAGTTTTAATCAAAGAAATGTACTGTGGATGTCACCTGCATTTTTATGCTGTTCTTTTTCACAGAAATAGAATTTAGAGTTCTGCTAGAGACAGAAAGGACAGAAAACCCCACTTCTAGACTCATTTTGCTTGCTGTTATTCTACTACCGTAATTACCTCTAAACATAATTATGGGCAAGACAAATGGCATTTTTAGCTTTGGTCTTTAAAGACAAGAGTTAATTTCAGGCTTTGACCAGAACTATGTTAATTAGCCTCTGCTCACTCTCTTTGTATGGAAGTACATCACCCAGGACTTAGCATAGGTTGCCTTTCCTGTATCTTTGAGTAATGAAAGGACACGGCGTGGCAACCAAATCAAGGGCTGCTGCATTAACAAGGCCACTTTTCTGCCCATTTATCATCTATTAAAGGTGCACTAGTTTGTAAAGTAACACCACCTTCAGCAGGGCCGCCAAGAACGGCTCCTCATTTATTTTCTGCATGGTTTAAGTTGGAGTTAGACCCACCTTGTAGCTCAGAGGTGACAGCCAGTAAGAAAAAGTACACTAATTGAGACATCTCAAGGGAGAAATAGAAGAAAACTGAAAAGGTAATTAGAATGAGAGGGTTTCAAGCTGGGTAAGTAAAATCGAATGGAGGTGCATATTAGGGGCTGTTACAGATGGGAAAGAAAGTACTTGGAGAATAAAAAAAGAAAAATGAATATTAGAGAACAGAGCACCCTTTTCACACTTGAAGAATAGAGGAGAGAGATAAAAAATAATGTAACAGTGGAGATACAGGCTGGGGGAAAAAAGCGTTCCAGAAATGAAGGGCATATTTAAATGTAAGAGAGAAAGAATGGGGGAAAAATAATAGAGCAGATCAATTACTAGAGCTGTAGCCAAGGAAGGAGAAACTGTCAAATGAATATTTCTGGAGCTATGGAAAGGTCTCCTTCCTTTGTGGGGGGTGTAGAATGTGTTTGGTCTGTGTAGGAGGGGTTTCTTTTGGGGGCTAACTCAGTATTTGAACTTTCTGCAGTGTCCGTAGCCCAAATGGAGGGAGCGCAGGGGTGAATGCCAACCTGGGCAGAATTGGATTAATTAGATGTTATTTGTCAGAGCTTATAGCTGAATACCAGGCCTTTTTCTAATGGTTGAAGTTTTAGCCCCTCCACAATATTGCCTGTGTGTCTGGTTTGCTTTCATGTCACTAGTTAGGGATACATTATAGTCCAATCCCAATTTTTCCCATTCTAAACCTTCCCTTACCCGCTGGGAAGAATCAGCGAGGTTACTCCCAGGTCATTTCCACCTCACACCCAGGGAAACTGAACTCACACTGCATTCCCTCAGGCAGATGTAAACCCAAACCAAAGCAGACAGTCTCATTTTTCTGGTTAAAAGTGGAAGATGGTCATTCCTTCCCATCGTGGTCTCAGCTGATTAGGCAGAATTTCCCCTTCTGGCCCTTCTAGAGGCTGGAGACTGGAAGTGAAGATCATCTTTATAGAGGAGAGGGAGCATGGTTTCCTCCTGCTGCCAGGCAGGAAGGTGGGACCCCCAGAGCCAGGACCATTGAAGGCGAGTTATTAACCCTAAAATACCCAGGATTATTAGTTATTAACCCTAAAATACCCTAAAATAGCCGGTGGGCTGGAAGGACCAAAGTTTATTCCTGTTTTGCAAGGAAGTGCTGCACAGAGGTACCTGATCTAACTCTAAGTAAGAAAATCCTACTTGCACCCTCAAATAAATGATCCAAGGGAAAGCAATAGGAGCTCTGTGCTTGACTGTCTTCATGAGACCAGGCCAGCAGTATTTTGTTCACATTAAGACTTGTTTGTACAATGTAGTGTACAGCAGCCAATACATTTAATGCTGGTTTTAGTTACTAAATTCTATCCTTGAAATTAATATTCATTTACTGTGGAAAAGGAATTTTCTGATCCAAGTACAGTATTTGTGGTTTTAACTGTTAGTCTCACTAAAGCATTTTTCCTACGCATTGTCTGTTAGATTTTTCTTTTATAAGCTTCTCTGATAAAATAGTCGGAAGAGGGTTTGTTGTTTCATAAAAATTGTATTGGCTTCTGTTGAAGACTTTGAAAATTTTGAAGCTATTAATAATGCACTGGCATTTTTTAGGCACTGAAAATATTTGAGCACTTGTTCAAAACCTACTTTCATGTTTCCGTTTCAACTTTGTGGTATTTAAGAAAATTAGCCTAGAAACTAGACACAGTAAACATTTTAATTACATTTCAGAGCCTGATTCTGGTCTTCCCAAGAAGTAACGAAAATCGATTGAAAATCTACTAAAATTGTGAGAAGAAATAGCACCTCAAAACTTAAATAAGGTAGAAATTCCCAGAGACTTCAAAAAAGAGAATATATCATTGAATTCAAAGAAAACAGAAAAGCAGTCCATGGAGGTAGATGTACCCTGGCTATTTCCCATTGCTTTAGAAGCCCTTTGTACAGCAGGAGTGTTCGGGAACCGTCGGGATTGCAGCAGGGGTACTAGATACTGTCCAAAGAAAGCAAACAAATGTACATCTTCACCCTGAGTTAATTACCTTCGTTACGGGAATGCTCTAACCATAAACTTCCAGCATAGCAAATGGATCTGGAGTTCCCTTTTGCAAGCCACAGTCAGCCTTCTGCGTAAGGGAACAGTGGAGAAAGAAGTTCAGTGGGAAATGACAGTGCTCTTAGTGCCAAAGTTTCAAAGATCACAAATTCACGCGAAGGACTTGAGAAACAAAGAAAACTCTGAGACAGAGAACATTCTTCTTCATTCATCATTTGAAACCCAGCCTCTAAAAGTGCTAAGAACAAATTATTTTCAATATGACTTAGCCCCAGGGGATTTGATAAAAGGGGCTTTTCTTTTGCAGCTGGCTAATGAAACGTGGTCTGCAGAAGACCTTAGTGACTTGGATGACAGTTCTGAGACTCCCCCAGACTCAGCAAACTTTTCTGATCCAAGGCAACAAAGCCCAAAGACGTGTCACAGACCTGAAGGAGTATGGGAGCAGGGTAGACAGTGCTTGTTCATCAGTTCTGTAGGGCTGGAAATCTCCCGGGAAAAGGTGGAAAACAAATTAATATCCCATGTCCAAGCTCCTGTATGTTCTCCAGTGCTCAACTGTTCCAAGTGAGGAAAACAACTTTCATAGCTGGGAGAGATCTGTCTCACTTCCACTCCAGATAGAGTTACACAGGTGGTTTTCTCGCAAAGCGAGCTAGTGAGGAGCTACAGGCTGTCTTGCTTGTGCAGAGTCTCTTCTACCAGTGCTAAATGAGCATTCACCAGAGCCACCTTCTCAAGTTAGTGTTGAAGATCTGGGATTTACAAAGTTGGCTTTCCTTCCTTGGAAGGAAATGCAGGCCTCTTTTTCCACCTCCCTTAAAAAATGCTTTATACTATTCCTCGTGGACATTGCTTCCTGACACCAGCTGGCGATCTGCTTGCAAGCAAGAAGACCGATGGCTTTGAGGAAAGGCAGCAACCAGTGGGCCCACGAGTGACTGGTTTTCAGCTGAAGGAGTTCTGAATGTAGAAATTGGTTTTGCTCATGTCAGCAATTCCGTTGTGTTTGCTTATGCTGCTCTAGGGTGGCCCCTTAAGGCAGTAGTCACCACCAGTGATCTGTAAGTGCATGGGACTCATTTGAATATACTTTAATTTCCTTCATTATGTACCCATGCAATTAAACCACTAATACCCCTGTAGATGGCTGTAGGTATATATAGATACATTCAAATGAACCATATTATCAATAACGATCAATTAATGTGATTCCATCTTCAATAATTATTGCTTGGTTACACTTACAAAAAAATCAGAATTAGAGCAACATGTGTCAAAAATTACCCAAAATATTTCACAAAAATTACCCAAAATATTTCAGTGTTCGCTTACGGTCCAATTTATATTTAATCAGGGAGCTGCTAAATGAACTTCACTGTTCTTAGAGCAGACATCTGCCTGGCAGGGCCTGCAACCCTGTCACCACACTGTCCCTGTTAACATTCATTTTGAGTGGAAGCCGTGAGCCACATTCCTGAAAAGTACTTCATTTTTTCAGCTGCTTCGTGTTATCTGTGTTTCTGGTAAGAAATTCCATCAGTTATTTCCTGGTAGTTGAATTCTGCTTTCTATTTTGGTTTAATGTCTTATGGCCAATTGTGCGTGGTATATGTATATAATGTGTGTCTATGTTTATGTACTTATTTTCTCCATACTATGCTGTGGTATTGTCTCTGTCAGTGTTCAGAACTTGGCAAGACAAATGAGATGAACAAATGGAAACCAGTATCATTAAATATCCCCCAAAGCTTCACCCAGATATTCCAAACAGGTGGAGAGAACAGATAACACATACCCTGCCTGACTTGATTGCTGGGGTAGAAGCAATACACGTGATAGGAGTTTGGTGCCTTCCAGCAGATGATGTTGTGATTTCTCATCACCTCTCTGTTTTTTGAAATTCTGCTTGCCCTTCTGAAAAGTTTGACTTAAATAACATCATTAATTGGGCTTTACAGTCCAGTAATAATTACTGATACTGGGCACCACTACCTGTTAGCCTGTTTATTCCTAGATAGCTGGCTGCCTTACCTTTTCTGTCTCTCTCTCTTCTTTTTTTTAAGCCGTAGGAAAAACACCTGAATAATTCAGCAAGAACCTCTTACATTATGAAAAATATAATCAGCTGGAAAGGGTGAGATATCTTATTTCTACAGGATGCTAACCTCGAGTATTACAAGTGAGTGCAAGATTAATGCCAAACGCAGGAGGTGTGGATACACGTTTCCCTCATGGTTCAAGGCAGTCTCACCCTGCACGGAGGGCTAAGAGAAGACCGTGTGTTCCTCACCATGCTTACCTAATGCCATTTAATAATTTAAATCCATTAATCGGTTAAGATGAAGACTTAGTGTTGCTTGACTCGCCACCACCAAGTGGAGTGCTTTTCTGGGCTAAATAAAAGATCTTAAAATACTGTCTTCTTGCAAGGGAACTGAGGGCGCCACAGCTTTCTTTGTAAGAGGTTTCAGGTTTTATTGTGGGGGTGTGTGTGTTCCTATGCCAAAAGTGCTTAAGTAAACAATAATATCCTTACATCATAAGTAGATGTCTGAGAATATTAGCTGTTTGTTTCACTGACATACTCTGAAGAGTCTACGGGGGGCTCTTTCAAGAGTCAGGACCTCAATGTAATATACAAGCTTTGATTCTGATATTTCCCTTGATAACCGTGCTCTACCATATTGGGGTCGGAAGTCAGCAAAGGTTCATTGGCTGTTGTAATGCTCACTGTCACCAGTAATAAGTACAAAGGACTTGCTTTAAAAGCTGGTTTATAAAACTTTAAGGAAACTTGGATTGCTTAAGTGAACTTCCAAGGCTCTTCAGGGGCCAAGTGCACTTTGGTTGTCTACTTATATTAATTTCACAGAGTTTAAAGGGTCAAGCAATGCAGTTGGTGATGCTTATTAATTTATGAAACACAGAATCTTGCACTATCTTGCTTTGACCACTTTCGCTCTCCTTTTAGAAAATTTAATATACATTAAAGCTTGCTAGACAAGGGCGCCCTAAAGGATTAAGCCCAAAGTTCACAGCTGGACTAAAAGGTTCAAAGACGTTGTATCCGCAACACTGATTTGATTCCAAGTGACGTTCAAACAATGGAACCAAATTGTAGATGTTTGAATGTGTAAGGAAACAGCAATTAGAGGAATACCACAGAACGGCAAAGGATTAGCATTTATTTTCCTTAAAATGGTAAAATTGATTACAGTCTTATTCTTTCTTTCGGGGGGGGGGATGTGTTTGATCACATCAGCTTTTGGGGTCAGTGGCTGTCAAGAACGTATTTTGTTGTTACAATACAGCTTGCCAAGCTCTAAATATTCATGCAGTCCTAGTAACTTTACAGAATATATTTGATTGTTGTGGCGATGCTGGACTGAGTTCTGGGTAGGAAAATATTAGCCGGAAGGGAAGAAGGAAAAGAGAAATGGGTAGCTGCTGAAGTAACAGGATTAGGATTTAGAAACCTGACATAATCCTATTCAGGGGTATTTCTGCATTCTGTTTACTTGCTTTTGAATTGCTTTGGTGTCTTGTCCAAGGGAGATAATTCCAGAAGTCATTCACACCCAGGCTGCAAATTCGATACTGCATTCAGGTGACAAATGGAGTGTGATTGCAAAGCTACCCAGAAAATTGGAAATCAAATTGGCTGTGATGGTTGGTCTATGTGGTCTCCTTTTGGAATCAACAAGAGGGAGAAGAAAATGAAGGACAGGAAAATGAAGTGTGTCCTACTGTACAGAAGATGAGTTTATTTACCGAGTTGGTAAAGGGGGGAAGCAAATTTCACATTATGTCAACTCTGATTCCTGAGGTCTTAGGTAACACTCACCTTGAGGAAGCAGTTGTACTTCACTGGAAATTTGCTGTTGCAAGGAGACGCTCTAAACCCTGTAAGGGAGTCCCAGTGGTGAAGAATGTTTACATTGCAGCTGGGCCCAGACAGCCTCAGATAAGATTGTAGGGGCCCCGTGGTGCATCACATGCTGGGAGAAAGTCTGTGGCTGGAGAGAATTCATAGCTTTCATGAGTGAAAAGGGACAAAAGTGTGGGGAGGCAGAACAGCTGGGAAGAATTTTGTGTGATCCGCCGCACTTTATTTCCAGCCAGGGAACAGAACTCACATGTCCAGGACTTCAGCAGCCTTACCCTTGCATTTTAAACCCTTTCAAAAGAGAACAATGCAGAAAATCCCACAGGACACATGAGAAAGGGGGTTGTGCTGAATTCCTGTTATCATTTCTTTGCATTTACTTGCTAACAGAAAATATTTTTCTTATAGAATAACCTCTGAGATTTTATACTGTGGGGTATTTGGTTTAAAATGTACTGTAACCTTCTTTTTTTGAATTGATCAGATGAGCCTTGAACACTCAAAGAAAAATCTGCCCTCTCTGAATATTGCCTGAGGATTTGGAAAGGTCTTTCTTGGAAACAGAGGAATGAGATGAAACAATCATCTGTAAAGCATGGTAAGAGAGAAAAAGAACAAAGAAACGAGTTATGTTTGACTTGTCTTCTTCCAAAAGAGATTTTTTTTTTGTTTTTTAGAGTAGACTTTAGATATGGGAGATGTTGCGGGAGCTGCTCTGTACAGTTTTAAGACGCAGATTTATCATGGCACCTCTGAGGCCTTGTAGCCTCTGCCAGACCCATCTATATGGGAGAGTCCTCCACTGGTCTTTGTCACAGAAAAACAGAGAGAGAATGGAGATCTAAGAGATGAACTGGAGCTAAGCTGACCGTAGGCTTTGTCCAAGGAGCAGGTATGTTTGGAGTTCTCTCTTCCTTTTTTTCACTAATGCTGTTTGCTTTGGTGTGTGAAGGAGCCCTGAAATACTACCTTTGCCATTCACTCTGCTTGGAACTGAAAAGCTGGTTGTCTGAGACCAGAAATGAATGACTGCCAGAGGTTCTCCTGCTGCTCAATGCATTTCCAGTCTCTTGCTTTGTTTGAACAAGTTTCAAAACACAGGCAGTTTTTCTCCTGCTCTGGTAACTTGTCAACAAAAAAATTTTCTTTGTTTTGGCAACTTGATAACACAGTATTTTTGTTATTTACCACTTGAGTTGTAGGAGAAACTTTCCTGAGGACAAGTGTCAATAAAGTAAATGTTTGCTATCTTCCACCTGAGCAGAAACAGCACTAAAATTTCAACTATGTCATTAATAAACAAGGAGTCAATGGACACGAGAGCAATGGAAACCTCATGGTCACTTACTCTGAAAGGGATGATTCTCAGTCACACCTTGGTGGCATCTGCTTGCAGATATAATGAAGAAAGATTGTCACTGCTCTAAGTGACTGCAACCACTCTGGTCAGCAAATAATAAAGACATTGTTGCAGGGATCAGACCTGCCTCCCAGGTGCTAACAATGTTAAGTGATATCTCAGTGGTATTTTGGGCCCTCAGTTATGTGACTGCAATAGAAAATCAGAAGAAAAGGACTCTTTTCTGACATAATTTATTTCATGCCATTCTCTGCACTTCTAAGCAGAAAACTCAGTTAGTCGTGACCAAAGTCAGCTTATATGTGCACCGATGACTCAGAGAAGAAGCAAAGACCTTTAAAGCAAAGACTTTGGTTTAGTATTGATACACCTACATCAAATGTCAGCTATATATGAGTTTCCTCCAGCGTCTCTTTTGGATCCTGACGGGGGGCAAGGGGAGAACGATGTTAGCCATGAGTGTGCCATTAGCTGTGTCCTGTGGAAATAGAGAAATAAAATATTCTTTTAGCATTCCAGCTCTCCCTGGGGTGCTGGCCACTGTTGGGAATTGTGCAGAGTGCACAGAATTCTTCTGTGTCTGTCCTTACTCGCATTAATTTGTAGCTTCAATTAAAGGTGTTTGAAAGCAGCTTAGATCTATGGCCCCATCTTCAAGGGACAAATGTGAATAATAAATGGACCAGCCCAGTTCTGCTGGAGCGTAGCTAACGTTAGAAGCAAGGAGACTTCAAGACATGCTTCTCTTTCACAGATCCAATCAAGCATCCCAAAGGCTGCCTTGTTTAGCTGGCCACTGCCCCAGGTTGTCCTGAGCAGGGTGGCCTGGGTGGCAGACTGCAAACTATATAAGGTGCAAGGGAAGTTTCCCACTTTTAAATCCTTTTAACATGTCCCAATTTCTGTTGTGGTTACAGATGATACAATTGCAAAGTTGATGAATTCACCTGCTCTTGTATCAGACAGGTGCAAAACCTCTGGATTTTGCTTTGGATTTCTTGCCTTACTTATTGAGCATATTCCAGCTCAGTCCAGAACAAAGAGCTAAATCCCGCTGAAACAATCAGTCCCCGGGGGCTTGAGGCTATTGTCTCTAATGTACATATAAAACTCAGTCATACCAGCTGCAGATGAAATCACAGATGAAATCTTGCTAATTAATTGCATGAACTTTGTTTCTGCCTGGTTTGAGGTTCTCTCAGCCTTGCGTAAATATCTGAGCACCCACATTGTACACCTCAATGGGGCTGTTGGTTTTTCCAAGGAAGACCGACAATTTTTGTGCCTAAAATAGCCATGCAATTACTTCGCCTCACATGGTCTCGCAGTAACAAAATGGTTTCTCAAAAACTGGTTTTGTTCACACGTGATTGAAAAGTTGCCCTATGTTGTTCTGCCAAGTTAGGCACTGATTCAGGTTTATGACCATATCATTAATATTTTAGTACCGCATCAGTAACTGGTTGCTATTAATATGTAGTGAAACAGTGATATAAAAAGGGAGATGTTCCCAATCATTTGGCAGAATTTGCATTACAGCTGGATGAAATTTATAACACATCTTCTGCAACCTACTGGTCTGAGCTCCTGTTATTAATTTCTGCTGTGTTTATTTCTACTTTATGTTCACTTTGGGCAATATTCTATCAAGTTTCCTGGCAAGCACAACAGTGGATATAGCTAATTTCAGCTGACTGCAGGAGCAGGGTTTTGTAGAAAGTGAATTTTGAATTAGTGCAGCAAAAATCTCCCCCTGAGAAGTGTATTCCCCTCAGCCTGGTGTCAGCAGCACTTAAAGTGCATGTGAATAGCCCTATTGACTTCAGGTGGGCAGCTGTTTAATTACCTTCCTGAATCAAGGCCAGGACCAGGAAACAAGCGTCCACCATACGACCTGGGTGCTCACTCAAATGGCTTGTCTCCTGAACTTCTGTGGGTGACCTGCAGGTTGTTTGACTAGGTAATTTGGCAAACACTTCCCAGTTGAGAATAAATTTGAGGAAATCATCATTCGACGGACAAAGAGAGGTGAAATTTGTGCAGTGTATTTTTCATGACGAGGCGGCTATTGCTTAGATTTATTCTGCCTGCTTGCCTCTTCCTGTTTCAATACTCCCAGCAATCACATTTTTTCCCCAGGTTTTATTTAGGAACTCTGAAATGACAGGCCTCTTGCCTTTCTACTGGGAGAGCAGTGTGCTGTACACAGCATGCTGTACACGGGAGGAGGAGGATAAAGAATGACATGCTACTCTGTAAGCTATAACTATTTTTTTTTCAGACCGGCATCTGCTCTTGTCCCTCTTCTGTTCTCAGATCACTCTTTGGCTTCCCTTAGGAATCCAGCTGTGTCATCACATTGTGTGGCATCCTAATATTTCATACTAAGCTGTAAGCCAATTAGGAATGACTACTTACCATGCTGAATCATAGGAAGAGGAAAGGATAATGTGTCCTTCATATAACGAACCTCCTCTTTTTTGGCAAGATGGATCACCTGCACATTATATTTATAAGCCCTGTGGCTTTTCGCTCTACCCAATTAGGATGCAGCTCCCTATCACATTACTGCAATATTTTAAGGAGCTTGTTTACAGATGGATGCTTATGGAAAATGCTGACCTGCTACCATTATACCTCATACCACCTTTCATCTTCAGATACTGAAATACCGGACAAAACTTGATGTTGTAATCACCTTTAACAGGAGGAGAACACGAGTGCAACAAAATATAAATACCTTGTCCTGAGTTCCTAAATGAACCCGTGAACCTGGATGAGGATAAAAACATTACTGCGTGCCACCCAGAGTTGAGGGACATGTTGATTAAAGTAAAACTCCAAAGTAAAGTCATTTCTATTTAAAAGGAAGAAAAATGATGTGTATTGATGTGTATTTGGAAATGTGTGAAGTGTTTAATAATGAGCATCAAAGAGAAATATATTAAAATTTATTTTCCATGCTGAAGTAATTAATGGGCTATTATGCCAGGTGTCTAAGCTGCCTGGAGGTCTGGGATAAATAGTGTTCCAGCAGAGGATGCAAAATATGATTTAAGATTAAATGGAATTATGTTAGTTCTAGCAGAGCACTTAGGATGCCTCCTTCCTCTGATTGCTGTTTCTTCTTCCCAAGCTGCTAAGTAGCTATCACTAGTATTTATTGCCTGGGAAGAGATGTACTCCTTTAAATTTGTCTTTGGATCCTAGCAGTGTTACAAACTGGAGACTCCCATGACCTGTGTCTGGTACCTGCCATTTTTCAAACCTTGTCTAATCTTGTTAGTCTTCACTGCAAAGCAAGCAGGGCAGCACCCTCTCCCCATGGGTGCCAGCTAACTGCCACCCTCAGGCGACAGGTTTTGTGTACAAAGTCACAGGAGACTGCATTCACGTAGGAGTGCTGGTTGCAGATACATCCAGGGAGAAAGGATGGCCTCAGATTTGGCTTCCCAAACTGAGTCCAGCCATTTTTGTTGCCTCTGCTGGTACCAGCTGCTAATAGAGGTTGTAGCTAAACAAAACGTGGGAGCCTCTGGTTTCTGGCTTCTTCTGCAAGATCTAGCCATACCCTGCTAGGGTTCAGTTTGCTGCTTCACTGATCACATGCGTCCCTTGCTTTTGCTCTGGATCAAGCCTGAAACCGCTAAGAAAGAGTGGTGGTGAGTCAAAGCAGTAACACCTGAGGCTGAAAGCACAGATGCAGGCAGGTGTAAGGGATGGGGGGGATCCTACTTTGCTTTCTGGGGTAATTAATTCTACCTGTGCTGAGCAAGTTTGAGGGTTCAGATTTTATGGAGAATTCTGGTGGTAAGGTTGAGGTAAGGATGTTACAGCATAAGAGCTTCTGCAAGTAAGGGACAAAGGGTTATGGTATTTTTCTTGCTAAGAAAAGTTTTCAGTAAGTTCAAGTTAGTTCTGCTGTAAAGGTTTTGTGCTTTATGTGAAAGAATGCTTGTTTTATAAATGTAGGCGTTTGGAAACCTCTTGGCCTTCAAGAGAAAACTGCCTGTTTATGAGCTGTGCCTTTTTGTATTGTTATTCAAAAATGTCCCAGTTAATCATTGCTAAGGGCCTTGCCAGCTTGTGTTGCAGATTCCTTTTTTTAAAAAATGCAGCACGTATATAATTCATGTGGTTCCTCTCCCCATAGATAAGGGCTCGTCTCAAATGTCAGGGTGGGGGAGGAAAGGATACCTGACCTAGAGGGCACGAATATTGAACGCACCGGTGTTGGACTTGACATTCGCCTAGTATTCGCTGTGATAACATCAATCTCAAGGAACCCTCCTGGTATAAATGCAGAGCTGCTGTGTTTAATATAT
Organism: Nycticryphes semicollaris; assembly: GCA_013400055.1. NCBI lineage: Eukaryota > Metazoa > Chordata > Aves > Charadriiformes > Rostratulidae > Nycticryphes > Nycticryphes semicollaris. The sequence continues at coordinate 830,057 of VXBJ01002543.1, read as the reverse complement.
ATTTCCAAAGGAATTTCATAGTAATTGAGCATTAAATGATGTCCACTTATCGTAAAGTGTTACCGTTTTTATTAAAATTTATAAATGGGCTCCAGCAGAACAGAATATACCAGATTCATACCACCATCTCTATTAGTCTTTACGCTATAATTGTCATTGACCGCCTTTACTGTATTATTTCTAGACAGTTCATAATTTTCCCAGCTGAACAAATGAAGATTTGTGAGCGAAGAAAGGCACTGACTGGATTATGTAGTGCCATTGATTTTTATTCTCCTTGTTTCACAGAATACATTTTAAAATCTTGCTATCTCTGTGATGGGCCTTATTAACTCTCCAAGGAGCCGGCGTGAGTTGGCTGGCAGTAATGCATGCTGTTGTGCTGTGCTAGAAATCTCAGCTCGTGGAGGAGGAGATGTCAAAACTGACCTTGGGATAAATCTGCTGGATGTCCAGGTATGGCCCAGGCAGTTTGGATTTGGGGGTCTTTGCTCAGTGCCTGTGTTGAAGTGAACCATTACAAATCTGTACCTGCTAAAGAAACTGTGACCCGAGGAGTGCCCAAAGGGAAGGGGCTGCCTGTTCTGCAAGCGAGGCCGTGCCTGTGTGGGAAACTGTGTCTCATTCAATAACATTTAATCCCAAGAAAGGTGATGGCAAATATTGGCATTTCCCTTCTGTAAAGACGATGGTTTTTGCACAGGTTATGAAAGCACCTTACCCACGTAGCCGCTCCTCACTGCAGCTTTCATAGCTTTTCAAGTTTGAAGAACAAATACCTAAACGAACGCTGAAGGTTTGGTTCAGTTTATGGGGAATGTTGGTTATTTCACTTTGCTCTTTTGTGCCATTTGGGGATGCTTACGTACCAAAAATTCCTGAAAAAAAGGTTAACTGTGAAACGGTTTTTAAAATTGGAAGAGGGTAAGATTTGTAAATTGAAAACTGATATTTATTTTCAAAATTTGACCCAAATCTATTAGTTATTTTAGTATTCTTGAGGCTGTAAAAGAGTCTCAGGAGTGAGACTCATAGGTGTTCGCAGCAGAAATGATCTTACAGAACGTTGCTCTTCTATTGTGTTGTCACTAAACAATAAATAATGAGCCAGCAAGAAATGGGAGGAAACTGTGAATGGAAGTTATGGCAAGTATCATTATTTCTGTGTATATTTTTGAGGCTTGAATGAAACGACGTGTGTGGGCTAGAAATTCAGGTCTTTCCATCCTTGGCTGATGCAATCAGGTCTGGTGTGTTATGTCTGGTATTTACCTTTTAGATGCCTGTAACTTCCATTGGATCTTGATGCATTATCTAGCTCAGATTAGCAATTTGGCTTTTTAATTAGCAGGGTTTCACTGTGGCCTGTGTTTCTCTCCTGCTGATCTCTCCATTATCTGTAGAAACACAGTCCCATGGGAAGATGCCCAGAAATGCCTAAGACCTTGTACAAACCACTAAATGATGTTTCTGTACCAGGAAAAAAAGTGAACAAACCCTCACACCATCTATGAGTTTCTGGGAACTCTCTGGTTTCCAGGGATGGGCGGGAAATCCACTACAACTAAAAAGGGGAAATACCTGTCCAATTAACATGAAAGAACATATTTGTAAATTGTTTTCTGGAAATGCACCCTCACAAATAGCCCTTCTCTTCCTATTAAACCTTTGTTTGAGTAAAGTGGCTGTTAAGGATTCCTGTGAAGCAGAATTCCCCAAAGTGTCTCCATTCAATATACAAATATTTCTGACTCTGGAACTAAGGAGAGGTAAAAAACGCAGCCCTATCTTTGCCCTTACTGTTTATTAGCGCAGCAAGTGCTCACACAACCCCTGCTCCTTCTGAAAGCCACAACTGGCCTGTGTGTTCTGGGCAGTATATGAAGTGTCTGCTGTCGCACTCCACAGACCAAACTTTTCCCACAGCTCTCGTAGAAATGAGCCCCTGGGGACTTGCAGGTGCTGCCTTTGTTCCATGAAACTCGGTGATGGCACAGCCAGCTATCGGTTGTTAATCCCAACACGTCATACAAGACACTTTCTATCTCCTCCTTCAACGCTAATGCAGCTGGAATTCCATAAATCAAATCTCAGCAGTAAAAAGGTTAATAAGTTTACACTATATAATTGAAAGCCATATTGGTGATTAAAAGGATTTTATATATCAGTTTTCTGGGTCACCAACTAATTATTTTTGGTGGCCTGTAATAAAACATAGCACCGTAGGCAGATAGTGGCTGTAATCACATAATATATGGAACAATGCATGTACGTTTATTTGAGATGAAGTTGTGTACACCAGTTTGTCAAATAGCCTTTGGGGTATATCCTTCCCAGTTTGGAGACAATGGAAGAACTGCACGCTCCATGTACCTGGTTCGGTTCATACAAAGTTACTGGATTGAGTTTTGAGGTCTGGCATTCTCTCTCCAGAGCTAAGCCCAAGGGAACCTGCTGTCACCTGTGATGGAAAGGTTCTGCCGAGGCACTGGGGATCGGATTGCTATTATAATTCATTTTAATGCATTCTGCACGTACTAATCATTTATTGGAACAGGATGTTCTGTAATAGGGACGTGACTAGGAAGAGACAGAGGCGATTGATCATCCTTGAGTAGAAAGGGTAGTTAAAAAAAACAAACAAAAAAGAAACCTTCTGTACAAGGGGTAGGTATGCGCACACGCATGAGGGACTGAGTATTCAATGTGGAGATAAAGAAAAATTGAACTCAAAGCAGCTTGTATTGAAATCGCTACAGTACAAAAGAAACCTTCTGTATGAGGGACAGGTATGCGCATGTGCATGAAGGATCAATTTTTCAGTGTTGAGACAGGGAAAAATTGAAATTTCTACAATTTTGTCAGGCTGAAATAATACCTTTTGGATCCAAACACCCAGGCACAGAGACATTTCAAACTTGGACCTCTGTTTTGCAGATTGTATGTTTTAGTGTATTTCTCTGCACCACAAAGCAGCTGAGGGTAAAGGCGGATGCTGGGTGTGTATGTGGATTTGCAGGGAGGTGCTGCAGAGGATCTGTGTGTGTGTACATGCACAAGTAATTCCCAGGCTACTTCTAGAGTCCCTGGAGGCTCCTGTGGTCCTGCGCGAGGTAACGCAACCAACAGCCTGTGTTATGGAGCAGGAGCCCACTGCTGATCTCAGTTGTTCTGCCTGTTAACCATAGGGCAAATCACAGCAGGCAAACGGCACGAAATGGTGAGCACTGGGCACATCATTCCCACAGTCAGGGCAGGATCCGAGGTGTGATCAGAAACAAATGACCTGATGTTCAGATCAGTCCTGGGCAATGCTTGCAGAATCACTCTGGAGAGCAGGATCTCCTGTGACAAGTAGGTTTCTGTAATATTTCTTGGATCTTTTGGATACATCTTTTTAATTGGCAAATCATGAACTCTTAATTGCCCATTGCATAGAGGCAGTGCCATGGCATATTACACTGTAATGAGTAAAGGTTCAATTCCATTGCCACTAAAATTATTCGCTTGTCACGTATTGTATCTAAATAGGAGCTCTTCTGCACTGAAAAGAACATCATTTTAATTGAATTAAGTTCTTAAAGTGTTTCCTAGCAGCCTAGCTAAGGGGATACTTGGTTTTAAGCACAGGCTGAGGAGGTTAAAAGTGGAATGGCAGTTGTGTGAGTAATGGCCTATGAGTCAGCTGCTGAACTTGACTTGACAACCTCCATGTCGCCACCGAGTCAGAAGGCATTGGTATGTCAGTTGGAGTGTAAAGCAATAAAAAAGAAACTGGTAGTTTCCCCTGGTAGAAGGCCATACCAGGGCTTTCCCAACAAAGACTCAGAAGGGCAAAAGTTAAGGAGTAATACTGCAAATGCAGAAAGAGTGAGGCATTTGAATCGCCTGTGTGGATGTGATGCATCAGGTGTACTTCACTGAAATTCAAAGGAAAAGCGATCTAGTTTGAGAGTCTGTGGCTGCTGGAGGGGCTGTCCTAGCTGACGCTGAGCAAGCCTCTCTCCCAGGGGTCTTTGCAGCTCTAAATTGGTTAGATTTGATTTGAACAATCTGGGGCTAAGATAGAGCCAAATAACACTTTTGCAATCTGCTGTTGTTACAAGCTGGAACAGCAGAACCGCTCGCCTTTCTGTCACTTCGTTCGGTCTGTCTCTTTGGGGAGATTTTTGTTGCTGGATTGGTAATAGCAGGAAGTTGTTATTTTTTCACACATAATCAGCAGCAGAAAGAGTGCGATCCTGTTGCAGCGTCTAGGTGCTTAAAGCTATCTTTGTTAAAAATGACAAGGAGAGTGAGAACCAAATCGTAAGAGGTTGTGAGGTGGCTTAGCCAAGGCCTCATGGTAAGATAGTCCACAGGAAGAGGGGTCTCAGGGCTTTCCTGGGAAAGGACTTCTGTCTCTGACACAGCTAATGCAGTTCTTCTGAATAATAAAATCATAACAATATCTAAACAGGGGGAAATAACGTCTTCTGTATAAGCATTCCTGATCTACAGCATTATTAGAGATAATGAAAAGAAATTTAAGCGTCTGCTGGGTATATTTCACTTCTTGGGCCATGTATGTAATAGTGTTCTCCGGATAGCATTTCTGTCTGATATATTTAAGGGAGCATAAGCAAGGAAGGATCCCAAAAACTATTCTGTATCTGCCCTAGAGCAAGAGGTCAGGACCATAATATGGCCTCTAGCACTCCTTGTCACTGAAATCCTTTCACTTCACGCCTTATTGCATAAGTTCAATATACTTTTCGGCTAAAGCTCTCCCAAGCACTTAGCTCTTTAAACTCCCTGCTCAGCAGGTGGCTTATTTAAATGTGGCTGTCAGGTTGGCCAGTGGCCAAAAGCGAATGGCTCAATGCGTGAACCACAGTGTTTGGGTTTCATTCTGCTCTCATTTCTGCCAGCGAAATCCTCCTGGCTCCGGTGGGGTTGTGCTGGGGTACAAGTGAGTGCAATATAGGGCTGTCTGCTCAACTGTTTGTCAAAGAAATCTATGGCCAGTCGTTTGCATTATGTCAGCTAAACATTTGCCTGGCGCTTTCGCATGTGCGAGCCAAGGAGGAATTCTGGATTGTTTGAAATGAAAGCCATCATTGTCAGCTCTCACTTAACCAATAAGCATTTCTTCCACAGCGACTGAGTAACTTATTTTGCAACCCACAGCCTCAAAGAGGAAAAGTGAAGTTTCTCTAAACATTCAGTCTAAATAGGGATATTAGCTGCTTAATTGATTCTTCAAAATTTGCATCTTAGGGCTGAACAAGCAAGATGGAGGAAGAGGGGAAGCACATGGTTTAAATTAGATATGTGGAAAATAACTGGTGAATTATAAAAATGTATTTTAAAAGGAAGCAAACCTGTTTTCCCTCTGCCTCTCTGTTAAATATGTCAGGAAGGGGCCTTTAGTACTAGGTAGTAATTGGAGAGGAAAAAGCAGTACCGGCAGAGCAGTCAATCTATCACATCCTCCAAAGCCTAAATGTTACCAGCAATTAAACAAGTTAGTAGGGGAAAAACTTGACAAGTGAGTTTTATCACAGAATCATCTCGGTGGCAAAGTACACGGGGCACTCTTATTAGATTTCCCTATGCGACCCCCAAGATTTAAAGTCCAAACCCAGGAATGCACCTTCAAACCAAAGTGACTGTTTTCTTTCCTGGACTGCCCAGGCGCAGGGAAGATTAGAATGCTAAAAATAAAACAACCTTTCCCACCTCCCCCTTCCTCTCCCCTCCAAAGTCAAATCTGTCCAGGTTGACTGCTCCATTAAATTCAAGAACAAAAAGTTATAAATTGAACATAGGGAGAGCAGTGCCTTTTCTTAAAGTGATGTTTCCTCGCGTTAATGGATTTAGCTATGGCAGGGAGTCAGAGAGAAGCTGTCTTAACTAAATCTTTGACTGATTATGCATTTTTTTTTTCTATTCATACAAGATAGATTCATCATTCCAATTTGTCAAGCTGGCGAAGTTCCAATTAATTACACCAGGAAAAGCTCAAGCTGCATTAGGCCTCTGTCAGGCCTAATCTAGTGCCTCATTTACTGGAGCCCCAAATGAAGAGATATCAGAGGTGTTGTTCCTCTTGGTACTTAATTTGATGAATGCCCTAGCAGCACGATTGGTGGCAGAGGTGTATATGTGTGTGTCTCTTCATCAGCCACCACTGCTGAAGTCGTCATGCTTTCTCTACTAATTTGAGGGCTCATCTGTATACTGGATGTTTTTTTGGAAGGCCTATTCTTCATAGATATGCCAGAAGGTTTCTTCTGTGTGTGCATGTGTCTGGGTGTGTTTCCAGATATGCTGGACACGATTCTGCTCCTGGTGATGTGATGAGATGGGATTCAAGGCCTTGTATGTAAATGCAAAGCAATACGAGTTAGATTGGGTGCTATAAAGGGGCTGTAAATGTTGACATTGTTGTTGCTGTGTGTTTGCAGGGGAAGGGCAGCTTTGGACATTGCTTCATGTAGTGCTCGTAAGAAGGTGTGTGTTACCGTCCACATCTGCTGTAAAGAAGGGTTCAAAATTAATAACCTGAGCGATTTGTTTGCTGTATGGATTTGGATCTTTGCTGTGAATACATAGGTGCTGAATCAGTGCAGTGAATAAGGAGATGCAGGTACAGATAGACTTTCTGACACCACACTGGTGGGCTACTATAGAATGTCTGCATCCAAGGCTAATTCTTAAATATTTTACAGTAAAGACGCTATGGACCAAGAACATATGTTTCTTTTCTGCAGCACTTTACGTACGAATTATTCAGCATAAGGTGCCAGAATGCCAATATGTTTAGCTTACTTTTGGCTTTTAACCACTGCTGTGATTAAAGATGTAACTGCAGCAATGCTGTCACTTTGCACGTAGGTTTAGGTGTCTTGGAAAGGCTGCAGCATTAGCCAAGAGTAAAGTAGCTGTGTACTTTGGCTGAGTATAGTACTAAAAGTCTTCATTTGCCAGCAGATACCATGCTGGGATTCTGAGTTTATTTTCTACTGACTGTATTTGAGGGACTGGTGTGTGGAATGATGATTTTTAATGGCAGCTATCAGACACGCATATGGCGCTCAGTAGGAGACCGTATTCAGAACAACCAAGGGGAGAATTGATGCACCGATGACTGTACTACGACAACTCCTCTGTAGACAGTTTGGACCTCAACTGGTGCTCCCTTTGGGAAGGAAAGGCCTGTGTCCTGCGAGTTTGTATCTGCTAATACATCAAATTTGCATCTGCCATCAGTGTGTCAAAATGAAGTAAGCCCTGTTGTGCTGGAAGAGGGAGAGCACCCTAAATCTTTTTAGATGAGATTCTGTAAGTGTTCCTGTCTTGTTTCAGGGCAAAATCAAACAAGGAAGTTTAAATCACTTGGGAAATGCTGAAGGAGAGGTAGACTGTAGTTATAACGATATCGCTTCACTCTGGACATGAAGGTTTTTGCTGGACGTATACATACATTTGTGGTTGGTTCTTAAATGTTCTGCTTAAAAAGTCACTGTGGACCAAAACCATATGTTTCTTTTCTGCAGTACCTTATGTATGACTTATTCAGCATAAGGTGCCAGAATGCCAATATGTTTAGCTTACTTCTGGTTTTTAGCCTTATGTTTTATGTTAAACAGGTTGTTTAAACTCACCTGTTGGACTTGAAATAACTAAACCCCTTCATTTAGTTGGGGACAGGCAAATCTTAGTGGATTCTGTGAGTTCTTGTAGTTCCCAGGTCTCTAGACTGGGCCTTTGGTTATCGTGTTTGTACCCACATGCTATAGCCTGACTTGGTTTTTCACCCAGCAGATCCTTTACATTTGCTGGTATTTGTCTTTGGTTTACCATCCTACTGGGGTTTTTTGTGAGTGCTTTCATTGTATATTCCAGTAGGTACCTGAGGCTGTTCTAAGCTGTCAAGGGCAATGGACCTGCTCTAGGTGGAGATTGTCTTGCCTGGTTCTTTTTCATATGCACCACCAACATGGTGTTGGATTGGAGAGAAATTTGAAATGCGTGTTTGTCCTTCTGTTGAGGAGACACAAGGTTTGGAAGCTCAGTGGATGCGTCCACTGGCTGTGTTGTGTACTGGTATACCCAGGCTTAGCAGGAATGTGTCACTGGAGCAAACTTGTGCTGTTACAGAGGCAAACTGACTGGCAATGAAAAGGAATGTACATAACATACTACCAAAGCACGATATTCACCCTTGTTCTGGGCACCAAGACAAAGTTTACTTGCTGGTTAAATTCCACCTCACGTTTTAAAATAGAGACTACACAATGCAATGGTCACACTCAGTGGTTTAAAGACTCTGATGGCTCCTGAGCTTTTTAGACAAGACAAAAGTGATCTCTTATAGACACAAGCAGTCTTGAAAAGGCATAGTCCAACTGAAATGTCTTTCTGCAAGGATGTGACCCAGAAAGCTAGAACTGCTCTTCCTTGTCTTCTCAGTGAATTTTCATTTGCATCCAATGCTAAATTCAAACTCCACAGTAGTTTGGGTCATCACACTAGTGTCTGTCTCTGAGGAATGATTACAGGTGATGAGTTATTACCTTTAAATATGGGGTAATTAATGCTTCCCACTTTGACTTTTTTTGCCTGACTGGGGGGACAAGGAATGTATTGTATCAGTAGTACCCCTCTGGGAGTTATTGGCAGAAAGTCTGCGGTTAATAGTTTGGAGTAACAAATAAATGTGGGCAACTTGTGATATATGTATGGAAAAAGAGGTGTCAAAGTACTCGTTATGAATTATTCTGCCAGTTTTAATAATAACCCAGCTGTTGAGGAGGAAAAGAAAGCTAGATCTGTCAGGGCAGACAGACCCTTTTGCAGTAATTCTAGCCTTTTCAAACGGAAAAATATAAACTTCCTCTGAGAAGAAACAATGAGATAAGACAAGAAGGATGGGATCCCTGCTCCAAATCTTAATGTGCACTAATGGATAATAAAAGATGGTTGATAAACAAATGACCAGTACACCAACCAGCTGAGGAAACACATTTTGGCAGTCAACACTTGCAAAATCTGTAGGTAAAAGACAAATTCAGCCTCTGTCACTGCTCTCAATATAGTCGGGTGTCCTTATCCAGGTAGAACTGTTTTTAGGAGGAAAGGCCAGACTCTGTGTGTGTGTATTTGTAATACATCTATATATGTGTGTGTACATATACACACGTTGCTGACTCCATCTTTAGGCAGATTTGGGGAGACTCTGTCTACATGGGATACCTGAAGGAACTTGATTGAATGGCAAACCAGTGTCTGGCAACAGGGGTGCAGGTCTGGGGCTGGAGAGAGACTGGTCCCATTCCTGACATACCCACAAGTTCCATCTGACTGCAGACAGGTTCCTGCTCTCCCACGAGGCTTTTTCTTTTCCCTTCCTCAAAGGTGGTGGTAAAACATTGTCTATTAGTAGTTACAAGCTGCTTTCTTACCTTTTGGTAATAACAAGTGTAGCTGATGTTTTTTTCTGAGAGGATGGTGTAATTAATGCCTACGTATCAACCTCGGTGTCATTTGTGAGGAACACTCTTCTGAGCCACCAAAGCTAAAAATGAGCAGAGTCTCTTAACTCTTCTGAATTCGGTAACTTGGTCCTAAACTCCCTCAGGACACTGGAGGAGATTTCACAGAATCATAGAATCTCAGGGATTGGAAGAGACCTTGAAAGATCATCTAATCCAATCCCCCTGCCGGAGCAGGAACACCTACATCAGGTCACACAGGAACGCGTCCAGGCGGGTTTTGAGTGTCTCCAGAGAAGGAGACTCCACAAGCTTTTCTCTCAGCTTTGCTGACTTTGAAGACACAGATAGCACGGCCTGAGCCAAAACAGTTAATCTGAAACCATGTGAGCTGAAAGAAAATAATTATAAGATTTCTGTAGGGTTTTGTGATGTTGGAATATATTGCCTTTAAATATGCTGGGGGTTGGGTGTGGGTGGGGGCAATCTCTCTTCCATGCGATGCTTGGTCAGGTTTAACACTCTCATGTCAAAGGGTCTGAAGACACTAATACTCTTTACTGCTGAACCTTTTCCTAAAATATTAATAAATTTACCTGGCAGCCTGTATGTCATCCCTGCTTTACATCTTGCACACTGTGTTCGCGTCTGATTAAAATGTGAGCTGTCCAGGGCAGGACCCGTGCGTTCAGTGCTGGCTTGCTTACTGGTGCTATTATAAATAATTAAGATAATTATCCAATATGTTTATGACAACTGACTGCTTTGGGTCGGCTTCTCTGAGGACTCCTGTCATCAATGAAAATTCTGCAAATGGAGGGGTTTGCAGACTCTGGCGCCAAAGATGGATTACCTAGAAGCTTTCAGAGCTATAAACAATGCACTTTCCATTTGCCTCTCCATACTGTATGGACTTAATCAGAAACTGTAATTTTGTAGTGCGAGTAAATGGGTGAGAGACATCAACAGCATGAGTGAGACAGAGGCATTGTCTTTTGTGATGCCAAATCCCAGAATATTAAGAGTTTGCCAAAGGCGTTTCAGAGATAGGTTTCCTATCTTCATCAATAATTTAAAACATTCCCAAGTCTCCTCTGAGTAGCTCAGAATAAGAGCTGAAGGCATGGATGTCAGAAGGCAGAGTGACTCCCAATTAGTCAGGTAGAGTGCTTTCTTGTTGACTCAGCCAGGGCAAGGGTGGCTATAAAACCCAGGCTTAAGTCCTTATAGATTCCTTAATAGTTTTTCTTCCTTAAATCTGCGATAATTTGTTAGAGAGGAGTGGGCAGTCTGGTCCCTAATCCACCGGGGTACTCATTAGTGCCTCTGAAAAAACACATGGGCGATGGTGTAAGTTGGCAGATGGAGTTGCTAAACAGAAAATGGGTTGAAGAATCTGCACCCTACTGTATTGCAAGCGAGACCCAGAAAGACCGAGCAGCTTTTAACAGCTGGAAGCTGTGGCGTGGCTTGGGGGCCTTGTCGGCTGAGGAGAGTTTGGAGCGATGCCTCCTAAATCGGTGCTGCTTTTTTGAAAGCGTTGCCATTAGGATCCCCGTATGTACGTGGAGTTATGAGGAAGTGACACAGTGGTTTTGTTCCTCGCACGCGTGGCTCTTATTAGAACGTTTTGGTATCATGCAGAAAACTGCTTGTGGGCCCCTAAAACTGAGTGAGTTCTCCCCGAGTCAGACGATTTGCAGCAACTCTCTGGATGTGTCATAAAACTCTTGAGCGGGCTGTCTCTTTTTGAGCGTGCTAAACGTGTTTATTTACCACACAGCTTATTGTGCACTAAACTCATCCACACGGCAGGTAATTTTCTAGTGCTTAGGCCACTGTTTGACCCAGCTGCCATGGAGAAGGCTATATTAAGTCCAGCTGATCAGGGCTGTCTCCACAGTGGAGCAGAAAATTAGTCTCTGTAGCTATATGACTATCAGTTCTTTTCACACATTTTGCACAACTAATTTCCTATAACGTGCAGCTTTTCCTATAATTTTTTTTCTGTGTGTATAAGATTATTTTTATATTGCGTTCTTTGATGTGGTATTCAGATCTTCAGCCTGACACTAATTATGTACTTATTTTTGTCTTCACTTTCTCCTGACACTGCTTACTGCACCTTTTTATGCCTTGCTGCTTTTAACTGCATGTGATCCCGTCCGAAACGTGCTGGTTCCTTGCACTTGGGTTTGAATTGTGTTTTGCTGCAGAATTCTACATTTTAATCAACGCTTTGCAGGGCCTTTCTGGCCCAGTGGCAGCACTCAGCTGTGAAGCTTTCCTCTGAAACCATTGAGATCGGATTTAAAGAGCTGGATACTAAGAAAAAGTTGCAATGCTGTGAAGATTGGAGAAGTTTTAGAGATTAAAGGAGCCCTGGAAAACTGCAGGTTAAGAGCAGATGAAGAGGATGGGGTTGCAGTGAAGTGGGGATTGCTTTTCTCTCATGGGGTTGTGTTCCAGCACTGACTTCTGTTGTCCAGGCCTTGAGTCCTGGCTCCTTATTATAGGTATAATAATATATAACATCAGGAATATCATTCCAAGAGGAACAGGTTTTCAGCTTGGCAACTCAGATTTTCAAGGAGCGGGGCATTTTTTTCAGTGAGGCAAGCTGTGACACAGCGTCTAACATGTGGGCTGAGCCGTCTGTGTAGACAAAGCATGCTCATGGCAAATGAAAGGTAATTCATGGATCTCAGATTAAAACTCCAGATCTTTGATGCTCCAGGTCTTGTCGCTGTTTTGCTAATATGACAGAACTTAGTCAGCTGCAAAATAAGGTTTGACGTTCAATCCCTTTGCCCTGTGTCCTTAAACTTCCATAGAACTATGTGATCCTTGGCAGGACCAAATTCTCATCTAAATTGCACTGGTTTGAGTCTAAGGCAACTCCTCTACGCTGCAAGGATTTTGTCCCCACTCTTCCCTGCAGTAGAGTGCCAACCTGTCTGTGCAATACATCTTGGGTTTTACTGATCGGGTGGCTAGAGAGCTGGTAATGTGCTACTGGGCCAGTGGCTTAATGCAGGAATTACTGGAAGCAGCAGTCTTGGAGTGCTTTTTATGAGGATAACAAGGCTTTTGCAGACATAAAAAGCGGGAGAAATGCTTATTAGTTATGGGGAAGGTGAAAGGCTTAGAAAACTGATTAGTGTAGCAGTGTGGTCAGATTGAAATGAAAGCTCAGTGGCATAATCGTTAATTGGGTGCTTACTTACCTACTAATTTGAGCTTGGATGTCAGCAGTACTGCACTTCATCTCAAACCAGAGGTCAGGCTTTAATGCTACATCATAAATTACGTAAAGGCACAACACTAACAATTAGATAATTATGGAGACCCATGCTGTTGCAATTTAACTGGGCAAGTTCAGGGCAATCATGACAGGAATAATGCTTAACCCTGAATCTGCTGCCTCTCTTTCAACCTGACAGCCAAATATATGTGGCCAAGGAGGTACCCAGCCGTCTGGCAGCCCACAGGTTAAAAGCATCTTCTCCTATTAGTCAGATTCATCAGATGGCCTGGGCGAACTCTGAGGCAATATTGCAGAAACGTTAATTATGGTTCAGAAAGAAAAGCCTGTATTTCAATCTACAGGACCTTCTGGGCAGAGCAAAAGAGTCAGAACAGTTTTTTGCGTGCAGGGCACCATTGTGGGTTTTTTATTTGTTTCTAAGCCAAGCCGACGTATATGTTTGATTTCTTTACTTTTCTAAAATAAGCCACCAAGCCAAAAATAAGATTATCCACAGGGATCTCTTTGCACCAATCCCTGCTGCACAGGACAGACCCACAAACCTCACGTTTTCAGTGGTGGAGTCATTCACTTGCCCACAGCCTGGTGCTTGTATCTGCCCGGCTGGCAGTGCTGCTTTCTGGGTCAGAAGTAGCACTGCAGAGCAGGGATGAGGCCACTGAGGAGAGTGGCTTGTCCCCAAGAGCATTCAGCGTGGCTCCCCGTGGTGTACATGGTGGCTTGAATGGGGAGAGAGTTCAATCAATGCTGGAAGCTTGAAAATTCAATCCTCAGACGAGATATTGAAGATCAAGGTGGAAAACATCAGCCGGGTGGATTGGAAAGTGATTGACAGTGGGATGAAATTAATAATGTTGTGGATCTTGGGTTGCTCAGCCGCACAGTTTCAGACATAGGCAATGTACCCTCATCTGGAAATACCTAATGAACAGTGATTTCCGTGGGGTGTTGGAAGCCTCCAGGCTTTATTGGATTTAGGCCTAGGACTTCTTTTAGTGCTGTCCTTTTAGTTTTGTTCCTGGTCTTTTTGGCAGTCGGGTAAAATTGCTGGCACCATAAGATTTTATCACTTCTGTAAACATGGAGGCTCTGTTTGTGCTCGGGGTGGGGCCGAGTAAACTCTGTGCACAAAAAAATAAGAACCACCCCCTGGCATTTTGACACAGTTTTCCTTATTCAGTACATTTTATATAACTCAAGAAGAAAAATGGTCTTTTGAGGAAGTATCTTCTATTAATAGCAATGGTGTCTTACAGCGTACTGTGCAAGGATGTCACATGCCAACATTTTCATTCCTGGGTTGAGGGCCCGAGTGTGCGCATTAAGTTTAGCCTTGGTAGCTAAAATTCCTGCAGGTGCTAAGTTTGCTATAAAAGTGCGAGGAAACCATTAGCTGTGGCACACTGCTTTGAAAATTAATCTTATAACCTTTATAGATATGCTACAATATAGCGTGGTCAAGTAATGACACATCTGGTTACCTATTATTAAGGGTTGAGTTATGGTATACTTTTTGCTTTAATTAGTCTGAGATAAACAAAAACTCAGGGGCTGTTCTGCTCTGGTAGTTCTCATTTTTCCTGCAGCCTTTCCTGCCCTTATGGGTTTATTAGTGTAGAAAAAGTGGCACGTCGTACTTGCGGTGTCTAGACCGCTGTGGCAGACCAAGTGGGAGGCTGTAGGCTTGGCCTGAACCAAATGTCCATACTACAGGTCTGGGATGCTCTGGGTGGGGTCTATGTTCCATCCAATTTGGTAGCTAGAGGCTACCCCCATACCCAAAATCACTAACAGCCCTGCGAAACAGGCTGCAAGTGGTGTCTGAGCCATGTTGTCCCCTTTTGGGGTGCCTTACGAAGCGTAGGGAGAGGAGTTGGACCTCTTGCCCAGGCTGCTTGAGAACTGGAATACTTTTTTTTTTCTTCCTATTTGTACTTTTTAAAGGGAAAAGCAAAGCCAGGCTACACCTGGTGGGTTTGAAGAGCCCTGCACAAAAGTTACTGGACTCAGTTCAGCAATGACCAGGAGGGATTTTCTGGCCTTTATAAAGAGATGGCTCAGAGGAGGGGTACCAGCACTGCCTTCAAGCAGTAAAATCCATCTGCTGTCCTCCCAGTGCTGCCTCAGGGAGAGCTAGAGCAACGGGTGTTGGGATTGGCCTAGCACTACACAGGTTCTGCAGGGTCTGAATGAGGGTCTTAAAAAGACTTTAATGGGTTGGAAATGATCTTCAGTGCAGGGGACATCCAGGAGTAGCCTAGCAGGCATGTTGACAGTTTTGCCCTCCTAGTAAATTTGACACTGCTCTCCTGCAGCATTTGTGGGTATTTATTGCCATAGCTCATGGCATGAGTCCTTTTCCAAAGGGGCTGCTGCCTTGGGTCTGTGACAATCTGATCAGTGCTTTAGACCATGACATAAAAAGACCAGCAATTCCTCCTGGCAGGCCTTACTAGCAAAAAGCATTTTTATAAATAAACACTCTTATGGGGGTTGCAAAAGAAAACTCTGTCCTTAGGACGGTGCAGACCCAAATGCCTTCAACTGCAGTCCAAAAGGAACCGCTGATTTTACACGCGCTGTTTTCCTCCTGCGCAGATCCCCGCGTAGGCAGTTGTTCACAGCCAACTTGAGGACGTGGCCTACAGATCAGTGCTTGCCCGGACAGCCTTGGGCCAGAGACAAACCACTGCCAACCCTGGAAATTTCACTGCAATATTTGGTCTTTCTCCTAAAGCTGTAGCTGCTGGAAGGAAGAGAAGGAACTAGAGTTGCAGTTTTTTATTTTAAAAAGCACAGGTTTCCAGAGCCGAGAAAGAAAGCTGAGCTACATAAAGCAAGTGTGCCCTCAAGGTTCAGGAAGCAGAAGGTGAATGAAAGGCACCTGCAGTGATTGCTTTTAGAAGGATCAGTTGATGTTTGACCTATTCATGTGGCTCTCTGACGCTGATGTCAGGACTTTTGCATCCTTGAGACTGATGCCAGCATTCACAGAGCAAAGAGCAGAGGCTGGCGCTGTGATTTGCTCATCTGGGCATGATCTCAGGCAGATGTGATAGTGAAATTCTGTGCCTGAAGCGTATCAAGTGTTTGCAGGATGGGGTAAAGACACAGATTGATGAAGAACTTAATGCTCAGAGAGTTTGGTGCACGATAGCACTGGTGCCCATTTGTGGGGTTGATTCTGTAGCAGCCATTAGAAATCCTGGCCATGCTTTAACTGTATCCCTTCCCTTTCCCCACCCCACAAAATCGAAAATATCCATAGAAAATAAAAATTTAACTTTCATCAGTCTTTGTGTCTTCAGAAACTTGGGCCTCTCCCACTGCAGTGTCTTGAATACTGATTACCACAGGATTTATTGCTAGAGGATTAGGAATTGGGTTGAACTGAAGAACACCTGAACTGTAGAGCCGACCAAGTAAATTGTGTAATCTCTGCACATTGGGAACAAAGCTACAGGTCCAATTTACTCAATATCTAAAGAGAGGTGGAAGCTGTGGCTTGTTCCTTGCTCATCCCCTATGTCTCTGGGTTACACTTCAGCATCGATAGTGCAGGAGATCACCAGCTCTCTGGGAGTTCAGCAGCCCTTGCACACAAAATAAAGAGAGAAGTATTGATGGTTTTGCTGTGAACATTTTTTGCTTGCATTGGTGGTTTGTTATTCACATGTACAGCAAGGCTCTGATATAAAGTAAAGACCATTTGGGATCTTCTCTCTGGAGAGAGGTTATATCTCCACGGGTCTCTAGAGCCGGGTGTTTCAAAATAAGGTCACTGAGTGAACAGTGCTATTGCCAGGTGGACTCCTGTGTTGCTGTGGGAGAATGTATATGGGGTGGGAATATGCTGGTGAGACCTGGGTGTGACTTGGGTAAACCCAGGGGTATGAGACCCATTTTTCTTCTCCTCTTGCACAGATGAGATGATTCCATCTATCCAGTGTAAGCTATTTCACTCACCTCCCATGCCAGGGAATTCTGCCAGGGAGTCATGTCCTTCCCTGAATGTTGGAGAGAGAAGCAAAAACCTAAATCTTAGACCCTGTCACTTGGAAGGACGAAGGTTGGGTTTCTCTCCCTACTGACTTTCCCTTGCCATGCTCTATTTTTACAGGTTGTACCAAGGCTGACTTTTCTTTGTGACAGCACAGCATTTCGTGCCTCGTGCTGCGACTCCTCTGTCCCTTGCCAGGTCCTGTCTGTGCATAGTCCTAGAGCTGGGGACTGCACCCCAGAGGGATCCTGCATACCAAAGAACCCTGATAGAGAGCACAGTAACCCTTGATATAACCCTGTGTTACAACCCCTTCTACCTTACAGGGCCAGTTCCTGGGACTCTGCAAACCCTCACGCGGTGTCTCAGAGGCATGTTTAAGGTCAGTGTGCCAGCCTAAGTAATTTATTCAAAATCTAGATACTTTATAACAATGGTGTGCTTGATATAAAGCTCTGTTTGATCTGGCCATTTTCTCTCTGTTTTTTGGACATTAGTTTACAGTCAAATCGGAAACTTTAATTGCCTTTGTCTCTGAAAAGTGGAAAATAATGATTTTTGCAGAACCAAGTTCTCTGACTGGTGTATAAAGCAGAGATGTACCACTGTACACCAGTATATGACTTAAACGTACATTGATTTTTTCCAAGTGAGCTTCCAGTAAGCAAATCCCATCACACTGCCACTTTGCCCCCCTCACCCTCCCAAAATAGTCACACTCACACTCACTGCTTGTGCTGAAATTGCAGTTATGCTTAGGAAACTTGACACTGTGTGATCTTGTCCACAGTTGCAATCGGTGTCAGCAGTGCTGTTGCTAGCTGAACTGCTGCTCCATCTGCAAGAGAAGAGGTGATGAATTTAAACAGGACTTTGGTGGCAGCCAGTGGGGCCCAAGTGCAGTAACTGCGTGGCCTGAAAGAACAAATTCTGTGTATCGGTGGTACAGCTGCCTTTGAATAAAAACTCCTGGCTAGTCAGGGGGCTGGAAGTCAAGCAGCATCTGGGGCTTGACTTTACTTCTTGGTAAAAAAACTCCTTAAGAGTTCCTATTGTATTAACATTTATTTTTGATACAAATGGCAAAACAATTCAGCAAGTGGAATCTTTACAGCTGAGAGGCCGAGTAACAAGGGAAAGAAAATGTCAATGCAAGTTAAAGCAAATTTAATAAAGCAAATAAAAACAATATACTGACACTGAAATATAATCTTAACGCTCTGACTGCAACTAACTGAAGCCAGGAAATTCTCAGCTAAGTGTTCCCTCAGCCCTCTTAAATCTACCCATTTTGCTTAGGCATTGTTGCGCCTTTATGAGATGGCCCCAAAACACTGGATGATAATATGAACACTAAGAAGATATTTATTTCGTCAGCTGTGTGTTTGGATATGTCTGTGACAGATGTATTGGCGCCGATTCTGCAAGCCATTGGAAAATCAGCTAAACTTCAAGTGTATGCTCACACAGTTTGTAGAATCAAGGTCACTGTGCTCCAGGAAAAGTGCAACCCATAAGGTGGTAGTGAAGATACAACAGTGTTACTGAGGTCCCTTTGTAGATACTTTTCACAGATACTAAAGAATTGATCTTCACAAAATCTATACGTTAAGGAACCTTCATTTACCAGCTGAGAGGTTGAGGTACTGACAGATTAAGCTATTTACCAACAGCCTGAAGTGGTGGCACTGCCAAGACTTGAACGTGCACTCAGTGCCTCCATCCAGCATTTTATCCCTAAGATGTCCTACTCATGGTCTGAAAAAAAATTGGAAGGTCCAAAACTTGGGGAATCTGAATTGCCCTGCAGGTGTATTGTGTTTCAGTGGGTTTTAAAGAGAGCTGAAAAGGGGTCTCACTGTGCACTACGGTGGATTAGGATTTGGTTTTGTGAGCTGAGGGCCTCCAGAGTTAGAATTGCCTGGAGTCCTGCTTGAATCAGAGCCATAGGATGAGGGCTGGGTCAGGATGGAGCTGCTACACATACCTGCTTCGGATCTAGAAGAGGACATTGAGATGGGTGCTGGGTACCCTAAGAAACATGGTTTGCTCCACAGCATTTTTTCTTTCCCTAAAAGAAATTTCTCAGAGAAGATGCTAGCCTTGAAAAAGGAGATAAGAGTGCCATTTGCATTTTTCTCCATCTTTCACTGGAAATCTGGCCCTTAAAATCTACTTGGAGTTCTGATTGTTCATCCTTATGCAAAAAAAAGTCTTTCTCACATGAATGATCTTGAGAAAGCCGTCAGAGTCTGCTTGAATTGTTAGGTCTGCAGGTCTTTTGGGTGAGATAATGTAAGCAACAGTTGGTGGCAAGTGCTTGTGTGTTTGTGCTCCCACCTCTGAGGAGTTAGACCAACCAAATTTGAACTTCCTGATACTGTTTGCAGTTGAATGAGAAAATGCTGATGTCAGCCAAATATATGCCTCAGTTGTTCTTCTTGCTTATGCTCAGAAAATGCACCTAATATTTCTTTTCCAGAAGCACAGCAGAAACAAGCCAATTTCTAGCCTGGATTTGCTGTGCTGCCTGCTGGATTCCACACCCAAGAAGCTCTGACCTGCTGCTGCCTCTTGAGTCCTCATTGCTAGTCCTGACCGTCTCTTTATTGAAGAGCCTTCACAGCCCATATCCATCCTGCTTATCACTCTTACTCAGTATTGACAAATCTATGCCCACTTCTGACAGGCCACAACTAATTGATTCTCTGCCGGCAAAGTTTTCCAGCACTATTGCAGTGTCTGGCCTTATGAGTTCCCCGTGGACACAGGGAAAGGTAGTGAATATCTTCAAAAGCATCTATTTTTGTAATATTTAAACTATGCTCCCTCTCTTGCTTTCTCACTAAAAGTCTGCTGAAGACAGAGGAACAGTGACATGGTACCCATCAAGAATTCTTCATTGCTTTTATTTTTTTCACCTATGTTCTTGTCATGCACCGCCACGTGCGAGCTGCTTCCACATAGTGTTTCTGTTTGTCAGGCTCAGGCTGTGAAATCTGTGGGCCCAGGGCTGTCATTTTGTGCATCCCCCAAAATACCAGGATCTTAATCTGTGTTTAGGAATCCCAGAGTTTGTGGCAGTGCAAGCATTGAACAGTCTCCTCTGCTTGTACACAGGAAAATCCAGTAAACCCACCTGGATGTAGCTCAGCTCTGCTTTTAGTACCTTGGCTGTGGCCCACACGGTCCGTGGTTGACTGCTTGGGAAAGGCTCCAAGTTCTCCTGCTGCTGATCTTTAGTGCACCCAGTGATTTAATGAGGCTATGGCTACCATGCTGAAAGGGTTAGATGCCAAGATAAATATCAGCACCTTTCTAGGTTACCAGATGATCTTGGTTTGTTCCTGTAGTCTGAGTAGGAAGCTGTTTTCTTTCTTAAAATCCCATTTATTCACTATAGTAATTTAGGGCCTGACTTTTCTTAGCTTTTACCTTTTCTGTGACTACAGGACTACAGGGCTGGGCCAAATTACTGCGTAGCCTGAGCTGTCAGTCATTTTAATAATTATTATTAACCCCCTGCTGATGCTTTTCCACATGAAAGGAAGAGTCTCTTTGGCACTTTTCTTACTTTTCCTTAAAAATGGAAGGTGGAATAACAAAGTTCTTAATTAGCTGAGCTGGTGTTGGAAAGCTCAGTGTCAGATTTCCAGGTCAGTGTTTGATGGAGGAATGATAGGGGGAAGTGATGCATCGACATTGATTAAAGAGCAGTGATGAAGCAAGGTAAAATTGACATTTAATTCTCTCCAGCTAAAGTAATGTGACTGACAATACTTAAAGGTGAACAGTCTTATTTCTTGAATCAACAATGCAACCTGTAAAAACATCCGTCACAGCAGTCTTTTCTTAATTACTAACATCTAATTAGCCCCAAATCACTGTAGCGCACTGATTAAAATAAAAGGTGCCTGCCACTCTTTCTATTTTGGGTATATCTGAGAAGGGCAGAGGATATGAAATGAACTGGCACTTACAACTGTTTCATCTGGAGACCTTGCAAAGGGTCCTCGGCTTTTCTCTCTGTTCTCTGTTCCTCGGTCAAACAGAAGAGTAATCCCAGATGAGAGGGTTTTTTTTCCTGGATGCTGACTGGGGACAGCTTGCTGGAAGCACGGAGAACCCTCTAGAGGGGTGTGGGAACACTGCAAAAAGCCAAGCTACTGCCTTTCCTGCTGTTAATAATGGGGAACAATTAATATTTTATGGGACTAAACTTGTTATTGTTTTTGTTTTATATGTAGTGCATTTTTAAGCTTCTTTAAACTAGCAATTTAATGTTGCCTCACTTTAGTAAAAGACCAACCCAGCCTCCTTCCTTCAAGTTGACAAAAGGCTTTTGATGATCATTTCCCATCCCTCAGCTTTCTTCCCGTGAAAGAAACAAAGGAAGTAACAAATATAAATTCTCCAATACCTTATTTTCTACAAGGGGTCTGAAGTGCAGCTGATTACTCTGTGAATATGTTGGTATTGCAGAAAAGAGCATTCAGGTGATAACGCTTGAAGTGGCAGTTAATGCTCATTTTCGAGCTCTGATTGAGTTGAAATATTGCTTGTTGCACCAAGGTGACTGAGAAAGATCCCAGAGAAGTAGCATCCTTTTATCAGTAGATGGTAGTATAACAACATGGAAGGAGTATAGCTGCTCTAAGGTTGTCCCAAGATCCAAGCTGTTATACTTGAATCTGAAATGAAAAACAAGACAAAGAGAGGCAGAGAATAAGTTTAGATTCCTGTTATGTTTCACTTTTCGCCGAATAGTAGTTTACAGCGGAGGGAATTAATGTATGTTTTTATTCATGATTTATGCATAGTTTATCTAGAGCAGCGTGAATAATTGATTATTTTTTTTCTCTGGCAGTGCAAAAAAAATTAAAATAAATATGGTTTTTTTGAAGTAAAATAAAAAAAAGTTAGAAAATCAAACAGTGAGAGGGAAGGAGCAGACTCTTTTGTGTCAAAATAAATGTTTTATTTCTCTCCAAAACAACTGTTTTGTTCCATAAATGCTTTGCTTTTAAGGGTGGTTTGAATCATTTAACATAAAATTAAAGGAAATTGCCAAACAAAGCAGTTGTAGTTCAGTTCTGGCTTGTACATATCAAAATAACGGGTTTTAAATATTGTTTCCTTTCGTGTCTCAAAGGCAAAGAGTTTGGTGAAACTGGGACAAGGGGCTGCCAAAACTGAAATTACCGTGAGATGTTTCAACCAAGGCGATGGTCATGTCAGTTCTTGGTTTGGCTGGGCCACATGTGAACTTCTAGCTATGAAATTGCAAATAAAACAGAACAAACCTGCAATGGGGCCTCATCTCTCTGTAAGCCCACATTTGCAAAGCTTTTTTTTTTTTTTAAATTTTATTTTTAATTAAAAGCAGACTTTTCCTGTGTGTGAGTTTAAGGATCCCGGGGGCTGGATTCACAACGTAACTGCACTTAGGCCTAGAGAGAACTGTATTGGTTTGTATCAGTAGAGGATCTGGCCCAGTAGGAACAAACTCTGCTTTTCGATGTAGTATTGAATTTGTATGTGTTGAATTCTGTGCTTTGAAATTATAATCAAGGATTTGATAGCAAAAAAAAAAAATAATTAAAAAAAGCAAAGGAAAGATGTGCAGAGATTCTGGCATCCACTGTTTGCGCTCTCCATGTCTTCTCATTAGCAAAAGCACTGTTGTAGGGGTGATGTTGTTAAAGATAAAGGGTTTTTTTTTGTTTACAACTGGATTCTGATCCAAACCCTACTCTATGTATTTGGTAACAGGTGACAAATGACAGCATTTCTTTATGAAAATCTGAGGGGGGGGTCAGGGGAAGAATCTGTGCACATTTCAGATTTCAGCATATTCTCACCAGGTCTGTAGCTCATTGAAGAGCAATGTTGTTTTTCTTCACCAATGTATTTTCTCCCTCTCTTAAATTCTTTGCTGCTAAAAATGTATTAGACGTCAACTATTTTGAAGTCCACTCTAATAAATGTACCTCTGAATTAAAACCACTGCTACAATGCAAGTGTTTGAGTGAGTAGTAGAAGAAAACTGCTAACAGCATATCCACCAGAAGAGTGGGTTTCTCACCTGAAGTCTGAGATCTGAGTTTCTGTGTTGTTTTATTGCACGCTTTTGTGCTTTTGCGGTTTAAGGTGAGGTGAGGATCTGTGTGGCTGAAGCAACATCTGGGATCAGAGGTCACAGAAAAAGAAGAGCCAGAAAAGGCAGTTTCCTCAGCACATTGTGGGTCTGAGCAATCATCTCAGGCCGAGGGATCCATCCTGCTTGGATCCATCCTTGGCTGCTACAACAGGAACATGACCTTTTGCAGAAGGCTGAGAATTTGTTGCTGTATTAAAACCACAATTTTTGAAGTTGATGCAGCGGGGCCTGTAATTTCACAGCAGGTGGAGTCCTTTCCCATAGTGCCCAAGGTTGGGGATGCTGTGGCCCAAAGGTGGTTCTCCAGGGACAGGGTTGCTCTTTATGGTGAACCTGGACTTCCAGCCACAGGGGTGTCCCTTCGGAGCCTTCTGTCACAGAGTGGTTTACAATGTGATTTTTCTTTGTCTTGTACTGGTGAGCATATCTCTGCAGCACGGCTAATTCTGCTGTTGGAGACCGTGATAGGGATGTAAGGAGAAATGGTTCTTCATCCTCAGTCAGTTTGGGGATTGAGGTCAGTGTGGGTGTGTGTATGTATGCGTGTGGGGGTGTGTATGTATATATCTCCTCTATCTACATGTTTAGTGTCCCTGAAAGACACTCCATGAGGAAAGCTCTATGCAAGCTCTTATTGCATTTATTTTGCTAAATCCTCCCTTGCTCTTTCCTCTTACTCGCTCTGCCTTTCCGGGGGCTGTGCTGAGGGTTTGCTGCCAGGCACGTGATGTGATTGCAGGAGCTGTGGAGAGCTGGAGGGGGAGGCAGGGGAGGTCTTTCACCAGCAGCATCTTACTCTGTGCCCAAGAGGAGTTGATGTTTCACGTAGTATTGCCAGCCTTGGGTGCAAATCCTGCTGAGCCCTTTGGTGGGGCAGTGGCTTGGTGCCGGTGGGCCTGCCTGCATATCTCTTACTGGTACAGAAGTATCCCTCAGAAAAGGGGCTGGTAAACTGGAACTGAGAGAGCTTAGCACTTTAGGCTGCAAATGACAGGATCTGTTAAAGTGCAGATACATTCGGAGCATGTGGAAAGGGAGAAGGACACAGGAAGGCATTTCAAAATACTGGAGTGCATTAAAAACAAAGTCATTGCCTGGTACGTGCAGTACTTTTATGGGGACACTGAGGCAGTGTAAGGAATCTGGTAACAGTGCAGCTCAGGCTGCAAAGGCATTCTGGCTGTGCCACAAGAAAAGCTGTTATACAAAACTTGCTCTGTATGCATTTCCATCTAAAGGCGCAGCACACAGGTCAAGGGTTTTGCTGCCACATCTGAACAAGTGCTCTCGGATCTCTTGGGTTAAATAATTTTATGAATGAATTGTCTTCGTGTCTGAAATTAAAAAAAAAAAAGAAAAAAAAAAAGGAAAAATGTGTTACAAACTATCCTGATAAAAGGAAAGCATAACAATCTGGCTGGGCAAACTAACAAACCGACCCAGCTTATTCTGAGTGGATGTAAATTTTTGTTATTGTGTGTACTGAGAGGAGAGATGATACCCCAATCATAGCCTCTTCTTGGCAGAGGCGTGTTCTACTTAAATGAGAACCCCAAGAGATGCACGAAGTGTATGTCTGTGTGGAAACCTTCCCAGATGGAGAGATGAACCCTTAGCAGAAAGAATGGTGCAACTGAAGAAAAACACTCTTAGTAATTTGGGGTGGCTCTAATTAAGGTGAGACTGTTGCTACTGTGCCTGAGTACCCATTCTTTTTATCTAGTGCTAGAAGGCCAACTACATGAACATGGAGCATCTTGTGCTAATGGATTAAATCCAGCTTGGCAGGAATCTCACCGTTCTTTCCAAAGAGCAAACTCACACATGTGGGTGCACATCTGGGTCTGACACTAACACAACTTGGTGAATCTGTGCTATGAAACCACGGTGTGGGAGAAGGCATGATAACTACTTACAGAAGCTCAGATGAAGGAGATACAATAAATCTTGCTTCCTGTTCAGGTTAGGGGAACCTTCAGAGGACAGGATGGCTAAAACAATTCAATTCTGTTTTCACAGTCCTATTCTAGTAAAACTAACTGTCTAGTCCTGGTAAAGATGAGTTGTTCCCTGAGAATCTGCATGAAAGGTGCATGTGCTTTAGGATGTGCCTGAGAGGAGAGGGCCCAAGCTTGGTGGCTGAGGCTGGAGGAGATGTTTTGCAACAGCACATGAGCTTGCTCACTTCCAGGGAAGTCAGGCTTTGTGCATGAGGTGCCAGAGCACAAGCAGGGCAGCAACACTACTGTGCTGTCAATATATAAAAAGCCAGTTCCCATCAGGGAATTGATGGTTATGAAGGGCCTTCTGAGGCTTAATGCCTCTGTAGGCTTGTCTGCACAGAGCAGGTTGAGAACAGTGGGATGTCCGCAGTAGGTGGGCTCTGTGCCTGGATATTTAAGTCTTAAAGCCAGCTTGCTGGTTAATTTAACAGAAGTTACTGTTTGAGTGCTTTAGAGACAGGTGAGCAGAAGTGCAGAGTTTTACAGCAGAGAGGCCAGGAACAAGAAAACTGATACAAAAACGCACTGTAGAGGAGAGAAATGTGGACCCTCCATAGCCTGTGTGAAGGAAAGAGGATACTGCTCTGTTTATAAGCAATCTCACCTCAGGTCAAATATTACTCCACAGGTCTGGGGAGAATGACAGAAGAAAACACACCAAGAAGAAGTTAAGTCTGATAGTTTTTGTTGGGCTGGATATTTTCATCCTGGCTAGAGTAAAGAGGAGATGTCCGTGTCAGGAGGCCCTGGGAAGAGGCATTTCCCAGGCCTGATGAGGTGGGACACAGCTCTGGCAGCACGTTTGCTGAGGGAGGGAGAAAGGGCTCCTGGTTTTTATTTGCACAGCTGTAGACCAGAGCTTTTCCAGCAATATGGCTCTTCTTGCAAAGAGAGAGGATGCTGAAACTCAATAGGAGTTTCCATTTCCTTCACTTCTGAGCTGGTGCCACTAAGGGGTTTGCACAGATCCTCTGTTGCACTCACTGGCTGTGGTAATAAATAAAAAGAGATCACCCAGGTGTATCCAAAGCCAAACTTTCATCTGCAAACTGCATCTTGGATACTGGGATCATTATTCACTTATACAGAGCTTAGACAAAAGATGAGGAGTGGTTCAAATCCAGGGCAGAATTCCTGTCATGCAGGTGGATGCTGAAAAACAGGACAGGCTTGTGTGTATGCTGTGTTTAATAACAGAAAGGCTGGGATGAAAGCATTTCACAGGCTTCTCTGCCTCACTGAAGGCTTGATTGAGAACATAAAACTCTATGTGTAGACAGAAGTCGTTTAACATCACTTTTAAATACAGTCAAGTTAGTAATTTTCTTTGTAATTTTTCCAGCTGGTTATGTGCAAGTCACCTCTGGAGAGTACTTTCTGAACTCTTAAAATTGGGAGTTAAGTTACATTGCTGAACCGGCTATATTTAACTAAATATTTGCTTTTGCATCATAATGGCTACCCGTTTTTTGTCTGATAATCACTAAAACAGAAAAATATGGCATGCTTATATAACATCTGATACTGGGTTTAATTAGCTACCGTTCTTGAATCTTTGGTGACTTGGGTGGTATTCTAGGTAGACTCTGCTCAGAAACCTAAGCTACTCTTCTCTGAGTGCTGTTCATCAATAACCCGTAACCAATTGCATTAATAACGAGATCAAGTGTCACAAGACTTACCTTAATTCTTCTGCCTCCAGTCATCTATCCTCCCTTACCATGGCAGTTCTTCACTCCACGGACGGGATCCTTTCTGTTCGGGATGGGATTCCTCTTCTGGTGGACTTCTACAGATTGAACAACTCATGAGACCTCCTAATTCAAGTCTTCTGAGATAAAAAGGCGCTTCTAAGGTGTGATTAATCTCATCCAAAAATAGAGGCTTAAAGGAATGAGATGAATAGCGTTCTAGGAATGCTTGTTTTGGTCTTGCTGACTACTTCAGATGTAGCATTCACAACATCTAAATATAGATGTGATGAATTTGATCCTTGGTGTCATTCTGTTAGATCTGACGTAAAGACTGTTACAGTTGATGGAAATACTCTCATGTAGGTGTAGTTATGTACTGCATTGATCTTATTCCCCAATCCCTTACTGTGCATTTTAATTTGAGCCAATACTCTCTTCTCTTTCAAGAGGTGGAGAGAAAACACAGTCAATTACACCATGAAAGCCATGAAGCTCTTTCAATGATCCAGACTGACTGGGAAGTTACATTTGAAACCATTCACCCATTCCATTAAAAAAATACTAGGGAGCGTGCATCCCTATAAAATAATGATGGGCAGAACAAACTGTCTAAAAGTATCTCGCCTACTCCATACCATTTAATCAAGAAGCAGTGAGTGGAACTGGCCTAACATTTACAAAGGGAGAACTGACACAATGCATATTTGAACACCATGAGAAATAGCATCACCGGGGACAGAGAGTGAGTTTAGTTAATAATGAATGGCACATCCTATAAAATACCATTACACAGTGTTCAAGGCCCAAGAATGATGACATAATTATTAGGAGACTGGGAGATTAAGATATAATTTAAAAAAACATGACAGGGGAGGGTGTAATTGGGGAGACAAAATACACAGGAAGTTTGTAATTTACATGTCAAAATACCTTTTTCATGTTTTGATTGGATTGGACGCCGCCTTTCCACTTCATTTATCTTGGCTTCAATTAGAGGCAGGAGAAATGACATCTCATGTTCATATTCTTGACACACACTGCTCATAGACACTTCCTAATTCTAACAGACAGTGAGGGGAAAAGGGAAACTCGATTCTGCCTCTGTCATGGACTTCTTAGTTAACCCCTAATTTGTTTCTAAATGAGGCTGTCACTGTGGTTCAAATGAATATGCGCTTAGGAATCAGGGTGTACGTTCGGGTATTAGCTTGTAGGCAGGGCTTTGCTTGTTGCGTGGCTGGTTGTACCCAAAAGCTGCTTAACTGGGGGGAGGGAAGAAAAAAAAAAAGAAAAAGAAAAAGCTGAGAGCATTTTATACCCCAAAGAAGAACTTTCCTGTATGAATGGTGCAGACTTTATCAGAACAGCCATATTCACAGCGTGGCTGTGATCATACAGAGCCATCTCCAAAGCCGAGGATGTGAGTTGTGATTTTCCCCTTTGGCAGAATTTTTGCTCTTTTTATTTTCTGTCTGTCTCTTTTATCTGGTGTCACCATGTGTTTCCCATCAAGTTCTGAAGTCTGCTTCCATTTTTTACAGGAACTGTGCTCTGTTTTACACCCATCCCCACTAAAACACATACACTAGAAATGTCAAAGGTGTGTTTGAGATAAAGCCATGTGTTTCATCGGGGCTGAAATATCTGGTCACCTGAAGGCATGTACTGAAGTCTTTCCTCTCTTCGACACCGTAATTACGCTTGTAATTCTTCTGCTGCTTCATCTCAAGATCTGAGTTTTAGATTTTTCCAAAGGCTGTTGATTCTGGTTTCCTTTCTTTGCAGAGAGGAGTGCACAGAGTTTGAGGTGCTGGGAAGAGGGCACAAGTTTGCCCCTCAGTAGGACTTCTGACTTCTAAAACTGGCAGTCCTTTAAAGCATCCCAAACTGGCCAGCTGCAAATAGAGGTACTCAAAATCATCAGTCACCCTTGAAAATGTGGAAGGCAAGTTTCACGCTTATCAGTAACTCTATTCATTGAATTTCCTTATAAAGCAAAATTGCTCCTGGAAATGCTAATCAGGAAATATCAGAGAAATAGCAGTCCTTGAGAGATCTCCTCTGAGAATGCTTTTGACTCACCAGACGGAGAGAGAAATCAGAGCAGCTGTATGAGGTCTCTGTGTGTTCTGTCTGTGTCCTGAACTCTATCAGAAACCCCAAAAATGACATGAAACTGGATGAAGTGGGCAGTGCTGGTGTTGCTAATGCTATGGCATTTTTGATATTTAAGCCACCTGCAGCCATGCTGGGCTCGTTCACCATAAGGCTCCCTCTAATACTGGCAGGAGCACACTACTCCTGTTAAGTACAGTCAGACCTGAGTGTCTTAAAAATGACTTCAATGGTAAAGTAAAAAAAAGAAGAAAAAATATAAAAAGCTCTGAGATAAATAACTGACTTAAGAAATATAGTTAGGGTCAGGCTAATCATTTGTCTAGCCTGGATGTCTCAGATTGCCCCCAAAAGATGTTGTCCAGGAGGAATATGTAACTAGCCCCCTTCTGTGGCCTTTTTGCTTCAAAGTTCCTGCAGTATCCATAATCATTGGATTAAAGATGTTAGAGGGTACCTTCCTGCCTAACCCTTTGATGGAGTTCTGTCCCTGAATTTCTCTAATCCCTTTAAACCCTGCAGATCCTGTCGGCCTCTGCAGCCTCCTGTGGCAGCAACTTCCAAATGTTCGCCCACGGTATCACTTCACCAGTTTTTGCAAACCACTTTTCAGTAAAGCAGCCTAATGTGCATTGTAAAGTTTTCTAGCTAGAGAGGTTGCTTGGAATGACTTCGGAGTAAAATATTACGAAGCTTTTCAATATCTGGTAGTTTGAGTCAGAGAAATATCCCACTCCTCTGCAACTCTAGGATAATATGGTCTGGTTCTCCCAAGGTATTTTTGTGTAACGTAAACCACGCAAATAGTCTGTAGGAAATCAGTAAAACCGTGTGTGAAGTTACTAAGGTATATATTTGCAAGTTGAGGAGCTGTCTGACTTTTTCTGAAAACCTTTTTCTTTGATGGTGCTGCCCCAGCTCCCTACCAAACAAAGTAAGTAAATAATAATAATAATAATAATAGCAGCAAACCCACCCTGGAGTAACTTCAGCTGTCAAGCAGAACTTTGACATGGTAAAGAGAAATGTCTCAGGCGTTCCACAGTCTAACAGAAATCTTTGTAGAGTCTGGATTTTGCCTGAACAGAATTCAGATCACTCATGAATGCGTGAATGGGTAAAACATGGATATAAAGAAGGAGAAGGAATAAAGCTGAAGAAATTACGCATGGATTACCCAAGGCACTAAACCCACTCTTAGCTCATGTTAGCAGAGTTGAACAATTTCACTCACTCTTCATTTTGTATGTATTTGAACAAACCCAATTTGCATTCACATGCATCCATCCCATCTCTGCTTAAGACCGATGTGTACAACAAACTTTTTCACTGTGAGTACTTCCTGTGGCTGATTTTGGTTTTTCCTGTGTCTCGTTTGATGATACTTGAGAGATGAGTACAACCTTATGTTGACTGTTCTAAGAAGAATTACATGAAAGAGGAGCCTACGCTGGCAGTAGACTATCATTGGGGACAAATAGTTTGCTAGGAAGAGGCTTGTAGTAGCAAAAAATTATGTTTGCCACTGTGTTGCATGACCTACTTTGAGCAGGGATAGATTGATCATCTGGAAAAAGCCCTGGACTGGCTAAAAAACCAAGAATGTGCAATAGAATGTGTCTTTATTTCAGGATTCATCATGAACAAGGACAAAATGGAAAACACAGTCCAAGGGCCTTAACTGAAGGCCATGGTACCCCAAAGACTCAGGTTAGCACACATCACATACATCATTGAGCTGCTGGCAACAACACACTAAAGCCCTGCCCAAATTTCAATTCTTACACTTCAAATACTCTCAGCTCTCACCAGACATATTAATATTTAATGCACAAGCGCGTGCTGTAATATTCCCAACTGTGCAATCTAATATTAAGAGCTATTTCATAAACCAACAAGGCCCATTCAATTGGTGACCATTTAAACTATAACATGCCATTAAATCGTAAAAGCAGCCGTGAAGACACGATTGAGATACATGTTTGTCCATCACTAAAAAATGGTATTTAGCAATGTCAGTACCAAAAGTCTTCTCACAGTTCAGGACAATAACGGGAGTCGTAAAACAGATTCCTTCTTGGATTTGCAGTTTGGTTCTGGGAGCACAGTAGGTCCCACCCACAAAAATATATAGTTTTTAATAACCTTAAATGAATCGATAAGAATATGTGGCACCATCTACCTTTCCTTTACTTGTGCCTCTCTATGGATACGTCTACACAGTCCCCCTGTTCCTGGCCTATTTCTGCAAGGGCTACATGATTCGTGGATATTTAATCAGGGTGGCAGTGCAGTGGGAAGGCAACTTCACCCCTGTCTTTAGGAAGCCAGTGGTACTGCACTCTGTCCGATTCTTCTGATGCTCACATTCTGAAAAAAAATGCTGATAAATTGGAGAGGAGGCAGAAAAGAGGTGCTCGAGTGATACAAGGGCTGGAGAAAATGCTTTGCTCTGAGTTACTCTCAATCTCTTTAGTTTATCAAAAAGAAGATTAAGAGATGACTTGTTTTCAGTGCTAAGTGCTTCCACAGCAGGAAAACACTACTTTGTAAGAGGTTGTTCTTTAATCTATTGGTGAAGTTACAACAAGGACCAGTGTTTGGAAGCTGAAGCAAAATGACTCAGGCATCTATTTATCTTAACAAGTGTAAATAAGCAATGGCAAGTTAAGGGTACTGGTGGTTTTTTATTTTTTTTTACACGTCTCCATACAGGGCAAAAAGCTTTTCTGAAAAATACACTTATTCCTTGGTGTTTGCTTATAAGCTGTGGAGAAGAGCCTATGCATTATACAGGCCTGAGTAGTCATTCTCCTTGCTGTTCTTTCATAGTCCAGGCTTTCAAGTGAGTTAGACTTGAGTCCGCAAAGGAATGTAGAATTTGATGTTTAAGATACTGAAACACATTTGAAGACTTTGACTTAAGCAATTAAGTTCTTTTTTTAAAAATATCATTAAGCAAATAGTGTCATAGGAAGTGCCTTCAGACTACTGAGGTAATTTTCATTTTAGAAATAAAAGGGAAATGGTTTGAAATTAGGTAGGATGGCATGGTGAGACACTCAACCAAGACAAAGCGTGATGTTAATAGTGCAGAAGTGAAGAGATCTGATGGTCATAGCCAGTCCTGTGAATGAGCCCTGGAACAGCCAGTCATGAAAGTCAGGTGTGTTCCAGCATCCCCACTTCTTTGGGGCCTGTAAACATGGTAAGGCATCAATATTGGGCAAACAGGACTTTGCAGGCATCCTACTTCTTCTGTATTTCCAATGTTTTGTGAGTTTATCAGCTTCTAAACAGGGATAACCCACAAATTATTTAACAGCATAAAGCCACTTTTTGCACTCTTCTCAAGTTTGTGACCATCCATGGTGCGCAATGCAGGCATTACATGGGCAGTCACTACATGTTTGCAAACACTCCCCGGTGGTGCCCAGGGCAGAAGTGACCAAAAGCCGGTGAAGTTTGATGTCTAATCTGAAATGACCTGTTTGTCTCATTGGAAGTCTGAGAAGTTATTCAAATCAGAAAAGCCAGCACTGCAGATGGTACCAACTGTCACTGCATGTTGGCCATCACATTAGAGAGGGCAAGAACTTGGGCAAAGCTTCCCGATAGAGGATTGCAGCTATCTGCCTGCTTGCCTGTTTGTCTGTTGGAGCTGGTATAGAAGGTAAATCCGATTTGTGAAAAGAATTTTAAAAAAATGTTCAAAACATACTGATTGCTTACTAAA